>OX457046.1:33523894-33526394 GCA_949752735.1 Lumbricus terrestris | reverse complement strand
TTATGTACAATGTGTCACAAAAACAGACAGAATGAGTTTAAAAGCTCGGGAGTTTGTTTCAGGGTGGGTGTTGAACCCATACAAACACTCTAAATACGCCTCTGTAAGTGGGTGGCTTTAAAATGCCATGCTATAGTCGGTCCATCGTCCTGCCAGGAACAACGTGCCTAAAAGAGCCTGCAACATGAGTTCCAAAGCATTCTGTCTGTCTGTCTGTCTGCATGGGCGGGGTTTATCATGGGCTAGGGGGGGCTAAGCCCCCAAGAAGATCAAGATTCAGTTGCTTTTTAACCGTGTAAACGGTATCTTTTCCCGGGCTTAGCCCCCCGCCCCCCAAGAAGGCGCAGACTCATAAGTTAGCCCCTCCAAGAACGGAAACCAAACTCCTCCCATGTCTGTCTGTCTGTCTGCCTGCCTGTCTGTCTGTCTGTCTGTCTGTCTGTCTGTCTTTCTCCCCAGAGTCCCACATGAACGACGCTGAACGATGATGGCACTTTGATATATATATATATATATATATATATATATATATATCAAAGCTCGCATGTACAGTTGTTGTCCATTCTTGGGCTAGCATGAACGACCGATTCAATCGCACTCACGATAAGACAGTCGAGCATATCGCCGATCTGATATATAGCGTTAAGTGGAGACAAATTGGTAATTTTGGGCTATAATTGCAAGCAAGCGTTTGGTTCCATACACTGACCAATTTGATCCTAATATTGTTAATCCTAAACGAAATCTGCATGTGCGTACCCCACCCGGCCTCCCTCCGATTATAGATTATTTCCGAATTTCGCACAGTTTTTCTGTGAATTGAGAGCAACAGCGCCCATTCGTAAACTCCCCAAATGGAAGCCTATTCTGATTATAGTCTCTCTGGCAACTGGATTTTAAAAATTTGCCTCTGTACAACTCCTCAAATTGACTCGACAAGTGCTCATGAATAAACTGTTGCCCTATTATGGGAGCTCAGACTTCTGGAGGCGCTTTATAAATTTCGAGGTTTCTAGCAATAATCATACGTGAACTAAGGCACATATTATCAACAAAGTTCAGACTTGTTCATTAGCCAAACACACACAAACACACACCCACAATGGTCCCACTTATACAGGCCTACACACAATTAAACATACATGCATACTCACATACCCACGTATGTAGGTCTACAGACATACGTATGCTGCACACACATAGACACACATAAACGCGCACGCTTACACACACACACACACACACACACACACACACACACACACACACACACACACACACACACACACGTATATGGAAAGTTAATGGTTATTGTTATTGATTATAATATGTGTAAACGTTTACCCAGTGATTTTTCCATGAATTGAGAACCACTGCAGGACCGAAGCTACGAGCCGTGTTCATACTTCCTCCCGTGTACGGAATCTGAAATAATTGTTACCATCAGATCCATTCATCGTGTATTACCATCAGATCAATTTATCTTTATTACCATCAGATCCATTCATCGTATAATTTATTATCCACTTCAAAAACTAATTAATTCACTGTTTATTACAATCTCGAGATCTCAACTGCTCCTCAAAAGCGACGTCGCGGGAGCCAGAATCGCAGGTGCGTGGGTCGCGCTGGTGTACTATAGTCCAAGGACGGATACAGAAATTTTCGAAGGGGGGCCAAAATTTTGGGTCTTGTTGGTGGGACAGGGGAAAAATTTCGTTGTGCCGCCGAAAAAACTAATGACCTTTTTTTAGTCGTCGACCAATTTTCCGGGAAAAAGATGCCATTTCATCCGCCGAAAAAACTGATGACCTGTTTTTTTTAGTCATCGACCAATTTTCCGGGAAACAGATACCATCTCAACCGCCTCTAAATCGACGGTGGGGGCCACGCCCCCTACGATTTTGTAATAGGGGGCCTGATGTCCTGTTTTTCTCTCCCACTACATTTATTTAATGGTTTGTTGAAACCAAATGGGGGGGGCCACGCCCCATGCAATTTTTAAATGGGGGGGCCATGGCCGGATTGCCCCCTGGATCCGCCCCTGCTATAGTCTACTACTACGACTAGCACTAGTTCGGTGCCTTGGAGTCGAAGGGTTCCAGGTTCGAATCCACCTCGAGCTGCCGCGTAGGGACCTTGAGCAAGACCCTCACCCGCAATTGATCGTGCGCTTCGGCGTGAAACTCCGATGCAGTGTCCGCGCTGTATACAGTCGGGAGCGCCTCGGTAGCGCCTGCTGCTGCTACCACTATTGCTGCTCCTGCTGCTCAAGGTTTCTTTTAAAGAATTTTTAGAACTGCACAACCTCTTCTTTCCCTTCCCATCCTCCATGATAATTATTATTACTCCCATTCGGATTAAATTACATGTACCATGTTTACTATTTTTAACTGCACAGAAGTGCTTCTACAATTGAACTCGCCCATCTAGAACTGCTCATCGTTTGTACAACTGCACACCAAAAAAACCTGCTGCAGCTACTACTACTATTGCTGAT
>OX457046.1:33473894-33518894 GCA_949752735.1 Lumbricus terrestris | reverse complement strand
TGTATCCAGTCTATGTGTCTGGCCAAGCACTGGTGAATAGTAACTGCGCTGTCTCCCAGTGGGGCTATTGATTTGACGCAGATGCATCATATAAAGGCCTCCAAATAATATAGCGCCAATTCTCTGTGGACAGCGATTGGCATCAAAGGCACAGTCGGAGAAATGGAAGGGAAGTAATTTCAACGCGAAACACGATGAGTAAGTAAGCAAGTGGTTGTGCGAACGCCGCGCGATGCTGCACTTTGTGTCGCGTAAATTTCCTCTTTATGGGAAACGGAAAATGAAGTCATTCTTTGCAGGAAACCTATTAGCTGGGTCGAAATGAAATTGCTTCTGAAAACGCAATAGAAGATTGCTAAATGGTGCAATTTGTATATATTCTGGGATGAATTAATGCAGCGTGTTTCGTAAGGGGCTCATCTTAGCTTGAAATTGCCCAGTAGGCCTATAACCATGATCAGAAATAGAAGGCTCTGGCCATGTATATAAACCCATCCTGATTCCTGGTCTTCTCGTTACGTAGGCGTACGTCAATGAACTCTAAGCAGGGTCGCGCGTCTGTACGCGACTCTGTGAAAGAGAGCGTGCAGGCCGCGGTTCGCTTCCCGAAGGTGGCTATTAAGAGATTCAAAATCTCGGTCTAGCACGGTCCGTCCGCGAGGACCTAATGACGTGGCGACACTAATCATCTTTGAAATGGCAGTGTCGTTAAACATGTAACAACTATTGCGTTGCTCAAACTCCGCCACTGGTTGTTCTCTGCCAGTGCCAGTCCCAAGACTGGTTGAAGGAGGATGGCGACACTATAATCATCATTGATATTGCAGTGTCGTTAAACATGTGACAAGATGGCATTGCATGCAGCTCTACACATATAGACACCTACACACGCATACACACTAACACATGCGTAAGCGCAGACACACTCAGTCACACATACACGTACACATACACATACACACACGCGTACACACGCACACTTGCATTTAAGACTGCATGCGGCTCATTTGACATTTGGCATTGTAAATTGACTTGGGCAACTCTGACCAGATCTTCTAAAGTTCGCAAATTGTTTATCCATATTGTTTATCCATATTGTTTATCCATATTGTTTATCCACATTGTTTATCCACATTGTTTATCCACATTGTTTTCCACCTCGCTTATATACCGTGCTTGCCTGACGTCTATTTCTTCAGGTCTAGGACTATATGAGTTTTAACATTACTCGTAGGCCTAAATGAAACCCGATGAACACAATGTCATGTTGTAAAGTGACTGCAGGACGCCATGACCTATTCCAGTCTGTTTCGCCCACTGTCCAAATATTTAAAAAACCTAAGGAAGGAATAATTTTATTGTTCTTTAAATTAACGATAATTCTTTATTGACTGCTATCCGCAGATTCTATGTGGCGTAGAGCAATGCGATTTGAAAGTTATATAGCGCCGTTGCAGCATTGACCATTCAGTAGCGCTCCCGTGGTGCGTGTATAATAAGCCTCTGGTCCGTGAGAAGAAAATAGAGATAGGTTTTGAGGAGGGACAGAGTTGTAGGAACGGATCTATAGAAAGAATGAAAACACGTAAAACGGAGGGAGGTCATTCCAAAGGGCAGGCCCAATAGTGTCTTGTCTTGTCTTTAGCCATCTGTGATCCGAAGGTTGGTCGCACCCAGGACCGGATTAAAGCATGTTCAACATGTTCGGCCGAGCAGAGACCCCACACTTTATGGGGCCCATACATGCGGGAATTTTTTTTACAGATTTTTTAAAGCAAATTTCATCCAAACGACTAAAAAAGGTCATCACCTTTTTTGGAGGGGAATAATCGGTAGATTCTACCAAATTTTCGACGATCAAACGACTAAAAAGGCCATCAGAATTTTCGGCCGAAGATCCGCAAAAATTTCCTTGACCGCACCATGAACCGTTGGACGTCGGTCTCCAAATTTAACGTATCTATCCTCTGTCGTCCTCAGCGGTTCAGTCATAGTCAAGTCTGTCCAAAACATTATTTTATTTTCAATCCAGGTTGTTCGTGGTCTTTCATGTGCTCTCGATCCAGCTGTTGTAGGCTATATAGGCTATACCTGCATTGTCTATTTTTAAAACAGTTTCCACTTTTCCTCATAATGTGACCAAAGAGTTTCATCTTCCTGGTTTTAATTTTGCTTAAAAATGGTGGCAACTGGCCTGGTTTGGGTCAAAGAGTTCTATGCAGAGCTTAAAGTGTGGCTGGACGGTCATGGACGGCGTCCATGCACTTATATTAAAATTTGAACGCCGTCCTGCCACTTATTGACGAGCATAGCCTGAAAAGGTAAGGGCGTCCAGGCACTTCTTTTGGAAAGGTAACGGGCGTCCAGGCACTTGTTTATTCACACTTTAAGCACTGGTTCTATGATCATGGGATAAATGTATCATTCCGGTTCGAAGCTAAAAATATCATTCCGGATACAAGATAAAGATTTCAGTCCAGTTCGAAGATTAAGGTAGATTTCCAGTTCCAAAATAAAGGTGTCTTTACGGTTCAAAGATAAAGATATAATTCCGCTTCGAATATAGTGATATCATTCCAGTTCCAAGATAAAGGTATAATTCCAGTTCCAAAATAAAGGTGTCTTTACGGTTCGAAGATAAAGATTATCATTCCGCTTCGAAGAGTTCTAATGGCAAGACTTACAAGTAGCAAGATGAGTCACAACTTAGTCAGTAGGTGGCGTACTGAGATGGCCAAACCTTCGTCGCTGAGTTGCTTGCTATACAACAATGGTCACTGCTCTGGAGTTTCGTCAAGTTCGCTCTAGGCGATTAATAGCTGCCGTGTTGCTGTTGTAGTTGCAGTTTAACGTCTCTGTGTGGTAACAAAGACCTTTAGCGACGCCCTCCTCCCTTATCCAGGCTTGGGACTGGCACTGGCAAAGTACGACCAGTGGCGGAGTTAATAGCTGCCGTTATTGACCCGAATAAGCTATTCCTGCCTCCCGTAGTTTCGACCGTTACATTCGAACAGATTAACTTGCACACGTGAAGATGGGTTTAAAATCTGATGGGAACCTGTGTCTCTCCTAATTGCTGATTGGAGATGGAGGTGATGATTTGGACATTGTTCTACTCGTCTCTCTCATTCACTGACTAAAACACACAGCTTTGTTAACGCTGCTCAAAATCACGGCCGGAATAACAAATGTAGTGGCCCTGTCCAGTAAAAGCTGTGCTCGGCCTAAGTTGCTATAGGACAGCAGCGGTAGCTAGGTTACCAGCGTGCTCTAGGGACTTCGCATTATGACGACATCTCTTTGTTATGCAATTTTGTTGCGTCACTAACTTCAAGTTGTTGGTATAGATCTGTACTATTATGACGTCATCTTCTCAATGTTCAACACTATTGTTACGTCATTATCTAAGTGCAGTGTTATGCTGTTAGAATAATGGCCACTTCCGTATGGTGTGACGAACTCTTTTTGGTCTAGATGCAAACATTGTTGTCACGTCATTAACTTTGTTCATAAACATGACGCTGTTAGGATAATAGCGTTTTGTGACATAGACTTTTTTTATTAATTGCGAGGACATACCTTGTCTCCATAAACTCATATAAAAGAATTGCTGGCCGTGTTTTGCCCTTCTCTACGGTACGGTACAACGTAAAGATAAATTGCGTCTTTTTATAATGCGTCACGTAGCACTCGAATTCCGGTCAAAAGAGTTATTAAGTGTTTAGATAATAACCAAGAAAATCTAGGTCTCACTAGAATTTCTGTTGGTGGCATAGTACCGCAGATGATGGTGGTGGATTAATGCTCAATGCCGATCTTTTAAAGCTAGCCAATTGATTCGTTTTCTTGACGATTTGCTCAAGATCGAGTAAACACCTCTGAAACAAAATCCTGGCTACGGTTTTGTGTGAAAGTTTTATGAATTGAAATCTTACTGCGGTGTGCAAATTTGAAATTAAACGGAGATCAGCCTAAAATTCATGCAGTAGGTAGGGCTGAGAGCAAACTCAACTTTCTGAAGTGATTGTGTACATAATTTCTGCCATACCGCATTTAAAGACTAACTGCTTTGGTGTAAGGTAATCGATTAATTGGTAGATCCCAACACTAGGTAATTATATTCACGCATGCATCATGTGGTTCGTGGAGACCCGTCTCTGCCACTCTTCATGTAGAGTAAAGCAGGGAGGTGATTTGACCGACGACTCTATGATCGTATACATGTAGACTCGAACCTGACCTGGGCGAGCGGACCAAAGTCCTCCGTGCCCACCTTCTCTGGGGACGAACTGTTAGTACTATCTGTTACAGAGAGGAACGAACGGGCACGGCAGGCAAACCAGAGTAAGGCAACGGCAAACCACCTCTTCATTTTGCCAAGAAAAAAACTGTCATCACAAGTACACGCCACCATGGCGAAGACTGGTCAGTGGTCATGGCATGTCGCTAGGGCTCCACGAACCGACAGCACAAGGTGACAAGGAGGTGATACATCCTGTTGCAGATTAACTGGAAGTGCTTTTCATTCAACCAAAGACTGACCTGTGAAATCTTCCAAATTGCAACGAATCACTTTTCAAACTCTTTTATTAGGCTGTTTTTTATTTGCATTTACTTAGCGCCAATACTGAATGGATTAAATTCTGACAAAGTAGCCTAACCATAGAAGCCGACTAACCCAACTGAATGATCAAGGTATGCATCTTGGAATAAACATGCCATAGGATCTGATGAATAAATGCTAAGATGTGCAGGACCGTATTTAGGGCGCACGGTGTTTTGAGAATTTGGGTGTTTGAACGCCCACCGAAATAAAATAATGTAAATATGAAACAGGGCCCATTACATTTACTAACACACGATAAATGGTATAATAATAACTATACTATATGTATAATGTATTGGCCCCAAAAAACCCGTTGTACGAGTTCACGACCACTCCAAACCTCTTATAATAGTCGGTTGAATTGGTTGCTTGTCGGCTTGCTCAGGATCGAATTAGCACTAGCCCCAAGAAAATGCTGATTCCTGGCTACCGCTTTGAAGTTGTGCTATATCGGATGTAATCGTAATCGTAATCGTAGACTCGAAATTTCTAAAGCGCCACTCGAAAGCCAAGCGCGGGGCACCAGCTTATTCACGAGCGCTGCGTTGAGTTAGAAGGGTTGTCCGTGAGAGTAGCCCGTGGTGGTCCGGGTCGAGTTACCATATGATCAGGATCAAATGCGTTGAGTTAGAAGGGTTGTCCGTGAGAGTAGTCCGTGGTGGTCCGGGTCGAGTTACCATAGGATCAGAGGGGCGGAACAGCTATTAAGGCGGGTGTCGTCTGGGCCGGGAATTGGAGGGTGGAGTAAGGCGACGAACATGCCCACTACACCACCGCGCCCCACTCGCTGTATACGTCCGACCAGTCCGTTATTTGCATCTTATCACAAACTTGTAAGGTACTGTGAAAGGCGCAATATAAATTAGATGTCTGTAAAGGCAAACAGGAGAAACTATCAGACTAAGAATGAGAATGTGTATTGATAGGTATAAGAGGGAAGAGCAAGAGTCACTCTCGTAGATAGTTCGTTAAAAGTCATTGATTGAGAAATATATCTTAGTAGCAATCCCTTGAGTAACGTTCAGGGGCAGTCGTATAACCTACATGACGTGGTCGCATTCAGTTTAGCCTCGGTTTATGGGGGTGTTAGGCCATGCAGCATTCTCTCTCGACTCCTCGCCTTCCCACCGGCAGTGTGTCGACTGTGCACTCAAAACTTACTATTACGGAGTTGGCCAAGGACTGCAGGTGATGAAAAAATCTCGATGCAGATTTTTTCCCCTATAAGCCTTACGAGGAAGTAAATCGCCGATCTCACGTTTACCAGTTCAACACGTTCACCAATAGACTGTTGCTAAAGTAGCTTGCGCATTGCACCGGTCAGTTTAATTTACCTCGTTGATCATGACTGAATATAAACACCGCGCTACTTAGGCCTACTCAGGACATAAAAAGTCGTGACTAAACCACATGCGCATTATTATTATTGTAGAAATGTTAAGCAAACGAATAGCCATTGAATAATAATTATACACAATATCAAAAGCAATTCAACAACACGGCGCTTCATAGCAAAATGACAACAATAATATTTATTTCTATACACCGACTAATCTAGGGGAAAGCCTTAAATGACGAATACAATTATTAGCAAAGAAATATCCGACGAATGTGTTTCCACCATTGCTAAAGATACAGCGTGGCGTATAGGTCTACATATATAGATCTATTCCACGCGTAGGTTTCAGTATGAGTCAGTTCTCACGTCTAGGTTGATTTCAGTATGAGTCACCTTCATTTAATTAAGCTTCTCGATGATTTCCAGGATCGGAACCTAGAAGGTTTCGCAATCTGTTTCGAAGAACGAAAGCCTCTTCTTAGCGTCTATACTCTCAATGCTCGGGGCTGGTCGATCGAAGGTATTTCGTGGGGAATGTATGTCGGGATTGTCCAATACCAGCTCTTTATGAGGCATCGTAGTCTGTGATGAAATCAAGTCAGCCATGTCCAGAGGCCTTTCCTTGCGTGGTAGATGCTGTACTAAGCTCTCTTCTGGTAAGTCCACCGAGCTTCCTTCATCTGGTATATTCCCGCTTGCGTATGGATCTACTATTTCGGACGTGGTGCTATGTTGAGAGGTATTCAAAGCTGAACGAACTACTTCCGTTGGTTCTAAAGAACTTTGTCCTTCAGATAAAGTCTCAGGCAATGTGCTGCCCGATGATTCAAGGGAAGTCGCCCGATGAAAGTCCTTCATCGCTGAAGTCTGTTCTGCCATTTCGAGAGAATTCTCTCGGTCGGAGTCAAGTCTCAGCAGTGATTTTCCTGCCATTTCTGGAGAATTCTCGCGTTCAAAGCTCTGCATGGATAGAGATTTTTCTGCCATTTCAGAAAAATTCTCTCTTTTAGAGCTCTGTCGCGACAGAGATTTCTCTCCCATTTCCAGAGAATTCTCTCTTTTAGAACTCTGTCTGGGCAGTGATTTTTCTGCCATTTCAGAAGAATTATCTCTTTGGGAATTCTGTCTGGGCAGAGATTTTTCTGGCATTTCCAGAGAATTCTCTCTTTCCGAACTCTGTCTGGGTAGAGACTTTTCCCCCATTTCGAGAGAATTCTCTCTTTTAGAACTCTGTCTAGACAGAGATTTTTCTGCCATTTCAGAAGAATTCTCTCTTTTAGAGCTCCGTCGAGACAGAGATTTTTCTCCCATTTCCAGAGAATTCTCTTTTTTAGAACTTTGTCTGGGCATAGATTTTTCTGCCTTTTCAGAAGAATTCTCTCTTTTAGAACTCTGTCTGGGCAAAGATATTTCGGCCATTTCAGCAGAATTCTCTCTTTTAGGACTCTGTCTGGGCAGAGACTTTTCCCCCATTTCGAGAGAATTCTCTCTTTCAGAAATCTGTCGCGACAGAGATTTTTCTGCCATTTCCAGAGAATTCTCTCTGGTAGAACTCTGTCTGGGCACAGATATTTCTTCCATTTCCAGAGAATTCTCTCTCTTAGAGTTCTGTCGCGACAGAGATTTTTCTCCCATTTCCAGAGAATTCTCTCTTTCAGAAATCTGTCTGGACAGAGATTTTTCTACCATTTCATAAGAATTCTCTCTTTTAGAACTCTGCCGCAACAGAGATTTCTCTCCCATTTCGAGAGAATTCTCTCTTTTAGAGCTCTGTCTAGGCAGAGATTTTTCTGCCAATTCAGCAGAATTATCTCTTCTAGAGCTCTGTCGCGACAGGGATTTTTCTGCCATTTCCAGAGAATTCTCTCTTTTAGAACTCTGTCTGGGCAGAGATTTATCTCCCATTTCAGAAGAATTTTCTTTTTTAGAGCTCTGTCGCGACAGAGATTTTTCTGCCATTTCCAGAGAATTATCTCTTTCAGAAGTCTGTCTGGATAGAGATTTTTCTGCCATTTCCAGAGAATTCTCTCTGTTAGAACTCTGTCTGGGCACAGATTTTTCTCCCATGTCCAGAGAATTCTCTCTTTCAGAAGTCTGTCTGGACAGAGATTTTTCTGCCATTTCCAGAGAATTCTCTCTGTTAGAACTCTGTTTGGGCAGAGATTTTTCTGCCATTTCAGAAGAATTCTCTCTTTTAGAGCTCTGTCGCGACATAGATTTTTCTGCCATTTCTAGAGAATTCTCTCTTTCCAAATTCTGTCTGGACAAAGGTTTTTCTGCCATTTCAGAAGAATTCTCTCTTTCAGAGCTCTGTCGCGACAGAGATTTTTCTGCCATTTCTAGAGAATTCTCTCTTTCCGAATTCTGTCTGGACAAAGGCTTTTCTGCCATTTCAGAAGAATTCTCTCTTTTAGAGCTCTGTCGCGACAGAGATTTTTCTGCCATTTCTAGAGAATTCTCTCTTTCCAAATTCTGTCTGGACAAAGGTTTTTCTGCCATTTCAGAAGAATTCTCTCTTTTAGAGCTCTGTCGCGACAGAGATTTTTCTGCCATTTCTAGAGAATTCTCTCTTTCCGAATTCTGTCTGGACAAAGGCTTTTCTGCCATTTCAGAAGAATTCTCTCTTTTAGAGCTCTGTCGCGACAGAGATTTTTCTGCCATTTCTAGAGAATTCTCTCTTTCCAAATTCTGTCTGGACAAAGGTTTTTCTGCCATTTCAGAAGAATTCTCTCTTTTAGAGCTCTGTCGCGACAGAGATTTTTCTGCCATTTCTAGAGAATTCTCTCTTTCCGAATTCTGTCTGGACAAAGGCTTTTCTGCCATTTCAGAAGAATTCTCTCTTTTAGAGCTCTGTCGCGACAGAGATTTTTCGGCCATTTCAGCAGAATTCTCTCTTTTAGAACTCTGCCGCAACAGAGATTTCTCTGCAATTTCAGAAAAAATTTCTCTTTTAGAACTCTGTCTGGGCACAGATTTTTCTGACATTTCGAGAGAATTATCTCGTTTAGAACTTTGCCTCGATAGAGATTTTTCTGCCATTTCTAGAGAATTCTCTGGTTTAGAACTTTGCCTCGATAGAGATTTATCTGCCATTTCAAGAGAATTATCTCGTTTAGAACTTTGCCTCGACAGAGATTTTTCTGCCATTTCAAGAGAATTCTCTGGTTTAGAACTTTGCCTCGATAGAGATTTTTCTGCCATCTCAAAAGAATTCTCTCGTTTAGAACTTTGCCTCGACAGAGATTTTTCTGCTCTTTCTGGGGTTTGCGCTCGTTTGGAGCTCTGTCTCGAAAAAGATCCGTCTCCCATTTCAAGAGAATTCTCTCGTTCAAAGCTGCGTCTCAACAGAGATATTTCAGCCATATCGAGAGAACTTTCTCGTTCAAAACTCCTTCTCCACAGATAATTCTCTGCCAATTCGGGATAAATATTTCTTTCCGAGCCCTGTCTCGAAGACAATTGTTCTGCCATCTCGAGCGAATCTCGATCAGAGCTGTATCTCGAGAGAGATTTTTCTGATTTCTCGAGAGAATTTTCTCGTCCAGAGAATTGTCGTGACAGAGATTTTCCCGCCATTTCAAGAGAATTCTCGCGATCTGAGCTCTGTCTCGACATATATTTATCTGCCATTCCGAGAGAATTCTCTCGTTCAGAATTCAATCTCGACAGAGATTTCTCTGCCATTTCGAGAGAATTCTCTCGTTTAGAATTTAATCTTGACAGGGATTTTTCTGCGATTTCGAGAGAATTTTCTGGTTGAAAGCTGTGTCTCGACAGAGATTTATGAGCCATTTCGAGAGAATCTTCTCTTTCAGAGCTCTGTCTCGACGGAATTTTGTCAACAATCTCTGAGTCTTCTAGTTCTGAGAATTCTCTCGACAAAGATACTTCTTCAGTGTTAAGAGAAATATTTCGCTCAGAGCATTGCTTTGACAGAGAACTTTCCGGAATTTCTATGGAATTCTCTTGTTCAGTGTTCTGTCTCGACGACAGTTTTTCTGCTATTGCGAGAGAATTTGCTGGGTCAGAACTGTGTTTAAACAAAGATTTGTTCGCAGTTTCAAGAGAACTTTCGTCCTTTGAGTCATTTATGAACAGAGATTTTTCTGCTATTTCAAAAGAATTCCCTCGATCAGAACTCTGCAACGAAGGCAGTTTTTCAACCCGTTCAAGAGAATTCTTTTGTTCAGAGCATTGTCTCTTCAGAGATTTCTCAGCCATCTCAAGAGATTTCTCTTGTTCAGAATCTCGTTTCAATAGTGATTTGTCTGGTATTTCGAGAGAATTTTCTCGCTTAGAGCTGCGTCTCGACAGAGACTTTTCAGCCATTTCAAGAGAATTCTCTCGTTCAGAACCTCGTTTTGAAAGAGATCTTTCAGTTAATTCGAAAAAATTTCCTCTTTGAGAGTTGGGTCTCACCAGAGATTTTTCAACCATTTCGATAGAGTTTCCTCTTTCAGTGGCCTGTCTTGACATAGGTTTTCCCGCCAATTCGAGAGAATTCTCTCTTTCAGAGGTCTGTCTTGACAAAGGCTTTTCAGCCATTTCTAGAGAATTCCCTCTTTCGGAGCTGTGTCTCGACAGAGATTTGTTGGCCATTTCAAGAGAATTCCCTCTTTCAGAGGTCTGTCTTGACAAAGGCCTTTCCGCCATTTCGAGAGAATTCTCTCGTTCAGATCTGGGTCTCGATAGAGATTTTTCAGCTGTTTCAAGAGAATTTTCTCTTTCAGATCTGTGTCTTGACATGGATTTTCCAGTCATTTCTATAGAATTTCCTCTTTCAGAGGCCTGTCTTGACAAAGACTTTTCCGCCATTTCTAGAGAATTCCCTCTTTCAGAGCTGTGTATCGACAGAGACTTGTTGGCCATTTCAAGAGAATTCTCTCTTTCAGATCTGTGTCTCGACAGAGAATTTTCAGCCGTTTCAAGAGAATTTTCTCTTTCAGATTTGTGTCTCGACGTGGATTTTTCAGCCATTTCTATAGAATTTCCTCTTACAGAGGCCTCTTTTGACAAAGGCTTTTCCGCCATTTCTAGAGAATTCTCTCTTTCAGATCTGGATCTCGACAGAGATTTTTCCGCCATTTCGATAGAATTTCCTCTTTCAGAGGCCTGTCTTGACAAAGGTTTTTCCGCCATTTCTAGAGAATTCCCTCTTTCAGAGCTGTGTCTCGACAGAGATTTGTCGGCCATTTCAAGAGAATTCTCTCTTTCAGATCTGGATCTCGACATGGATTTTTCAGCCATTTCGATAGAATTTCCTCTTACAGAGGCCTCTCTTGACAAAGGCTTTCCCGCCATTTCGAGTGAATTCTCTCTTTCAGATCTTGATCTCGATAGAGCTTTTTCAGCCATTTCAAGAGAATGCTCGCGTTCCGATGTCTGTTTCGACAGAGATTTTTCTGCCATTTCCAGGGAATTTTCTCGTCCAGAGCTAAATGTATATCTTGACAAAGAATTTTCTCGCTGAGAGGCTGGTCTTGGCAAGGGCTTTACGGCCATGTCGAGAGAATTTCTTCCCGCATAGCTATGTCTAAACGGTGTTCTATCTACCACTTCGATGTCGGTTTCCCGTAACGACGTTTCCTCCGCTGCAGCATTCCCTGGTAGCGGAATCTTTTCCTCTTCCATTAGGCTTCTCCGTTTAGCCAATTTGAATTTTGTAGCGGTATCCGTCAGCTCCAGAAAGGTTTCTTGCAGAAAATTCTTTCTTGCTAGAACTTTGTTTGATTGATCTGACGGACAGTTACTCTGCTGAGACAATAGTTGTGACGAGTTGTCTTTCTCTGTAGACTCCTTAGGACCTATTCCAAGGCCTGTTCCTTTCTTTTGGTCGTAGGTTTCTTGTCTTACGGAGCTTTTCATTTTGATGGGGTCATCCCCTGAAAGTTGCTTGTCCGGAGCTTTTACGGAATCTTCTTCCATGGATTTTATTTCCTTAGTGCCATGGTTTTCCTCCGCGTTTTCCAGCGTTTCTTTTGCAGTAGCCACTTCCTTTGTTGTCATTGTTGTTGTTGTTGTTGCTGTTGTTGTAGGATCATTTGTTTTCGTAAGTGTTGTGTCTTGAACTACAACAGTTACTGCCGGTTGATTTACGTCTGCAACCGTCGACTCCACAGGACTTTCAAGCAGAGGCATCGTCCGACGAGATTTTGGATCAGTCACTTCCGCCGGAACTTCCCAGAAGAACTTCTTTCTCAGTTGGTGAGCAGAACTCTTCGAAGGAGCAGCTGGCTCCTTAGAACTATTCCTCGAAGGAGCTGGCTCCTTTGAACTATTCTTCGAAGGAGCTGGTTCCTTTGAACTATTCTTCGCAGGGTTTGAATCCGCGTTATCCTTCGAAACTCTGCTCTCTGCAGTCACTACACCACGCGTTGAGACTGGTTTAAATACCTGTACGATCGCAGTGCTTTCCTTCTTAACCGTGACTGGTTCGACCACTTTAACAGAGACCTTCTGTGAATTTGTGTTGCATATGACGGCCGTGTCTTTGATTTCCAGCCGTGTTTCTCGCACGGATGTTTTCCTTGGCGGAACCTTTGGTTCATCACTTGGCTCCAGGTAGTGCTTATCCTCGACGATGTTTCTGGCCACATTAAAATTCGTCAGGTCTAGAGAACTTTTCCTTTGAAATGTATTTCTATTGAGGTACGGAAGCATCTCTAGTGATCCTCCACACTGCCACTGAGCCCTATCGTCCTGCATTTCCCAATGGACTGGGGTACCTCGGGCCGTCATTCGATCGCGGTGGCCTCTCTTCAGAGACATATTTCCACCGGACAAGGTCTTCCTTAGTGAAGAGTATCCCTCCAACGGAATCACCGCTCCAGACTTCCGCAGATAGTTCTCCAGGTCCGTGTTCCTCTTCGCCGGAGCCGTAGCGGATGTCTCCTCGAAACGCCTCCCCTGGAGTGAATCGTTATCTCCCGTCTCGTTTACCATCTCCACAGAGTCCTCCTCTTTCTGGCAGAGGACTCGAGTTCTGCTTCCATTCTTCACAACGATGGAACTTTTCTCGTTGACCTCCGACGACGACGACCTTGACGTCTTCCTTTTCGTCTTCGTGTGGTAGATGGGAGAACCCGTCTGTGAGTCCTTCTCGTGGAAGACGAAGAGACAGGTTCGGAGACGGTTGAAGGAGGCTCTGTGTGAGAAGAGCAGATCGTAGGTCGTTCCTCCGACGATTCCACCAAGCAATGGACCAAACCAGAAGATCTACAACAACAGACAATGGGTTGACTCTTTTTCATTATAATTTAAATTTAAAACGAACTAAAAGAAAGACAGCATGAGGACATGACAACTACGGTGGCCCTAAGACTGCTGATGATTATATAATATTATATGTACGGTAATGTAAATATATAATCGTATGCATATACATATCTATATAATTATATACTATTTTTACATATAAATATAAACGTATATTATAATTATATCTATAATTTTATATAAACATAGGCCTATATATATGTTTATAGCAACTGTTGTTGACATTTTGCGACTAAACCAGGCTGCTGTTTGTTTTGCTATGGTGGGTAGGTGGACGCACGCGGATATTTTTGTAAGAGGGGCAAGCAAAATGGTCACGATTAAATGTTTTAGTAAGAGCAATGCAAAGCAGGAAATTATTTAAATGTTTTTTAGGCGTTTACAAATGTTAATTTCTCAGTTTCGCTTTGTGTGTAATTGGTCAGTGGTGCTTTAGTGCGAAGACATAAAGACATAAAACCAAAAGCGTTGTGGTTAAGAAATAATATGTGTTGATTTTATTAGCCATTATTATTGCTACAGCATATCATGCGTGTGAAATAAATGGATCCTTTACATAAAATTTATCATAGAACACCAAAGCCTTTTAGTTGATAGATCAAATCACCTACACCGGAAAGGGATTGTGGTAGGCCCTATGCATGCTTAAGACTCTGGCAGGGAGAGGGTAAGGACGTGGTATCGCTTCCCACTGCCCTCCAAAAGGTTCACTTAACCTTCCATTCGACAGACGGCGATGGCAAAATGAATATGCATAATAGGACGTGATGGGCGTCCTGTCGGCTGCCTACAGTTAAATTCGACTCTTTCAATAACTTGTGATAATCCGTCTTATATTATGAATTTATTGCAATTAATCATTCTGCATTGGTTCAGCTTAAAATTAAACGAAGAACATTATTATAGGTTATGTTCACCACTCATCAGCAGCGGCGCCAGGAGGGCTAGGAGGGGCTAAGCCCCCTAAACATGTTGATCCCCTCCCCATCCTAAAAACTGAAATAATATATGCATGAAATTTCGACCAAATGACAAAAAAGGTCCTCAGAAATTTTGGCGAATGAAATGGAAAATTTATTCCGCGAAGATTCAGCCCCCCAAAACTGAAATCCTGGCGCCGCCACTGATATTCACCTTAAGCAAGTAGGCAAGCGGCGTGTCTCTGGATAGTATACATACGACATATACATGTAGATCTATAATACTTGATCTTTTACTTCACTTGCCGTATACATGTACGATATAATTGGTTTGAAGTAATTTAATCAGAATTCAATTAACCCTTGCTACAAAATGCATGTAAATCTCCATGTTAATCTATTTTATCGAGCGACAGGCTATATTAGTTTGACGTGTTGATTTCTCATTCTTCTTTTTCACTCGGACGATTTCGAAACCTCAGGAATAAAACTGCGACGAGATGCGGAAAAGATTAGGAAATGCGGTCATAATTTACATCTGTATCAGATCTGTAAGACACGCCATAAAACGGAGGAGGGGCCAAATAACACAAGACGTGAAGGACATACCAAACAATGCCCTCAATAAAATTCGTCTCCGGGGGATTAACTGCATCCAAGCGCACCAGCGCTGACCGAGGGGTCAACATTTTGCCGGTGTGGTCGTCCAAATACCGATCTAAACGGATGATTGAGTGGTCTGATATTCAGTTCTAATTTCGCTCGGCTCGTCCCCTGGGCGATTTGGTGGCAATCGCGTGAGATAGCAAGATCGTGTCGGAGTTTTGTGGATCCAGCGCGGATTGCTGTTTAAACAACGCACAGGGAGACCTTGGCCACATCATAATTTATTATATTGGCGAGGTTACGAACCGCACACAGGCTGCGGTGTAACTCGAGCTGTGCTGTACAGTCGGGTGAGTTTTAATATTCGCAGTGGGATTTTGCTGCCGACTCATTTGCTGCGGTCAATAGTTGGATGTTTCTTCGAACTGACTCAACGCCACTGTTGTGTAGATATCGATATGTTGGTTTACATGTATTCTGGCACGCATCCAATATTTTTCATAAAGTGTGTTTCATTAGACTTAGATGTTCTGGAACATGATGGAACCTCGTTCCTACTAGGCTACTCCCATGAGCATCCGCGTATATTTTTCCAGAGGGAGGAGGAAGGCTTTTAAACGTGCACTTGTACACAAAGTGTGTAGGCTAGTTCTAAATGGATTTGTGCCGCTCTAGAAGCACTTCTGTACAGGTTAAAACTAGCAAAAAAGGTCACTGTCCTCCGATTGGAAGCAAATAACCGTGAAGGATGGGAAAGGAGAGAAGGGGGATTTGCAGTTCTAAAAATCCTTAAAAACAACCCTGCACGATAGTCACGGTTAAAGGTTAGCAAGAGCTCGAAACGTGCAAAGCAAGAAATTAGAAACACGGGTATTTTTAACTGTGTAGCTGCATCTTTTGAGTTTCACTTTCTGTATCGTTATTATTATGAGTGATTCAGCGCGAATAGATTTGCTACAACCGGGAGCGGTTAAAAATGGGCGTCACTTTCCAGGGGCAAGTGCCAAGTGACCCTTCTTGTCCGTACGGGCACCCATGCGTGTGTGCTTTGAACTTTGGCTGTAATGTAATCTTGATGTTGTTAAGTTGCATGGACCTAAACCTAATTATATGGCAACGAAATATGCTGAAAGTGCCCTAAGCTGATCATTTTCTATTGCTGTTCAAGTTGTCAATGTCAGTTGGAAAGAGCTGTGATGTTATATACCGGGTACTCCCGAAATGAAGGTTTCGGTCCGAATTTAGTCGAACGCAACGAATTTCCAAGCTTAACAATGAAAATTTAACAAACAATTTCGTCCTAAATCAAACTATGATATTTCGGGTTCAGTCAATATTAATATTGAATGAGAATTGTAACTGAACTCGAATGAGCAAAATCTTGTCTAGGGAGAAACCGTTTCCTCGTCAGTCACCCGGATCTTCCCCCCACCCCACTTGTCTCTGTTTCCAGTGTCTTCTTTCTTCAGTTTGATCAGCTCTTCAGCAAATGAGAGATCGTAATTATATACCACGAGTGAATTAATAATGATAATAAAAATGGTCTAATAATAATTAGCTTAGCTAAGACTAATTACAATAATAAAAATAATTATAATTTTTATGTAATAATATTGCAAGTCTGATTAAGATTGCACTGATTCAGGTCTCATCATAAGCCTAATTTGTTCTGCATTAATTCAACCCTAATTCATAACATCAGTCCTAATAATTAAATTATATATAAATCTATGCTAATTCATGTCCATTAAATAATTTAAGCCCAAGTCAGACTATACTTATTCAGGTTTAATAATTAATTAAAATGTAATAGTCAATTACCGTATAATTTACATACTTAATTGTACAGATCTGATCAAGTCTTATAATTTCTAATAAAGATTAAACACCAATTCAGTCCTAATAAATTAAATATAAATCATATAGGCGTACATCGGACAATATAAATTCAGGTAGGCCTGCGGTTAATAATAGAGGGTAGCTAAGACTATGGACTAACCCAGTGGGACGTCCAGACATTGTTGATGACGGCTGGACCAAAACTTCTTGCAGTGTTGACACTACCACCAGTATATGGTACCTACAGAAACCAAGAGTGTTTATTAGGTCACAGACATATATTTTAAAAATGCATACAGATACATACATGTACGCACACATAAAAAATAATTTATATTTATATATAGTATATTGCCATATATATATATATAAAATAAATACTAAATTTAATATTTAAGTGACATATCTTCATGTATGACTTTTCGATTGCTGGTCCTGTCATCTGGAACAGCCTCCAATTAGCCTTGCGATTGGTGTCTATAAGCTAAGCTCTCCTATTTTTATACGTCGCTCAAATCCTATTTTTCAAAGCTGTGGCGGGGCTGGGAGGGCCTCTGAGTAGGTCTTTTGAAGAAGCGCTATATAAATTCTCGAAATGAATGAATAAATATAATACATTACATATGCCTCTAGTTCATAGATTAACATAAAAACTCATATGCAATATATATATAGCATGTCTTTATGTGTATCTGTTGCTTCAACATGTTTGCGGGAGACCGCCCTACGACGACTTATCCCACATGCAATAGCCTACATGTAAATGAATTTTTTCTTAGCAATTTCTGCCATCATTTAGACGTGCTTCAGCAAATTTTTCAATAGAGATACCGAAATGCTCTCTCTCTCTCTCTCTCTCTCTCTCTCTCTCTCTCTCTCTCTCTCTCTCTCTATATATATATATATATATATATATATATATATATATATATATATATATACATATATATATATATAACGCAGACATATTTGTGTACATGTCACATATAGCATGTCACATGTATGGGTTTAGGGTAAAGTTTGGAAAGCTCATCAAGTCTCTTTCAACATTGTTCAGAAATGTACAGAAAATCTACAGAGAAATTTTAACGTAAATGTGAAGGCAATGTAACTGAGCAAGTAATGTAACTGAGGAAGGCAATGTAATGTGTTCGTCGGTTACAGCACTTCTCTAAGACACAGGTGCAACATAACTAGTCAATTATTGTGATGCTGAGAAGGGCAAACGAGTTTCCGCTTCTGCACCAATTTCATGAATCACTCATCATGTTGTCAGTTTCAAATATCACGCCACGGGAATCGATGTCGACAGCTGGTTTGGCCATGCAAGAGAGGTGTCTATAGGGGAAAAGGGTATAAATATAAGTTAGCATGAGATAAAAGTTTGGCTAGCTCTTGTGCAAGACTTTGTTTTGTTAAAGCGCGATATAAATGCTCAATTGCATTGTGTTATTTTGTAGAAATGGTGACAAAATGTGGAAACGTTCTTACAGCTGGAATGAAGCGCACGAAGTTGAGAGGAAGTCTTAACCGACGAGAGGAGGAGCACTTGAAGGTGCTTAGAGACAGTGCTCAAAGATGAGGAAACTGATTGAAGATGCGAGAGAATGTGCCATGGATATCATTAAGTGCTTGAAAGTAACTTTAAAATAATATTTTAAAGTTACTTTCAAGCACTTAATGATATCCATGGCACATTCTCTCGCATCTTCAATCTATACCTATATATATAGCCTACATATATTATGTGTAGGCTATATATATAGGTATTATATCAAACGCAGACACTATTGGTGTGCATGTCACATGTATGGGTTTAGGGTAAGGTGCCAAAAGAAAGTGCTTAATAGGCGAGAGAGTGCCTGATAGGTGACAGAAGAAAGTGCTTAACAGGTGAGAGAAAATACTGAATAGGTGACGGAAGAAAGTGAGAGAAAGTGTTTAGCAGGTCACTTAGAGTGCTAAACAGGCTGGTGGCAGAAAGGGTTTAATAAGTGAAAGAGCTTATAGGTGACTGCAGAAAGTGCTTAATAGGCGAGAGAAAGTGCGTGATAAGTGAGAGAATATGCGTAATATGGTATACGAAAGTTCTTACCGTCAGCAGGTAGACACCTGTGCAAGTGAGACCAATGACGAACGGGGCCGACTGCGTTTCATCCTTGTGCCTCACATCGTACGTTGCAAAGACGACGAAAACAAAGAAGAATGAAGCGAGGAACTCCACACCGAACCCCTGACCCTCGTTCACCTTCTCCCCGAGCACCGTACACCCCTTGCGGCCACCATTCTCGTCCCTACCCACCACGTAAACAACCGCGGCGCCTATGATCGCGCCCAGCATCTGAGCCAGCATGTAGAGCAGGGCCCTGACGACGCTCGTCCGGCGCGTGGCCAGTAGCGCAACGGTTACGGCAGGGTTGATGTGCCCGTCCTCGTCGTCAGAGCTTCTCATACAGAACAAGACGGCCGTGTAGGCAAGTCCGAAGGCGAGGGCAACTCGGACGCTGTACGGGTGTTCCGTGAAGTCCGTTTCGACACACGCTCCACATCCGATGAGGATGAGGACCATGGAGCCCAGACCCTCGGCCGCCACGGCCCGCCAGAAGGTAAAGCTGCGTATGTCGTCCTTGAGCCGCGTCATGCTGCAGCAGATCTTCGGTAAGAGGTGGCCGAGTCGCGAGAGAAGCTGCTGGAATCCGGCAGCGTTAACGTTCTTGGCGGAGAAAGGGCTCATTTAAGGCTTTCCACTATAAATCTCGACCGGTATGGGTTCATGTCAGCCTGTTTCTTTGACCAGCGGTCCCATACAGCGTGCGTTGGCTTATTCATTCAGCTCTGCACGACGGAAAACTCCTTTGGCAACTTTTCCATATTATAATTGTTCACTGTAACAATTCAGGTATAACCTTTTTGTTTATCGCTTCGAAATCCATGTTTCACTCATGGTCTATAAAGTCTCACTGGTTACCAATTCTATTCACTTTGCCACTCTCCAGCTTGCTCCTGCCTTTGATTCAAATAGATGCAGAACGAACCATCAAAACTAGCGAAACCACAGAAACAGAACCGAGTAACGAGCAACGACATTCGTGAAGCAGTTGCAGCAACGACAAGTAACTTGCCCACGTTCAAAAACTCAAAATCAAGTTGCGCAAAATTTCCTGAAAGATTCGGCTGCCATTTTGTAGTTATAGTTCAGGAGCAAATGTCCCTCGTCGCTATCATCTCTCATCGTTTCGCGATCAGCGACCGACTCAGTGCAGTTGTATACTGTCTAATAGTGTCTATAGCTATTGAATATTCGACTCCATAGTTGGTCCTCACACTGTTGCATGTCGGCTTCGCCCTGCTCAGTCGATAAGAGAGAAGGGGGCATGCACAGCGATGCGCGCAATTCATATAAGCGATGCTCGATCGGAGGCTCCTGCATGCGGACGTCACTGATTATGGTCATCATATAATTATGCCAAGAGTGGAAGAAAATCAGGGATTATATCCAAATTATTTACACCAACAGGTGGCGTATAGTCGTACACCAAGGGGCCGTCCATAAAGTACGTCACGCTCCAGGGGGGGAGGGGGTGTAAGAAAGTATGACAGCTTGTGACAGGGAGAGGGGGTCAGGCCACGTGTGACGTCCCACATTTATTTTTTAATTCTTTTTTTGTTGTTTGTTCTTAGTACCTGATATCCGACCCGGCCTGGCCAGGCGTGTCTAAAACCCGGCCTGGCGGGATAAAAGTTGATTTCCCGTCACTATCAAAGCGTTTAGGGACACACGCCACTATCAGTATCCTAGGGTTTAGAGGGTTAGGTAAATGGTTATGTTTTTAAACAAATTGTTCGAAAGTGTGACGTACTTTAGGGGGGGTCCGAGATTTGTGACAGTTTGTGACAGGAGGGAGGGGAGTCAAAAATGGTCAAAAATAGCGTGACGTACTTTATGGACGGCCCCCAAGCAAGATTAAAACAAAACTTGCGTTCGCAAAAGAAAACTCTTAGAACCACCTTGACAGAGTTTCGCGACCCACTTTTGGGTCGCGACCCACAGTTTGGGAAGCGCTGCCATGGATCTTACAATCCTTATCAGTCACCTCTCCTCCATATTTCGAACATCTAGCACTACCCTTGCATGGATCAACTCACACCGTTTTCCCCTTTGGCTGTTAACGACTCTGTCCTCTGGTGACTCATCTGTTCAGCAAACCACCGCCTGCGGTGTTCCTCAAGGTTCTGCACTCGGTCCTCTGTTGCTCATTCTTTACATTTCCCCACTCAGTAAACTCATTTCCTCATCCTCTTGGAGGGAGGAAATGGGTCAGAGGGGTGAAGGGAATAGGGTCGGTGGGCGGGGTAACGGAGGATGGGATGATAGATGGGGAGCAGGTTAGAGGGGAAGAGAGGGGATGGGGTGGGTTGGGATTCGGGTGGGGAGTATGGGAAAAATTGGCGAGGAACAGGCGAAGCCAAAATTTTCCGGGCGACGTCGGGTACCCTAGCTTGTCATTGTTATCATTATTTTCCCCGAGGTACACACAATCCCTCAGGAGTAAAAAAAATCATGCTAGGAGCTGCTGCTGAATGTCTGGAAATTCAGGTCTCGTCCGCGGTAGCATTACTAATAGTATCTCGATATGCAATGGCGTTGTAGCGCTGACTACAGATAGAGAGATGTTGGAATAGAAAGGTCACCTCCCGCGGTTCGATGATTATAATTTTCTTAATTTACCCGACGTATCTCGAATCCCTTAGGTGTCAGATATTAGTAAGCAATTTTAACTCTGGAGTTGTCGTCCATGGCAGGATCCGGAAGAACAAAAGTGCTGTTGAAGGTAACAGCATCGAAACCCTGAATTGTGATTGACAGGTGCTGAAGTAATTGAATTCTCTTGGTTCGCCCAAAATTTTGCACAAGAGACGACCCGGATCGGCGAGAAATACCTGCAATCATTGCTATAATTTTTTTATCCGAGGAATTTAGGATCTCTCAGGGACTTCATTGCTACTGTATAAAAACCAGTCCAGAATGACCCTACTCGTCGTTGTCTTGATCATCGAAAGTGCCCCGGAATGCGATCGCGTTAAAACGTTATTATAATTATTTCTTATTTTATTATTATTATTTTTGCCCCGAGGTATACAGGATTCCTCAGGGACTTTACTAGCACCTAGTATAAAATTAGCCTGGAAACTATTGTCATTGTCAGTGTCAGTAGCAGTAGTATTTTTATTATCATTATCTTTACCATTGTCATCGTCATCGTCGTCGTCGTCGTCATCGTCATCATCATCATCATCATCATTTTTCTATAATTATTATTATTATTGTCATTATCATCATCATTCTTATAGGCTCGTATTTATCTTTCCATTTTCTCCAGCTGGTTTATTGCCATTTTATTACTGTTGTTTACATTTTCAATACCTTTGTCTTAATAAGACTATATCATCCTTATCTGTTGCTTAAGATGTTATCTCCACAGAATGAATCGCCTTACCTTAGACTTTAATTTTTAATTTTTAATCGCTCGGTAGCTAAATGACAAGAACGGAAGGACGAATACTACCAGCCCAGCCCACCCCACTCCACCCACCCCATACCTCACTTCCCCTCTCCCCTACTCCCCATCCACCATCCCATCCCCGTCACCCCCTCTCATCGATCCTAGTCCCTTCACCCCTCCTACCCAAACCCTATAAAATAATTCATTTTGTCTATTTTTTACTCATTCATTCATTCATTCATTCATAGCATTTATATAGCGCCCCTTCAAGAAACTACTCAGAGGCGCTCAGTTACTGGCTGTAACTGCAGTGCACAGAGTAAGAAACTACATTACATTATAATATTATGGGTCTGTAATTTTTTCATCAGGAGTTCAGAATAAATTTTTCGAATTATCATCATCATAACTGTTGCCGTTTGTTATTGAAAGATTTATGCAGATCTCGCAAGTGTTTAACAACGCAGAGTTTATTCAAAACGCAACTTTGTTTCAAATTGTATTTTTCTTCGATTATATTGACAATCTTAAAAACAGAATTCGGAGGTATAACTTGTTCGACATTTCGGAACTCATCGGTCTCTTTCTGTCATGTTTTTCATGTCTCGTGACCATGTCTTGCTTCGTCACGTCTTGTCTTGTCATATCTTCACATGTCTTGCTATGTCTTGTCATGACTTGCTGCGTCCTGTCATGCCTAGTCATGTCTGATTGGTTCTTGTCTTGTCATGTTTTGCTATATTCTGTCATGTCTTGTCATGTCTTATCATATCTTACTGCTTCTTGTCGATGCGGTGTCGTCAAGACTTGCCGTCATGACTTGACGTCAAGTCTCGTCGCAGTTTAGGGGTCATTGCATAATTACGTAACGCCGAAAATGACCGTTTTAGACCCACCCACCCACCCACCCACCCACCCTGTAACGCTTCGTAACGTTTCCCTTGACCCACCCACCCACCCTCCCCAGCGTTACGTAACGATGGTTACGAAAAATCAGTCGAGATTTAGGTCTATTATTGGCTTATATGAGCGCGCAATTATAGGCTAATTCATATTTTCATAGTGAATTTAATATGTCCTAGTATGTGAAGTATAGGCTAATTTGACAGTAGCTAGATAGGCCTACCAAAGATCCAATCAGCGGTTTCCGGTTTGCACAAAGGAAGAACAGATAAGGTTGACCTGGCATGTAACTGGTGTCTGCCGCCGGATCTTATTCAGATAAATAGACCTACTTTGGTTATGTTTTAAATCAATGTCACGAAGTTTAAACTTCGATCACATCATGTCTGAAGCGTCATTCGATGGTAATTTAATTTTTTAATATTCATTAATAAATTTTTTCAAGGCGTTACGTAACGTTCAGCTTCCTCCCACCCACCCACCCACATAACGTTTCGTAACGTTTTCAATGACCCCACCCACCCACCCTCGAGCGTTACGTAATTATGCAATGACCCCTTATCGTTCTGCATGGTCGTCATGTCATGCTTCTTTGATGTCACGTCTTATCGTCATGTATAGCAGTGTCATGTTTTGTCTTTCGTCTGGCTTGTCACGCTTGGTTGCCTATAGTTCTGCAGGAAGTTGTGGTTTTCTTAGACGACTTTCCTTGAGCTCTGGTTTCTGTGGATCAAGTGCTGCACGATTTGATTTGAATTCCATTCTTTCTTGCCAACTGAACTCTTCAATATAATAATAATATATAGACGCATTTCTCAACAGTCAATTGATACATGTAGTAACGTTGACGGCATCAACCTCTTGAACTTCATCCAGTGTATATACCAAGAATCAGAAGAGTACAGTTCCTTCATGACAACTACGAAGTCTTTGCGACTTCACGTTCTTTGTCTCGGCATATGAGGCCGATTGACGCGTTCTCCCTCTGTCTCGCCGTCTGATCCTTCCATTGACAGTGTACGGTCGATGTACTCAATCCAGTTGAGTTCGTTAGATACCAGGTAGTAGATGGAGCAAACGTCTCGGAACCAAGTTCAGACCTTGCGGAAATTTCTACCTTCGACATCTAGATTGAGAAGTCGTGTATACGATAACCACTTGAATACTAGTCTTGTCATACGCTTCCGTCAGTGTGATTTCTCAGAAAATTTGTGTAAAGTCGATGGGGAGGTTTTCTCTCCACTGTAACGCATTTTCTCTCACCCATAGTAAGCAATCTCTCTTACCTCTAATGCATTTTCTCTCCATTGTAATGCATTTTCTATCACCCAGAGTGCAATCTCTCTTACCTCTAATGCACTTTCTCTCCACTGTAGCGCATTTTCTCTCACCCATAGTGCCATCTCTCTTACCTCTAATGCGCTTTTTCTCCATTGTAGCAAATTTTCACTCACCCATAGTGCGATGTCTCTCACCTCTAATGCACTTCTCTCCACTGTAATGCAGTTTCTCCCAATCGTAGCGCAATCTCTTTCACCCCTAACGTATACTATCTCTGTTCTCTGTGCATTTCTGTCAATTGCAGTGCGTTTTCTCTAGCCGCTAATGCTTTTCCTCCCAGTTGTAGGTCTTAATATTCTCTCGTCTGTAAACATTTTCTCTGTCCCATTTTCTCTCCTTCTCTCATCTGCAGTGTGTCTATACCAGCTGACGGTATTATAGGCACTCATAGCACATGAGAAGGTCCGCGTAGACAAAATTTTTGCCCGCCTCGTTGGCTCATAATAACGCCATGGTTATTAAATAAGGAAAGTCCCTGTGAATTCGACAGGCGGCTGCATGTCGTATGAAGTGTTGACGACTTAGCGGCCTATTATAGCGCTTGGCCATGCAGTCTTCCATCCATGATACTGATCTCTGCCTAATAGCGATCACTGGTACATTCGCTAGGCGTCGCTTGTGGAAGACAAATTTCGAAATGCCTATGTGCTCCGGTCGACCTAGGAGGTGACCGGCAATCATGGAGACCAGCACCCTGGTAGGCTACGTATGCTACGATGCAGCTTGGTAAAGAAGCCTGTCGTCACAACTCAATTCACCTAAAGAATTTCCTCGCTGTTCGAAAGGCCAGACAACAGAGCTAAAGTGAGACGAGTATATCTTGTCTGAAGACGCTTAAGACGGGACTTTGAGGCATTGAATTGGAGAACGACGCCGACCTATCCCCCGGGCAACGCACGGTACCGAGCGCCCGGCCAGCGCGGGTGCACTCCGCGTCGTTGCCCCACAGCAGAACCTTCAGCTTCGGGTTGGAGTGGAGCGCCTGGAAAAGCCTCGAAAAGACCTCGTCCAGAGATGGAGTCGCCACACATCCGGAAGCAGCGACCTCGCCACTCTCGGAGGGAGGAGTAACGGTGGCGCCCCCGATGTTGTTGTAGCAAAGTTTGACGGTCGTCAGAGTCGAGTTGAACCTCAGCATGTCCAGCAGACGAAGAAACCCGAGATTCCCTACATTGCACATGTTCACCGACAGCGTCTCCACGGCGTGGTTATACCTCAGCGCGTCAGCCAGGGCCTCCAGTCCAACATCACTGATCGGGTTGAGGCTGAGTTGGAGGCAGCGGAGGGCGGTGTTGGCCCGTAGCGCCCGTGCTAGAGCCGTGCACCCGCCGGCAGCGATCCGACAGTTCTCCAGGTTCAGTTCGCGCAGCGTCCTATTAGAGATAAGCGCCTCCGATAGGTAGCGCATGCTGTCGCTTCCGATCCCGTTGCTGCTGATGTCGAGAAAGCTGAGGCGACAGTTTCGCGCCAGTGCCTGAAAGAGCGCGCTGGCACCGTGGCACGTGATCCCGTTATCGCGCATGCGCACTTTGCGTAGCGGATTCGGACGGGCGAGTGCTTCGGCGACCGCCGCACAGCCGGCGTCGCGGATGTCGTTGAAGCCGATGTCGAGGTCGGAGAGGGACCGGTTCCGGGTGAGGCCGGTCATGAGCCGCGAGCAGCCGACGTCCGTCAGGCCGGTGCTGGCGACGTTGAGGGTCCGGATGCTGTGGTTGTGTCTGAGGGCGTGGCCGAGATGGGCAGCGGCGTCATTACCGAAGGAGCTGAGCCGCAGTTCGAGACGGACGAGGCTGGAGCTGGTGGCGACGGCCTGGAGGAGTAGGTACAGGTCGTCGTCGTTGATGTGTGTCTTGACTAGAGAGAGTTCTCGAAGGCACGACGACTGGTCGACGGCCCTTCGTAGTAGACCGGCCTTCTGGCGGCTGTGACGCCGGCGACAGAGGCAGTGGTTAATGAGGCTCAGCGTCAGCATCGGAACGGTCGGCTGGCCCAGCTCGTCGCCGATGACCGATGGGAGGAAGGAGCCACCGGCCAGGGAGAGGCTCGAGCAGTCGATGGGGAGGGCGTTGGGGCCCGTCAGGCCTCGGCCGTCGTCGGTGGGGTTCGAAATGGTTGGGGTCGTTGGGTTTGGAAAGGTGAGCGGGTCCCGGTGGCAGAAGATGAGGTCAAGGTCGAAGTCGCTTGAGTCCGGGACTCGGCAGGTTTCGCAGGTTCCGCATGGTTCCTCGTCATCGTCATCGTCGTCGTCGTCGTCGTCATCATCATCGTCGACGTTGGGTGAGATGAGAGCGATGAGCGTGTCCAGGGTCTGAAGGAGATCGAAGAGGTGCTGGAGATGGACCTTCGAACCGATGACACCGAGGAAGAGCTCGTAGTTGTCCTCATCCTGTCCGGCGATCACATCCCAGATGAGGTCCTGAGCCGACGCCGGGTTACAACACTCCGTCCACGCAGCCTCCGTCAGTTCGAGGTCAGGTCGTGACCTCTGGACGTACTCGGCGATCGTGGCACTATCGATCTCAGCGGCCATCAACTCGACGGTCCTCTGCAGGACGGACCTCACCTTCTGCGCCTGCGTCTCGAGAAGGTCTCCACCCTGGTTGGCCCCGCCCTCCTCCACCCTACCCAGCACGCCACCTCCTCCTCCTTCTCCTCCGCCACTGAATTTCCCCGGCTCGGCCTGTAGCGAAACCGCAGCTTTCAAGTCCAAACCAGTTGCTCCGCCTCCCAATCCTGCCGTTGGTGACGTCAGCGTGACGTCGTCGAGCGATGACGATTTCTCCAAAATGGCGGGGACCGTTCGAGCGACCATCTTTGTCGTCTGCTTATTTGGCGCGCTACGGTCTTCGTCAGTCGTGACGGTTTCAGGGGTTTCTTGTAGCGCTGTCGAGAGCGGCACTTGCCGTTGGGTGAGGGCCGCCCCCGTCCCCGGCCCCGCCCCCGTCCCCGCCCCCGTCCCAGCCCCATAGCTGGCGGTCGAGTGGTCGTCGGCGGAGGAGGAAGAGGCCTTGCTGAAGACGCCTGATTCCTCGATAGAGCTCTGCTGACTGCGCGGTCTGACGTCATTGGGAGGTACAGCGGCTCCATCTGGTGACTGCTTGACGGCGTCGACGTTGTTGAGAATGTAGCAGGTGGACTTTGCGGAAGGACTTCGAGATAGGATCGTCTTGTTTACCCACTTCCTCCCTAAAACATCCAATCGCAAACGCTGTGTTTATTTACACGCATTGCATAGTGCACAGTACTACACACCATCATCATAACTGAAGTGCAGTGTTAGTGTAGTGTTAGTGTTATTGTTGCGTTAGCGTAGTGCGTTGTAGGCCTATCATGCGTGCAGGGCTTTTTAAACGTGCATTTGTACACAGAATGTGCAGTTCTAGATGGATTTCTGCCGCTGTAGAAGCACCTCCGTACAGGTTAAACTAGCAAAAAGGTCACTGTCCTCCGATTAGAAGTAATTTACGATGAAGGATGGGAAAGGAAAGAAGGGGTTGTGCAGTTCTAAAAAATCCTCAAAAACGGCCCTCTATGCGTGTAGTGCACTAAGTGCAGCGTAGGGTGTAGCTGCGTAGCATAGTGTAACGTAACACGTAGCGTGTAGCGTCGCAATACGTAACATGATAGGGCAAGGAATGGCATGCCATTATATAAACACAGCATAGCATAGTGTATAGCATAGCATATATATAGCATATGTTTGTTTGTTTGTATGTGCACTTGTTATAGCGCCCCTTCAAGATCTCTACTCAGAGGCGCTCCCGAATGCAGAGCGGACACTGCATCGGAGTTTCACGCCGAAGCGCTGAGCAATTGTGAGTGAAGGACTTGACCAGGGTCCTTACGCGGCGAGGTGGATTCGAACCTCGAACCTTCCGGCTTCAAGGCAACGACGCCACCACTACACCACCGCGCCCCACAATATGGTAGTAGGCCTAAAGTATGATACAGATGAGCTTGCAATAACATGGCATACATTGCATAGCATTAAATTTCACAATAGTACACACATTGGATGCAGGCTGGAGCATACCATCTATAGTATCCTTTGCTATGCTAATTTGTGACGAGAGTGGGAGCGTTTGGTTACCTCCGTATCGGTTTGCACTACAACGCACAGCAGGTCATTGCAGCCGTTGAGAGAAGTGGACTCTTTTGCACGTGCGTATACTCGAACGCTAAAAGCTAAATTATGGATCTGCTGTCGAGTTTGATATGATATGTAGCAAAGACCGGGTTCACAAAGTTCTCGTCACGTATATACAGCCTGCGATTTTTATGTTATATGCAAGCAGCTGAAGCATTGAGCAGTGGCGTAGCCAGGAATTTTTCATGGGGGGGGTTTATGGCCGGAAACCCTGTTTTTTTGCTATTTTTCTTACTTAAACGGAAAAATAACCTTAAAAAAACTTTTTCCCGGAGCCAATGGGGGGGTTTAACCCCCGAAACCCCCCCTTGCCTACGCCACTGGCATTGAGGCCCGACGAGAGGGGCATGCAGGGGCAAATGCCCTGGGGCACAGCGATTTTTATATATGGGCAAAGGCTGGAAAGTGGGAAGTTTATGATTCACGCATCTTAAATAGTCTATAATATTACTGGCACTTGACTATAAGCAGCTTAGACTTCATATTAACAACTTAATAAAAAATAGTGATTGAATATTTAGGACCAAATATATAGCCTATATCGGGTTCGCTGAACCCGAACTCTTCTTATTTCAATTAGTTTCGAAAAAATCTCGTACAGCTTCAAGACAGTTTAATGACCCATGAGGCCACCACGACTGCTCTGGTGGCTAGGGACCTGGAATTTATCTCAACGGCACTGAGCTTAAGTTTACCAGCGGTTCAGACGTAAAGGCTTTGGGATGTTAAAAAAGGGGCCGGAAGTCCAAAAGCGTACCCTATTATAGTAAAGCTGAACAGACACGCCTTTGTATACGAAAAATTGGTAGACTGATTATAAAATGCACATGTGGCCTAAGCCTATTAGTGAAATGGCGGGATCAATGTGAGGGTAGATGTTTGGGCGGATGATGGAGGTAGAGATCTAATCAGCGATACAATGAACAATACAGTTTTCAATATTCGTGATGTGTTCATTTATGATCCGATAACGACGATAACGAAATAAGATTGATTTTATGTGGAAATTATAATAATGGATGATTAGTTTGAACCATGGCAGGTTGATTAAGGAGCTGCGAAACGTTTGCGCATTATCCCGGTTTTTTAAATAAGTATTTCTCGACTATCAGACACTTTGATGTGTGCGTGTATGGATGGGTCCTTTAAAGGCTATCCAGATAATTATGCAATGTGCACTTGGGCTATCACAGACTTCGATCAGGGAAATAAACGGTGTGCGTTTTAACCCAACAATTTTTATAACTCAACCCACAAATTTTATAGCTCAACTCTATACCTCCATGCAGCTTGAGACAAAGGCAGATTCAGGCAGAGAAATAGCAACCTATAAAGCAGCGGTTCCCAACCCGTGGCCCGCGGGCCAAAAGTGGCCCGCCTGGCCTACAAAAATGGCCCGCAGCATCTCAATGAATTAGGAAAATGTATGTAAATATTGACAATTTGTACATGATAGAATATATAATTCTTTTCTATTACATATTATATTATTTGGGCGTTAATAAATCACATCAAACATTCTATTCTGATTCATTTATAACAATTTTATGCGCCTTTCGTTAATTAAATTTTAGCCTTGTGGCCCCGAAATGTCCTTTAGCTAAGAAAAAGTGGCCCTCGTGTCCTCCAACTTAGAAAAAGTGGCCCGACAGTCAAAAAAGGTTGGGAACCACTGCTATAAAGCGACACTATAAGCAGAAACGGTCACATAGACACAGGCAACACCGATCAGACAGACAGACAGACAGCCAGGTGGACAAACAGACAGACAATAGACAGCAGACTGACAACAGACAGACAACAAATAGACAGACAGGTCTAGACAGACAATAGCAGACATATAACAGACAGACAACATAAACAGGCAGTAGACGGAAGACAATAGACAGACAGACAAACAAACAGACACAAACAAACAGACACGCACAAACAGACAATGCCTTGTGGCTAAATTTAGCATCGTTGTTCCGCCATTTATATTCGGCTTGGTCGGAGGAAAAAAATTGAATATTATACAGAATTACCGATTACGAATAATTGGCTAAAAATAGTTTAGCGGAAACGCGCACGCACGAACACACAAAAACACCTAAATGCCTTCACACACAGGCACACACACACACACACAGACATACACCCACATACACACATACACGCACACACACACGCACACAAACACACACACACACACGCACACGTGTAGCCAACTGCAGACTTTAAAAAGATGCACGAAGTCCCACTTATCAAAATTGCACATACTCTATGAAACGGACCTCCTGGAGATTACCATCGGCAAGCATGCATGACAATATAACACAATACTGCAGCTGTGTGAGGAAACGTATCACACCTTTGTTATCGTACAACTTCATGTCTAAGCGCTACTCAAAAGCTAAGCACAGACTCATTCACGTCAGGTCAGACGGGTTGTCGAAAGATGTCAGAATGAAGATATGGGTCCGACTATAGAAAGAGGAAGTGTAGCAGCTGTTTTGGAAGAAGCAGAATGTAAATGCAAATATAATTTTACGCAGTCAAATAGGTTCCTACAGATGAACGTGATGTGCATGGGAAAGTACAATGTATACCGCACACTCGATGGGAGATCGTGTGGGAAAGAGCCAGGATTGTTGCTAGGCAACAGCAAGATCGTTGGGAATGATTAATTTTCGTAGAAAACAGTTTGAAATAGCGAGGAAATTACCGGGTACCGGTGGACAGGTGAAAGAGATATTGGAACGGCTGGGGAGCTTCCCGTTTTGTTTATGAATTTGTATGTGCACTTGTTATAGCGCCCCTTCAAGCTTTCTACTCAGAGGCGCTCCCGATTACAGAGCGGACACTGCATCGGAGTTTCACGCCGAAGCGCTAAGCAATTGCGAGTGAGGGACTTGCCCAAGGTTCCTACGCGGCGACTTGAGGTGGATTCGAACCTGCAACACTTCGGCTGCAAGGCGACGAACATACCAACTACACCATCGCACCCCACAATGTACACATTGTACGTATGGCAGGAAGGGTCAACCCACATTCATAGCCTATGTTTGCGTATGGGGCGGAGTCTACAGTAGCGGATCATATGACTATGCAAAGGAAACTTAGGGTGGGGTGAAAGCTCTTTGACAACAATTGTTCTATTATTGTAGGTTTATTGTGTGGTTTGTTCATTGCTGACCTTAATCCATTGCTGACTCGCAAACATTTTTTTTATTCAAGGCAAACTCAGCAGAGCAAATTTTAAATTTTAAAATGAAAACATCAGAACTCATTTGTCGGGAAATCGCATACAAGAATTGAATCTGTCTGTACCTGGTCCAAAATCACATTCTTGAGCCTTAATACATCAGGTGGCGTAATATAATTTTAAAAACGGTGAGCCGAAGGTGCAGTTGCATTAAATAGATATAAACCGTAAAGATCAATATGTAATCATGGTTTTAGGTAGAAATCCATTTTCCGACTGATCTAGAAAACCGAGAAGTGGTCCCTTTTCTCGAACGAGGTCACACATACAGACAGTTCAAGCGTGTGGGCGCAGCAGGTGTGACGGTATTAAAAATTACACTTTGAAAACTGTAACAATGAGGTGACCATTTCTCCGGATTCTGGGTTGACCTACATGCCAAATACATGGCCCTTGAGTGCCAGTCCCAAGCCTGAAGAAAGATGGGGAGGGACACTGATCATGTTTGATATGACAGCGTCGTTAAATAGCATCAAGGTCCCCTTTCTCATTACTGGATATTGAATCCATATCGCTGTGATGATGGGACGTCTAGGCTCATGGGGGGAGACTTGGGCGGAGACTTGCGGAGGACGAAAAGGCGGGCGAAGATTTTTGGCGGACGAATGGCTGAGACGCCGACGAAAATTTTCCATCTTTTTGCCGGCAAAAATTTCTGACGACCATTTTTTTAGTCATCCGTCCGAAATGTCGATGTAAAAACCTAATTTGCTCTCTCTGCCAAAAAAGCTGATGACTTTTTTAGTCATCACCTCGTCTCGTCGTTTGTTGTTCACCGTGTGTTTCATGAAGCGTGTATGATGACCTAACACTTACCGATTACCGATGGGGGGGAGCAAATGCATGGACCGTCCCCCTACCACATCCATTGAGAGGGACCGTCCCCCCGTCCCCTTTAAGTCTCCGCCCATGTCTAGGCTGTTCTCTTATTACGGTGTACACATAAACTTCCGAAATGCAGTTTTGCAATGCTATCAAAGTCTAGCAGTAAGTCGCAATAAATATAGACGCCACAGCCGACTGAATCTCTCTCGTATTCGTCCACTGTGACACGTCCAGACCACACTAATGACGGTCACGCATCATTGGATAGTCAGTTAGTCACGCTTGTCTGACTCAGTCGGGCAAATAAGCCAACCGGATCGTCTGGAGTCTGAACATTCTGATTGCCATTTTTCACTTCGATAATTTCCAAGGTCGAGTAAGCCATCGATTTCGAAAGCAAATCAGATGTCAGGCTGACCTATAGCCTAAGGCACAAGCTGTGCGCTGAAACTGCTAAAATATCCGGACAACTAAATTTTTGCCCATCTATTATAACACCATAACTATATAACTATAACTTGCATACATACATACATACATACATACATACATACATACATGCATGCATGCATACATACATACATACATACATACATACATACATACATACATACATACATACATACATACATACATACATACATACATACATACATACATACATACATACATACATACATACATACATACATACATACATACATACATACATACATACATACATACATACATACATACATACATACATACATACATACATACATACATACATACATACATACATACATACATACATACATACATACATACATACATACATACATACATACATACATACATACATACATACATACATACATACATACATACATACATACATACATACATACATACATACATACATACATACATACATACATACATACATACATACATACATACATACATACATACATACATACATACATACATACATACATACATACATACATACATACATACATACATACATACATACATACATACATACATACATACATACATACATACATACATACATACATACATACATACATACATACATACATACATACATACATACATACATACATACATACACATACATACATACATAGTTTACATACATTCATACAATATATATGATTAAACCTGGATAAAGGAACAGGGAGCACTATTCATCTTTAATAATAATGACTGTGTCGCTAAATAGTAACAAGCGAGCAGAGTATTTACCTCGTTTCTTGCATTACACATCGACCTAGCATAAGTTACTAATTATTAATACGATTAAGGTAAAGGTAAGAGTAAAGTTACAGGTAAAGATAAATTTAGAAGTAAAGGTAAAGATCAAGGTAGAGATAAAGTTAAGGTAAAGGCAAAGGTTAAGGCAAAGGTAAAGTTACAGGTAAAGATAAAGATAAAGGTTAAGGCAAAGTTACAGGTAAATTTAAATGTAGCGGAAAAGGTAACGGTAAAATTACAGACCAAGATAAAATTACAAGAAAAGGTAAAGGTAAAGTTACAGGCAAAGATAAATTTACAAGTGAATGTTAATTTTAGGGTAAAGGTAAAGTTACTTGAAACTGTAAAGTTACAAGTAAAGGCAAAGGTTAAGGTAAAGGTAATTTCACAGGTAAAGGTAAAGTGCTTTAAGACCAGCCAGACACGCATTGCAAATAGCAAACAATATGTTTCTCCTTTAAATCTACTTAACACTAAATCGTTAAAATTCACAGCATCCCACAGAGGTGCCTCGGGCCGACAGCAGCAACAAAGGCGCAGTCAATCGCACAATACAATAGACAGGTTGTGCTTGGCAAGCGTTAATGTTCTCTAAGCCCTGGGCGTGGTTTATAGGACCTTAAAGGATTGTGGAAGGACATGGGAATTTGTGATATATTTGGAACGAGGAGGAAGCGGAGCATAGGAGGAGTAATATATAGGAGGAGGAATAAGAAGAGAAACGAGAGAAGGTGGAGATGGAGACGGAGATGGAGGAGGAAGAAGAGATGAGAAGGAAGAGGAGGGGAGTAGGGGAGCGGAAAAGATGGGGAGAAGGAGGAGGAGGAGGAGGGGGAGAAGAGGTAGGGAAGGAGAAGGCGTATGAAGAAGGAGAAGGCGGAGGAAGAAGAAGAGGAGGAATGAGAGGAGGAGGAATGGGAGGAGGAGATGGGGGAGGAGGAGGAGATGTAAGAGAAGAGGTGGGAGAGGAGAAGGAGAAGGCTGAGGAAGGAGGAGAATGAGAGGAGGAATGAGAGGAGGAGGAATGAGAGGAGGAGGAATGGGAGGAGGAGATGGGGGAGGAGATGTAGGAGAAGAGTTAGGAGAGGAGAAGGAGAAGGAGAAGGAGAAGGCGGATTGAGAAGGAGAAGGCGGAGGAAGAAGTGGAGAATGAGAGGAGGAATGAGAGGGGGAGGAATAAGAGGAGGAGATCAGTCCCTTAAGCGAACGTTGATGCAGATATGGTTATGGAGTGTTAGCGCCTTCATTATCTTGACCTCAGCATACCTATGTCACGTGGCCGGGAGGCTAGCCAGCTCACTCACCTTCGTCTCATCTTCCCTCTGATGTCTGTGCACGATGAGTAATGGCTGTAATGGGTTTATCTGGACCTCTAGGGTCAGTCTGCTCCTCGTATACATACATTCATGCATACCTTCATACGTACATACCTACATACACACACATAATTATATACACTTATACACATATATAATTACACATATGGAAATGCATGCATACGTGCGTACGTATGTGCGTGCTGCATACATGCAAGCATAAATATTTATTTATGTTATAATTATAATTATAGTAATAAATTTTAGGGCTAAAAGAAATAAAATAAATAACTGAAATAATAACAAAAATAATAATGATAATTATATAATAATAATTATAATAAAATTAAAGTTAATTAAAATAAAGGCATTAATGATAATTAAGATTCTGGTGCAAAACTTTAATCTAACGTTTAACTCATGTTGCGTCACCAATACTTATCTGTTTGGCTATCTAAATAAATGTGTAACGCTTGCAAAGTCAGACTGATATGTGGCGCTGATGTAAATATAGTCATTTGCAGTCAGCTAGCAGAGAAATATGGTGTTAGATAGTCAAGTGCTTGAAAGCCAAGCAGAAATAGTGAGTTCAGTAGCGGCGCTAGGGGGACTAGGGAGGCCAAGCCCCCCCCCCCCATAAAAAAGGCCATCCATCTTTCCTATGTACAAATAAAATATTTGCACGATTAACCCCCTTTAGCCCCCCAAAAATAACCGTAAAGGTACGCACGAGGTTTGACAGACAGTTTGGCGGATTATGAAAAGGACCATTTTGGAAGATTTCGATCAAATGACTAAAAAAAGTCGTCAGAAATTTTGGCGACTGAAAACGGAAAATATTTTCCGAAAATCCAGCCCCCCACCCCAAAACTAAAATCCTGGCACCGCCACTGAGTGAGTTTTTGTCCCACTTTTTGAAGGAAGGACGAGAATTTGAGCTACGATGTGAGAGCAGGAGTCAATTCCATTCCCTGGGAGCAGAGGTATGGAATGCACGCGAGCCAATAACTGTTCTGCATCGCATAATAATTTTATAGTCATCGCTGCATGCTGTAGACATACTATGGCTACGTCATGCATTTATATAAGCTGCACAAACTATGTTTATATTACAAATATATACATGACGTAGACAATTCTGCATGTAGGCCAACGGCACAGCTATATATAGCCCCGTGGGAATCACCCGTTGATATAGGAATGAGCACAGCGGCACACAGCGTATAACTCGATGAGTCATAATCGGATTACGTCATCGCAACTATATATATGCGTCACGGGAAACACCAGTGATGTATACCGTAATTTATTATTCATAAGTATCCAATTATCAGAGTCTTCTACTGTCACGTAGAACTGGCGATAATCATGATAGCGTGGCATGGTGACTGTGATGCTTTCATGTGTATGGCAATGTGACCTATTATAGTACCTCGGTGATGAAATTAATATCTCAACGAAGTTAAATCCTGTTGGTGTCAAATGACGGTGGTGGTGTTGTTGTTGTTGTTGCTGTTGCTGTGGTTGTTGTTGTTGATTCATTGCTATAACTTTTGATTAATCCACAACAATTACTGCTCACTGCACATTCTAAACGAGCTAGTCAGTAGGCTATATATAACAACAGTAACAATAACAATAATTGTTATTGTTATTGCTGATGCTACTGTTACGAATGTATACGTCCTTCAGTCAGCGAGTATTAAACGAGTAAGCAAGTGAAATTAAGCAAATTACTTAGCGAGTAAGTAGGTAAATAAGTAAGTAAGTATGTAGATAAAAACTTTATTTTATTACTGCTCACTGGGTCGTAGATCATGGGGGGCAGGGTGGGAATTACCTCCCAACTTTTAAGCTTGGGGAGAGAAGCATGATGTGATTATGTGAAGGAATTCTGAAGGTGGGAGATCAAGTGAGTATGATTATAAGAGTTCCTGCATGAAAAGTGAGATTTTGATTTCGAATGGTAAGCAAAGGAGACAGGGACATTGGGCAGAGGGGTCTGCATGGAGAAGTGGATGGTGAGTGACCAGCAAGGATGGACGAGGAACGGAAAAGAGCGGAATTCAGGTGTGGAGCAGCCTTCAAGCATGAAGAGAAGGGATGAATTTGATACCCTGCATGACTAATGAGCGCCTCCATTTGATGTACAATGTGAAAGGCACTTTATAAGTATCTTGACACAATACAATAGAGCACATTATTCATAGAAACAATACAACACAATACACAATATATAGATACAATACAATACACAGTTGTGTCAAAAGAATCATGCAAGCGGAGGTATATGGTCGACGCAGTCGGGGACGACAGAAGAAAAGATGGGAGGACATGACACAACAAGACCTGAAGCTGCTGAAACTGAAGAAAGAAGACACTGGAAACACAGACAAGTGGAGGAGAAGGATCCGAGTGGTTGACCCCTCGCCAGAGGAATTAGTTCTAACCTGAAGTGAAAGACAATACAATACATCGGAATTTTTACAATAATGCTTTACCCCTTGTGTCTTGTGCTCTTGCGCAGCTGCATAGCTGACCCATGAAACACCGATCGGGAGACCACCCGCAGTCGAAAGAAAATCTTCCTGAAGACAACAGAGAGAAAAACACAATTATTGATTACACATCAAACGCCGCCCGACAATTAAATTATTATTACTTCCCGAATTAATGGCTTTGTCTGAAAGCTTTCGAGCTTTGAAAGCGATGCGTTGGGCGACCTGTGGTTGCTACAGGTTAACGACGCTGTGTTGTGATAATAAAGACCATTAGCGTCGCCTTCCTCCCTTATCCAGGCTTGGGACTGGCACTGGCAGAGTGTAACCAGTGGCGGAGGTAAAGGGTGCCTTGTGGATTCATACGCACAGATTTATATGAAGCAGGTAAGTAAGTGGAATATTAAGCAGGTTAGTATAGATCTAAGTAGTATATTAAGTACAATGTAAGTAGAATATTGAGCAGTTATGTATAAGTAGAAGCTATTTGTTTGCATGCGTACTTGTTATAGCGAACGAACGAACGAACGAACGAATGAATGAATGAACGAACAAACGAACAAACGAACGAATGAATGAACGAATGAATGATTGATTGAATGAATGAATGAATGAATGATTGATTGAACGAACGAACGAACGAATGAATATATACATAAGCTATGCAAATGTAGTCCTAAGCATCTGACAATACTCAGGGCCGTACAAAAGCGATATCACTGAAACCAACTTAACCACCACCTCTACATCAAGTCAGACCACAACAATATCCATCATAGGCGTAACTTTCTATTGTGACGGTGGTGTCCAGTCACCACCACTTTTTAAAGTGGTGGTGACAGTCACCACCACTTTTTGGTCCAGCAAATAAATATTTTTTAACACGAAATCAATTGACTGTCTAACAATCCAATTCAATTTTCGTTTAATTAATCAATACTTCAGGCTGGCAGAACACTGCATGATACACAGTATTACTAATTTTACAAAGGGTTTGTGTGTAAGTTCAGTTTATAAGCAACAAACTGGGTTTGAATTAATATTAATTGATCTGTGCTTGTTGTAGGGTTTGCTAGATTCATAATTATAGGGAGTATAGAGGCTTTTCATGATTGAAACCCTATCGCAATGACGCCAATGCTGATGGAGGCTATGATCGCTGTTCACATTCGTGTCCGTAAATTATAAGGCGGAAAAAGAAGGAATTTCCTTTCCACTTCAAACTTTGGGATGGAAGTGAAGTAGTTCCCTCCCCACAAATCGTTATGGTTCCAAGGTAGTGGCTCACAAAACCATTCGGAATCATTATTGCAAGTTACAATCACAATGGCATTGGTGGAACCTCCGTAGGCCTATACGTGTCTTAAGCCGGAAAGTTGGCTCAGATTTTAGGCCTGCAGGGCTTTTTAGCGTGCAGTTCTACAGAAAATGTGCAGCTGTGAATGAATTTGTTCAGTTTTGAAAGCAATCTTGTGCAATGTGCAGTGAAAATCATTAGAAAAAGGTAACTACAGCCGGTTTACCACGAAAGAGAGGAATGGACGATTCGAAGGGCTTGTGCATCGAAAATACGCATGGGGGAACTATTTTAAGTTGATGACTAAAAACAAAGTCATCAGATTTTTAACCGGCGACTTGTTATTTTTTTGCAAAATCTCTTCTGACAAACGACCAAGCGAGACTAAAAAAAGTCGTCAGAAATTTTGGTCACAAAAGCCACACCAGATTATTAAAATTGCTGGTTATGTGCAGTTCTAAAAATTTTCTTTTAAAAACTATGTCTTTAGGGAAGAGAGAGCAATTAAGCTAAAGACGACTCTCTCTTGGATGATTTAATTGCGTGAATGGATGGATACTAGGACCTTACAGTAGGCCTAATCGTTGGGCATGATTCAGCTGAAGACCACAACATAAATTATTTAAAGTTGATCGTTGACAGCAAACTTTTCTGCGCAGTCAGAACATGGACGGTTTTAGGAGAAGTGTGATGTAGGCCTAGCAAACAATGCAAATGCACACTACTTTGAGATAGAACTCGGGTGGCGATCGATCGAGACAAACGAATAGAAAAGGAGGAATCTGGATTAAATTTGTGAAAGAGGTGTGGTTTAAACATTGATTTAGAGATCCGTGACTGCACGGAAAGATCGTAAAGCGCACCATGGCAGCGAGAGAGACGAAAAGGGGGGAAAGAGTGATAATGGAGAAGAAAGGAAGGGAGAGTTATCACCCGATTTTATACTAAATACTAAATTCGTATCTGGGGAAAGGTAGAGGGAGAAAAGGGAAAGAATTGAAGGGAGAAGTTGTGAGCAGAAGAATAGTCACCACCACTTTTCCGTGGAAAGTTACGCCCATGATATCCATAGGTTGTTTGGTTCACTTCGGAACCGGAAGCGGGTCAGAATCCTGGGAGTGGATAATTTTATACAACATGTGGAATCGTTAGAGTTAATATAGGTCATGGGGCGGAGCCGAGACAGAACTGGGTCAGGTCAGGTCAGGTCAGGTCGGAGAAGATCAGTTTTTTTGTGCAGTGACAAGTTCGCTGTTGGATCATCTGGTCTTAAACGCGGATCGTATAACCAATATTGGTGAGCAGCTGGTAATTCAGGACATGCTCGGCCATCGGGTTGTATGATAATACACCAGATGATGCTGCTGATGCTGCTGAGAACGGCTTCAGTCTTATCAGCTCATGCACTGATCATTAATGGAGGAAGCAGAGGAAGGACTGGCATCAGCATGTGCACGTGCATTCAAATCACATGATGCAAAAGAGGCATGCAAAGACAGACAGATGGACAGACAGACAGATGGACAGACAGACAGACAGTCAGATGGACAGACAGATGGCCAGACAGATGGACAGACAGATGGACAGACAGATGGACAGACAGACAGACAGACAGACAGATGGACAGACAGACGGACGGACAGATGGACAGACAGATGGACAGATGGACAGACAGACAGACAGACAGATGGACAGACAAACAGCTGGACAGATAGACGGACAGACAGACAGAGACAAATACAGGGACAGAGGGAGGGATGGTCTAGGGAGGAAAAGCGGAAAGACACCCCATGTCGTTAAGCGCGGGGTAGATTGAGTTCCCCTTCCCAGTATGTCCTTCAAAGGGTATGCCCCATTATTGTATGGTTCAAAAATATCCTTCTACCAAGATCAATCCACACATGTATTTGAAGAACCTTGGCCTTCTACCACCTACCTGCAGTGTACAATGTACTTCCGAAGCGTACATCATACGATTATATGATAGCTATGATATAAACGTTTACGCGAACACATGCGCACGTGTGCACTCTCATGCTGTACACGAATAATACGTATACGAGTATATTATATACACATAATTTACTTATTGTCTTTAGAGTGATATATATATATATATATAATTATATTATATCGGCTGACTATACATAATGCTGCGTATGTAAACGAGTGGCCCATGCAGTGGTGGGATATACGGCTTTATAATTACATGCCAGATGTTTCTCGTTACTGGTAGCACCACCCATGTATTTCACGTCACTTCAAGCTTTGGGTAATATATATATATAATTATATATTATATATATATAATCACAGAACATCTAGGCCTACAATGATATATATATGCTATAGATAATACTTCATGATATCTGGTTTTTGTATGTGAGTGTGCGTGTGTGTACAGCCAGGCAGTAAAATAATCCGACTGCATACATGTACTATAACGAGGCTTATTTTTCTCTATGACTAATATACAATCAGTGCTTGGATCTCGGATTCGCACATGCAAACTCCCACGCACCTACGTCTGCCGACGCCTATAACAGTAATATGGGCAAACATCGGTAGCAGACCTTTTAATGGAAGCAAACATCTCTCACGCTGCCAAGAAGAATACGTATTCGAGTGTTTTTTGACTTGCGCTATTTAATTTAAATGTCCACGAACCAATTAAACGCCATTGACAAATAGAATATGTCCAACATGACGAATAGAATATGTCCAACATGACGAATAGAATATGTCCAAAATGACGATTAGAATATGTCCAAAATGACGATTAGAATATGTCTAGCATGACGAATAGAATATGTCCAACATGACGAATAGAATATGTCCAACATGACGAATAGAATATGTCCAAAATGACGAATAGAATATGTCCAACATGACGAATAGAATATGTCCAACATGACGAATAGAATATGTCCAACATGACGAATAGGATAATATGTCCAACATAGAATAGAGAATATGTCCAACATGACGAATAGGATAATATGTCCAACATAGAATAGAGAATATGTCCAACATGACGAATAGAATATGTCCAACATGAGTTAAAATAGTTTATATATAGTCTTTTTAAAGAATTCTCTTACTAATTTTAAGCAATTTCTATTTATGCACCAAGCACCTTGTACTGTATAATCATAGTCGGTCTAATATAACCGTCAATTCGATCATCTCAGGTAGGCTACTAAACGCTACTTACAGACATGCTCATGCAATCACATATGAAGTGGTATTTCTTACCTACCTGTTTAATAAATCTCCATATATTATAAACCTACTATCACTCGAGTCGTCATATATGTTTGGAACTCCGCAACTGTGTTTCCACTCTGAAAGTGTCAGTCCCAAGCAAGGATAAAGAAGGAGGGCGACACTACGACACAGTGCTCTCAAACAGCCACACGTGACTTCAAACGTGTTTGCACATAGGCGACTGCCAAAAAATTGATGTTCAGAAACAGGTATACACTATATACAGAAGGGTCACCACTGCTCTCACAGAAAATGTAGAACCAAGCCAAACTGAATGGAATCCAAACAAAAACTAAGTTTCTATATTTACGATTTGGATACAAATGGAAGCCGAAGGGACCCATATGTCAGCCGCCAGCACTGATATAGTAATCGTAATCAACACATTTATAAAGCGCCACTTGACAGCTGAGCACAGAGGCGACTGCTTTTCGTGTTGATCGATCGTGTAAACATTTCGGAGGTGCATCTTATGTTGAAGAAGTAGAACAAGTGGCGTGAAGAGAGGCTCGCTATGGAACCGTTGGAACGATATTTTACGGTATACACAGAACTCCCAATAAGAAAGATTTTCAAGCATACAGACATACATGGGCGTTGTAGCAGTATAGGGGACCGAAGCATGTGATTCATACATACATGCGTGCAGTATACCTTTGGACAGCATAACTATAATAACGACACTAACCTTAGCACTAACCCTAACCGACCTTCACGAGACACTCACGGTCCCCGATACTGTAATTATGCCATACATGTATGTACATACACACACACAGTAACATTGATTCACTGATTCACTGATTCACTGATTTATACATACATACATACATACAATCAATCAATGAATTGATCAATCAATCAATCAATTAATTAATTGATCAACCAGTCAATCAATCAATAGATACCCATAGGCCTATACTGTATAATTATGCTGCACATACATTCATGTATGCAAACATACAGTCTTGTATAAATACATACATATAGTAATACACGCATATGTCACGTGTTATTGACTTTATGTTCTCGTCCTTGCCACATTAGAGGCAATTTGCCAATTGCCAGAACTCTCCCTCACCACCATGACCTTTGCCGCCATGACCTTTCCACAGACAATGTACGGTAAGTGACAATGTACGGTAAGTGACAATGTACGGTAAGTGACAATGTACGGTAAGTGGCAATGTGCGGTAAGTGACAATGTACGGTAAGTGACAATGTGCGGTAAGTGACAATGTACGGTAAGTGGCAATGTGCGGTAAGTGGCAATGTGCGGTAAGTGACAATGTGCGGTAAGTGACAATGTACGGTAATTGTACTCATTTCACAACTGATCTCGCTAGAGGGCGAAGTTGCATCATAAATGTACAACATCGTCCAACTCTATCCTGTGTGCAATATCAGTGAGAGACAATTGAACTATAGCGCTATAAGAATTCTCTTTTTACTTATCGCCTTAATCTAGAAACGTTTGTGTTATTACGCGGACAGTTGCACACGATACCGAAAACTCGATGCATTAAGCAGTTACAGTAGGCCTACCTAGTTTTCGGACGATAATTATTGAAGCTCCGAAAAATTTCACATCTTGTTCGCATAAGAAAGGATTCAATTAGTTACATCTATGAAGACAGATCAACGAATAATAATGTTTACAGAGTAAAAAAAACTGCATTTGGAAATTCAAAACATAATGTTTAGTATTGAAAACTGAATTTGAAATGGGGCGCCATCTATGGCTGAGTGTGAAATGGATGTACACAACATTTTCAGTATAGTAACCAGTCATACACATACACAGTCGGTGCATGGTGTTATTATTGGAAGGCGCATATAATATCGAGAACGGCACTGGCTTACCTCAAACAGACGCAGCTCGTGTACCGCTGTGGAACAAGACCGAGTAGTTGCTTGTACATTAGAACCATAGGGTATACTCCGACTCCCAACCAGCCAAATAACCAGTTCTATACATTATGTGTGTATAGGCCAACTCCGCTTCGTATATATGCAAATATAAACAAGCCAACTGACTGACTGACGGACGGACGGACGGACCGCATACAACACCGGCCCACGAGGCAGAACCCCGACAGACGAAGGCAGCGAATGTACGCCCTCCCACACACAGGCTCTAATAACATAGACAGAGAGAGAGAGAGAGACAGAGACAGACAGACAGACAGACAGACACAGACATACAGACAGACACAGACAGACAGACACACAGACAGACACACAGACAGACACACAGACAGACACAGACAGACAGACACACAGACAGACAGAAAGACAGACAGACAATGAAATGGGGCGACAGACAGACAGACAGACAGACAGGCAGACAGACAGACAAACATACAGACGGAAAGATAGACAGAAAGACAGACAGAAAGACAGACAAAAAGACAGACAGAGAGCGAGCGAGACAGAGCAAGAGACAGAGAAAGAGATAGACAGACAGCCAGCCAGATACAGACAGACAGACACAGACGGACAGACAGCCAGATACAGACAGTTATAATTATACAGACAGAGACAGACGATCTCTCTTGCACTACTGATCGTCGGCAATTTGAGATAGGTCGACCAGGACTAGAATTATATATATATATGTATATTATATACATATATATATTAGACACAGCATAACGTGAAAAGTCCCCACGGTATTACATCCAAAACCCATATATATATATATATATATATATATATATATATATTACATACACATAACATATATATAAACGGTCAGACATCTAAATATATATATATATATATAATATAGATAATTATGGTCTGTATAT
>OX457046.1:33463894-33468894 GCA_949752735.1 Lumbricus terrestris | reverse complement strand
CAGCGGCTTATTACAGAGCTTCAGATGCTGAATATAGAAGACTAATAGAGGAATGAGAAGAATTGGACGGAAAAGAGGAGGATTTAAAGATCGGTTGAACGTTGGATAATGACAGAGGAACTGTAGGAATATTGGATATTGGAAGCCGACTGAGCGAAGACAGATTAAAGGGAAGAGGAGCCTAAGGAGGAGGGGTGAGAGATGATGCAGGAAGGAAAAGGGGGATAACTATTATAATTTAGATATTTGAATTGTGAATGAGAAAGGACTGTTACTGCTGAGAAGATTGGTATGCGAAGGGGTAGAATGCGACTAGGAAGAATGAAAAAAATTAATGCGAAGACAACGAGAAGGAGAAGAACAATGCGAGGGACGATGCGAATAAGACCAATGGTGTGATGAGAAAGAGGAAGAAGAGGAAGAAGAAGAGGAGGAAGAAGAAGAAGAAGAAGAAGAAGAAAAGGGAAGAAAATAGGAGAAGGAGGAGTAAGAGGAGAAAGAGGAGGAAGAGGAGGAAGAGGAAGAGAAAGAGGAAATGGAAGGGGAAGAAGAACAAGAATACGGAAAAGAATAAGAAGAAGAAGGAAGAAGAAGAAGAAAAATAAGAAGAAAAGTATAGAATAAAATAGGCACATACATCCATGCGCGCAATTAAAAAAAGTAACAACCACACGAATGTCTACAGGGTGCGCCAAAAAAAAAGACCCCCCTACGTTTTTTGCCCATATCTTGACCAAAAGTAAGAATTTCGAAATGAAATTTTACAGGCTTATAGACAATTCAAATTTACACATCTTGACCAGATTTCATCAAAATATTTTAAACAGAACAAAAGTTATATCACTTTTAGTGAGGCAACCCAGCGTTTTTTCACGATTCAAAAACGCGACGCAACATAAGTAACATAAAACCGATCTAATTATTCTGGCTAATATCTTGGCCAGAAGTAGGAATATCGAAATGAAATTTTAGGGGCTTAAAGACAATTCATATCTGCATATGGTGGTCAGATTTCATCAAACTATTTCAGACAGAAAAAAAGTTATGCCACTTTTAATGAGACCACCCACCATTTTTTGACGATTCAAAGGCGTAACGCAGCAAAAACACAATTTTATTGCGTCTCATCTCAAATAATTGTTATCAAATGGCCTTCGTATAGCCAAATGATCACTATTATTACTATTTAAAAAAGAAACAGGGTACCAGCGTAGATGTGCGTCACTGAGAAGTCACATAGCAAGATGACAATCAAATTGGTAAATAAGGAATCTATCAGATTAATCAACAGGTTCATCAAGAACTTTGCAAAGAGACTCAAAAGAAGTTCTGGCACGGGTGGTGGGCACATTGAACACAAGTTGCGAATCACTATCAAGTTCAGTTCCAAACAGTTATTTGAGATGAGCTTAATAAAATCGTGTTTTTGTTACTTTTTGTTGTGTTTCGTTTCTGAATCGTCAAAAAACGGTGGGTATCCTCACTAGAAGTGGTATAACTTTTGTCCTGTTTGAAATATTTTGATGAAATCTTGCCACCATGTGCAGATATAAATTGTCTTTAAGCCTGTAAAATTTCATTTCGACATTCTTACTTTTGGCCAAGATATTGGCAAAAAACCTAAACAAAATTGCGATTCGTTTTTGAATCGTCAAAAAACGGGGGTGACTTCACTAAAAGTGATGTAACTTTTGTTCCGTTTGAAATATTTTGATGAAATCTGGCCATAATATGTAAATATGAATTGTCTATAAACCTGTAAAATTTCATTTGGAAATTCTTACTTTTGGTCAAAATATTGACAAAAAACCTAGGGGGGTCTTTTTTTTTGGCGCACCCTGTATAGACTGCAGACATTGTGGACGTGTACACGGTTTCGAGTTTCTGCGCTTTGCACGAAATTCATGTGACGTCGTTCATATAATAGTAAAGACACGATCATGTAAAAATACATGTTAGGATTCATCCGAGATATATATTATATGAAGTGTGAAACATATGAGGCGTAAAACATATGACGTGGTAGCCTAAACATAAGACGAAAATCGTGCGCTGTACGAAACACCTGACTTCAGGGTTTTTTAACGTGCAGTTGTACACAAAATGTGCAGTTCTAAATGGATTTGTGCAGTTGTAGAAGCACTTCTGTACAGTTAAAACTAGCAAAAAAATGGTGATTGCCCTGCGATTGGCAGTAATTTACGATGGAGTTTGGGAAGGAAAAGAAGGAGTTGTGCAGTTCTAAAAGTTCCTTAAAAACAGCCCTGCATGATGACTTTATTATTTGACGTGCACAAGACGCGTTTGGCAACAGTGTGTAGTGTAAAAAAAAAACTATCTACCAGCAGCGTTGCCAGAGGATTTCCATTTGTTTTTTTTAAAGAATACAATGCAACACAACTGCAATCTGATATCGATCTTCTTAGGAAGCTCATAAGTGCAAGCACGACGGCGCAACTGAAATTGCATAAATTATACTGCCGATCAATTATTGTGAGTGAAGGACTTGCTCAAGATTCGTGTACAGTGTATACAATAGCCGCCTTGGGCGAGGATCGAACCCGTACTTTCCGCGTTACAGGTAGACTACTCTTCTTCTTCTTTCTTTTTCTTTTTCTTCTTCTTTTTCTTCTTTTTCCTTCTCTTCTTTTCTTCTTCTTTTTCTTCTTCTTATTCTTCTTCTTCTTCTTTTTCTTCTTTTTCCTTCTCTTCTTTTCTTCTTCTTTTTCTTCTTTTTCCTTCTCTTCTTTTCTTCTTCTTTTTCTTCTTCTTATTCTTCTTCTTCTTCTTTTTCTTCTTTTTCCTTCTCTTCTTTTCTTCTTCTTTTTCTTCTTCTTCTTCTTCTTCTTCTTCTTCTTTTTCTTCATCATCTTCTTCATCATCGTCTACTTTTTCTTTCTCTTCTTCTTCTTCTTCTTCTTCTTTTTCTTTTTCTTCATTCTATTCTTCTTCTTCTTCTTCTTCTTCTTTTTCTTCATCATCTTCTTCATCATCGTCTACTTTTTCTTTCTCTTCTTCTTCTTCTTCTTCTTCTTTTTCTTTTTCTTCATTCTATTCTTCTTCTTCTTCTTCTTCTTTTTCTTTTTCTTCTTCATCTTCTTCCGCCTCATCATCCTCTTTCCTCCTCTTAGCATTGTTCTTACTCGCATTGTTCTTCGTACCAATCAGCTTCGCAAAATACACAGAAAAGGAACATAATTAGTTTAGAAATTTCAAAAATAGCACATTTCGGCGAATTGGATACCATAAATACGCTCATACCGTCGACCAAAGAAGGAAGGACTTAGTGTCTCAAATCCGACCAGGGAAAAGATTTTGTGTGGAGATTTCTCACTTCAAGTGCACGTGTGACACTGCCGAGGAACCATCCATAAATGACATCGTGCGCCTAGGGGAGGAAGGGGGTCACACATCTGTGACGATGTGTGACGGTTCCTAGCTATATAGATGTCATGTTGACGTCCGTGTTGACACGTGACGAGGAGAAGAGGGTCAAAGATTATCCAAAATTGCTTGACGTCATATATTGACGGTCTTCAACTCTCTTACTAACTCGGTGCACGTAGAATCTCGCTGTCATATTATTGGTGTTAAAATTCAATATCACTGCCATCACCAGAAGCGACATCGTCAACATGAAAGAACGAGCCTTGAAATTCTATGGCAATATGAAATTGGATACTGGATACAGATGGAGAGGGTGCTGGAAAGAGAAAATTGGCCTCAAGGTTTACGGTACTCTAGAGATCAACCCTGGAAGAGTTAATTGGACCTATTGTTGGAAATGCGATATGCGGAAAAAGACATGCGGATGCAACCCTGAATTATAGGTTTCGGTTTTACGTATGGCTTTTTCGCGGACACAGCAGTTTCTCTCGCGTGAGCACAACAGGAGGATCAGTGGCATATAGCAAGGTGTTTGGAGCCCCGTGTGCTCAATTTCGGTGGTAGGGCCCCCTTCAATGCTCGAACCCCTCGATTTCAAACAAAACGGCTGCTCAATAACGCCTGGCTTTTTGCTATATTATAAACACAATTTGCATATTTTGCGCTCGAAATTAAATATAAAATTATCTCATTACAATTTTTGTTATTTTCTCCCATTTATCTTTATAGAATATTTTAAATTTGTTCAGTCTACCATAGAAAGTTGAATTGCAGCCTAAGCCATTGACACTTTTGAGTTTTAAATGCGTACGCCTAACATGTAGAAGCTGTCGTCGGCGTCGTGTCATCATCATCATCACCATAGCCATCATTTGCAACTAATAATATCACTGTGTAGTGTGTAACTCTAGCACTACTATACTTCTACAGTTCTACTACAGCTGCTTCTGCTGCTGCTACTACTACTACTACTACTGCTGCTACCACCAAGCAACTCGAACACGAATGTCCATGTACATGCGATGGTTGAGAGGTCGACGAGAGGAGACAAAAGCGAGAGAGCGAGTGGGCGATAGAAAGATAGATTGACAGATGAATCTTCTCAATGGCCTTGGAAGATGTTCGCCGCCTATCACGCACGCACGCACGCCAGCCAGCCACCTGCTCCTCCATTCTGTGGCTGTCGGAACCAATTCAGGATATACGCAGCTTTCAGGAAGTGACGGGAAGTGACGGAAGTGACGGAAGCCGCCGTCGAGTATGGATTGACGCAGCAGGAAAGGTCACGTCCGTTCACCTCTTTCGTCTTTCGTCACTCATTGCTTTTACGCTCCAGTCATGACTTCTCGCCATGCTGTTTGTTCATTCTCTTTCTCTTTCCGAGGCAACGTCGTTGTTACTGTCGTCGTCGTCATCATAATCATCGTTTTTGTCGCCGTCGTCATTGACAACGTCATCGTCATTGTCATTGTCGTTGTCGTCAGCGTTATCATCATCGTCGTCGTTGTTCTCATTATCATCTTCATCATCATCATTATCATTATCATCGTCGTCGTCGTTGTCATCGTTGTCATCATCATCATCATCATCATCATCATCATCATCATCATCAT
>OX457046.1:33453894-33456394 GCA_949752735.1 Lumbricus terrestris | reverse complement strand
GACCCATGATGACCTTCGCGTTAAACAATATTATAAGCATCAATTCAATACAAGAAATTACAACAGCAAAGCATATAATATTATGTATGCAGCGCAGCCTGCCATACAATCTATAGACATGAACTGGTTTCTCAACGAAAGGAGAAAATCAATACAGATTTCTGCATAGCTTAAGAAGCCACTGATGAGATTCTTTAGGACCGTAAGCGTTTGATATTCACAATTGTTGTGGGCGGTTGCGTGCTTCGGAATCTTCGTAAATATAAACAGTTATGATAGGTTTCTGATCGAATGAAGAATTCAGTTTTGATTCGACTCAATTGAAATTAAATTAAAAACGCCTCTCTCTTATTTCTTAAGAATTTTATTCTTTGGCTGAACGTCTGCAGTAATTCTCGTTTAAACATGGAATTCATGTCGCGATAGATTCACTTCAGTTCGCCGTTTTCAACCCACCTGCAGTTGTTTGCTCTTCATGATATGCAGACAAACATGGAGACAGACAAACAGACAGACAAACAGACAAACAGACAGACAGACAGATGGATGGACAGACAGAAAAATAGACATACAGATAGTTAGGCAAGCAGACAAATAGACAGATAGACATATACTCAAACAGACAGACATATAGACACACAGATGGACAGACAAATAAACAGACAGACAGAAATACGCACACGCTGCGTAGGCAGACACAATACAGACTCGTAGACAGACATACACACAGGCAGAGAGACAGACAGGCAGAGAGACAGACAGACAGAGAGACAGACAGACAGACAGACAAAGAAGATGATGAGAATGATGTGCGGGCTGCAAGACAATTATAGATGCTGCAGTAACAGACGCAGAAAGACACGAACACAATGGATGTCTGAATAAAGAATTACACACAATATAGAGACGCAGACAGACAGACAGACAGACAGACAAAAGACACAAGCAAGCAGACATATAGAGATCAGCAGAAGCACGCACAGAGGCATATCCAACGAGGCAGAGAGTGCAAACGAGTATAGATCATGGGAATAAACAAGAGCCTTTCCATTATCTGTGACGTCGTTACCGTGCAAAGTAGCAGACGTCACCAGCTGCTGCCCCATCCAAACTGACGGCCTTCCGTTCTTGGCGGATGCAAACAACCGCAGCACTTACCTTCGCTGACGCGTAGTAATAACGGCGCCAAACATTGGAGACGTCCGGACTGTAACGCTACAAGAGAGCGACTCTCGAGTGGGCGAGAAGAAAGGAAGGAGTGGGTGTAATGGAATAGGAGGGATGTAAGTAGGTGGAGAAGAGGAGGGACAGGAGTAGGAGGATAGGTGGGAAGAAGGCAACGAATGAGTCGGAGGAGTTGGAGAGGAAGTAGGAAGAGAGGAGGGATATGAGTAGAAGTAGGTGGGAAGAAGGACGGGGGGAGGAGTGGGTGTAAGGGAATAGGAGGGATGTAAGTAGGTGGAGAGGAAGGACAGAAGTAGGAGTCGGAAGGAGGAAGGAGTGAGAGGAATGGGAAAGGAGGATGTAAGTAGGTGGAGAGGAGGGACAGGAGTAGGAGGATAGGTGGGAAGAAGGCAACGAATGAGTCGGAGGAGTTGGAGAGGAAGTAGGAAGAGAGGAGGGATATGAGTAGAAGTAGGTGGGAAGAAGGACGGGGGGAGGAGTGGGTGTAAGGGAATAGGAGGGATGTAAGTAGGTGGAGAGGAGGAGCACGAGTATGAGTAGGAAGGAGGAAGGCTAGGAAGGAGTGAGAGGAATGGGAAAGGAGGATGTAAGTAGGTGGAGAGGATAAGCACGAGTAGGAGTAGGAAGGAGGAAGGCAAGGAAGGAGTGAGAGGTATGGGAAAGGAGGATGTACGTAGGAGAAGAGGAGGAGTATACGAGTAGGAGTAGGAATGAAGAAGGTTAGGAAGGAGTTAGAGGAATGGGAGAGAAAGAGAGGAAGAATATAAGAAGCAGAAGAGGAGGGAAACGCGGAGAATAGGAAGGAAGGAGACAGGAAAGGGAAGAGCGGGTGGAATAGGAGAGAAGGATTTGGGAATGCACGGGAATGGAGCAACAATATAAGAGAAGATGATGTGGAACGAAAAAAGAGAATGTGAGGAATACAAGTAGGAGAATTTGCACACGAATGAGTAGGAAAGAAGACGGTTAGAAGGGACAGAGTAGGACGATTAGAAGAAGGATAAATAAGTTGCAGAATGGAGCAACAATATAGGAAAATATGGAATGGAAGGATTAGGAGACGAAGAATATAAGTAGTGGTAGGAAAAATTAAGGCAGGAAAAGGAAGAATGGGGGAATGGGAGGGGAAGGATAAAAATAGGAAAAGGAATGGTGGAGACAAGAAGGCAAGGCATGAGTGTGCACTGTAGTTGGGCATGTAGTTAACGACGGTGCAAGTCGCCCTTAGGCGGCATTGTTGATAATTAATTTGTGGAACATCATGAAATCGCAAATCTGCAATGCAATAGCCTACATACCTACAACACACGAAATA
>OX457046.1:33406394-33448894 GCA_949752735.1 Lumbricus terrestris | reverse complement strand
GTCACCATTGAAATCTGTAATGTAAAAAACGCACCCTTGACCCTTGATGCTTATAAATTGCTATGTTCCCTTCGGCCATAATTTTCCGAGTTTATGTAGAGTAACTGTTAGCTTCTCGCCATATGACCTATTATTAGATGGCCTATTATTAGGTTCTAGCACACGGTCAAACATACACGCAGAAAGTCTAAGAGAGTGTGGCGCTGGTGGTTGTGGTGATGGTGGTGTTGGCGGTAGTGGTGGTAGTGGTGGTAGTGATGGTAGTGTGGTCAGTGGCGGCGCCAGGATTTCAGTTTTGGAGGGGCTGAATTTTTGAGGGAAAATTTTCCGTTTTCAAACGCCAAAATTTCTGACGACCTTTTTCTTCTTTTTTGTGTCATTTGGTCGAAATCGTCTTGGAATGAATGCGGTCCTTTTTCATATCCGCAGACTGTCTGGCAAATCTCGTGCGTACCTTTACAGTTAATTTGGGGGAGGGGCTAAAGGGGGTTAATCGTCCAAATATTTCATTTTTACATGGGAAAAAGGATGGCCTTTTTTAGGGTGGCTTAGCCTCTAGCCCCCCCCCTTAGCGGCGCTACTGAGTGTTGCAGTGGTGATGGTGGTGGTGGCGGCGGTGGTGGGGTTATGGTACGGGTGGGAGTGGTAGTGGTAGTAGTAATTTATTCTAATCCCGATGGATTAAATGTACCTCGGGCACTAAAAACAAAACGACTAGAACAAGCATAGCAGTGATAACAATAATAGATAATTAATTAGAATATTATTCTACTTATTATAATTTTCAACAAATATTTCCACAGAATGCGGAGGCCAGTTACGACTTCAGCAGCAACGATCCATATCCATATCCACGCTACACGGATGACTGGTTCAACAGGTAAGCATAATGAACACACCCACGAATCAATTTTTGCACCTGCACAGGTGTGTCTGCAATCAGATTACCTGGCAATTGAAAAACCTTTATATGTCTAAAATTTTAATCACGATTGTTATTATGCACTGCTTGTAATCATCCCACGCGCTGCGCAAAGAGATATTATATGGTGATAAAGATAAGCTCTGGTCAGATTGGTAAGTAAGGTAAACGAGTGGGAGGTGAGAAAGGTGGGAGAGCGGAAAGGCTTCTTTCAGTTTGTATTCTAATCTAAAAAATACAATTCTAAATGAATTTGTGCAGCTGTGAGAAAATTTTTGTGCAGTCAAAAAAAATTTGAAGTGGTAATTTTTAATTCATCGGGAATAACTAACCATGGATGATCGGAAGGGAGAGAAGGGGGTTGTGCGGCCCTAAAATTCCTTAAAAGTAGCCACGAGAGCGGAAGGAAGATTATGAAGAGCCGTATAAGGAGTTTCTGGAGCCGCAATTCAAGGAGGGGACATCTGTGTACCATCAACGGTCAACATTTGACGGCTGGAAAAGGAAGAGGAAGCTGGAAAAGAGAGGGAGAGAGACAGAGAGAGACAGAGACAGAGAGAGACCGAGAGAGAGACAGAGACAGAGAGAGACAGAGAGAGAGACAGAGACAGAGAGAGAGACAGAGAGAGACAGAGACAGAGACAGACAGACAGATAGACAGACAGACAGACAGAGACAGAGACAGACAGACAGACAGACAAAGAGAGACAGAGAGAGACAGAGAGTGCGAGCAGAGTAGGCTAACATCTAAGGATCAAGTCGTACGGGGTGATGGTTGAATGGTTGTACACATGCAAGTGGAATAGTTGGGTTCGAGACCCGACAAACCCCAGGTGGACTCAGCCCTCCATTCACTATGAGGCGATGGTAAAATGGACGCCTTGCAGACTGACGTATACAGTTAAACACGACTACTGTTAATCTCATTATCATCTGTTACTATTATGTGGATCATGCAGTCTTACCGCGTATACCTGTCAGTTTCAATAATTATCAAACGAATAGTAGGGCAGAGGAAATGATGTTGACCAAAACGGATATGTTGCCAAATTAGCGTGCGGATAACCTCCCTCCCCTGCGTGGCATATTAAGGTTGTAGCTATGGTTATTATAATATATTATGTCTTTTTATAATTAAATAGCCATGGAACTCGCTGTGCTGGTGAGATCGCAGCCAAGAGAGACAATGGAATCTGTGGAGTAGGTGTCGCATATGGATCAAGAGTGGCAGGTATTGTCTTTGGCGTTGTCGTCGTTGCTATTGTTCTTTTCATCATTGTCTTTCGTAATCTACTTCTTTTGTACATCCTGCTACTTCTCCTACACCTCATTTCTCTCGTATTCTCTTTTCTCCTCCTCATCCGTTCTATTGCCCTCTTCTCGTCTGTTTTCTCCTCCTCCTCCTCCTCCTCCTCCTCCTCCTCCTCCTCCTCCTCCTCTTCCTCCTCTTCCTCCTCCTATTCCTCCTTCTGACTAGTCTTGTTCGTCTTTCGTTCGTCTTTTGTTCTTCTTTTTTAAAATTATTTTTCCTTCCAGTTCTCGTATTCACTTATTCGTTCCTCATCAGTTTACACTGCGTTGCACCAGCGTAACACTACACTACACTGGTCCACGATGCATTGTTCCAGCATACACGGTTTTTAATACACTAGCTTACACTGCGTAACACCAGTTATCACCACATTGCATCAGTTTACGCTGCATTATCAGTTTACACCGTATTGCACCAGCTAACAATGCGTTCACCAGTTTGCACTGCATTAAACCAGTTTGCACTGCATTACACCAGTTTATAAATTATGCTGTATTACACCATGCAGTAACCCCCAAACATACAAACAACTTATAACCAGTACTCACCGCAAAAAAACTATATAGAATACAATGCAATTCAATGCTGGATGAACAAATGTGCACGGGGGTCCTGTTCAGTAAAACTGTGGAACCAGATGAGGTGGCATGTGCTTAAATTAGCAAGCAAAATAGGTCTTAGTGGCCGACTTGAGCTGTTGCTGTTGATTATGGAACTCCAATACGGCCCACAAATGTGCGAAAGTTGTGCATATTAAAATGAGTATTTTTCAATGTAATGCTCTGGGTTTCTCGCTCTGTTTTACCATTATACTTTACAAATGACAATAATTAATGATATGATAGAAAAATTCTTAAAATTACATGTGTGAAGTCTGCGTACTCCTAAAGTGTGTGCGCTTGTTCGGCCGAACATAGTGAACATGCTTTAATCAGCCTCTGAATTTTAGAGTATCGTTTACCTCCAAGTGATATATATGGTCCATATTCACCAATAATATTATAATTACAATCTTAGCCTAAGTACTGACTAAGCGTTACGTTGCGCATAGCTAAGACGTGTCTTAGAGTCTACGGAAGGCGGTATTCACAAGACACGCTTTGTAGGACTCCTCACGTGCTTCTGTTTCTATTAGGTCTGCGCATGCTCGACCAGCCGTACATGACGGATCTGATTGAGGCGAATTCGATGGGTCACATGCCACAGGCTATCCACATCTACAGCGCCAGCTGGGGACCAACTGACGACGGGAAAACGGTTGACGGTCCACGCAACGCCACGATGAGAGCCATAGTCAAAGGAGTCAATGATGTAAGGTTGAGAGGATTTAACATATTCTTACGTATACTCTAGCACGTGCCAATGTACCCGAACGCATCATAAAGTATCCATCACACCGTCCTAAACTAGTCTTATACATCCTAAGGTGTCTTTGCGTAGGCTATAGCACGTACTTATGAATCCGAACGTTTCCTAAAGTATCCAAACACTATCCTAAAGTAGTCTTATTCATCTTAAGGTATCATTGCGTAGTCTAGCATGTACTAATGTACCAAAACTTATCCTAGAGTACCCCCACACTGTTCTAAAGTGGTCTTCTACTGGGGATACTTTATGATACGTCCCGGTTCTTTAAGATATTGATATTTTCTGACACGCTATTGGAAACTTTAAGCCGCGTTAAGTCATATTGGAGGTATACGTTACACCAGTGTTTCCCATCCTTTTTTGACTGTATGGCCACTTTTTCTAAGTTGGAGGACACGAGGACCACTTTTTCTTGGTTGAAGGACATTAGGAGGTCACAACACTAAAATTGAATTAACTAAAAGCATATAAATTGTTATAAATGAATCAAAATAGAATGTTTTATGTTTTTTATAGACGTCAAAATAAAATAATTCGTAATAGAAAATAATCATGTGTTCTATCCTGGTCATATTGTCAAATTTTTCAGATATCTAAACAAATATTCTTTGAGAGATGAGGGCTAGTTTTTAGAACTGGCCTGCCACTTTTGACCCGCGGGCCGCGGGTTGGGAACCACTACGCTAGGCTACACTACCGATGGATACTGTATCTTTATCTTGTACCTTCCACTACGTAGGGTCGCAATGGCTTGGGATCTATCTACGTGTGGGCATCTGGTGACGGTGGACCCAACGACGATTGCAACTGTGATGGATACGCCGCCAGCATGTGGACCATATCCATCAATTCAGCCACAAATGATGGACAGACTGCTAGTTATGACGAGAGCTGCTCATCCACTCTCGCCTCCACTTTCAGCAACGGAAAAAGCGGCAACCAGGACGCAGGCGTTGTAAGTCTACAGGAGCTATATGAATCGATCATTCATTCGTAACGTAGATTTATATAGCGCCCCTTCAAGGTTACTATACTCAGTATAGCTCCCGAGTTCCGACCTAACCTCTGCTGAAAAGGACGGTTTTAAGGTTGCGATGAAATGCATAATGCATAATATAGGCTAGTCAGTGGGAGTCTATTCCATATCATGGGGCCAATAACAGAAAAAGCACACACCACACACGTACTTGCAATCATAATTATATACAAACCCGCGGACAATGGACATGCATGTCTGCATGATTGTATATACGGCATTAAACGACCATGCACGCACGCATAGTTTCATACATGCATTCATAAATACTTACTTACATACATACATGATTGCCTGCATCATACATTAACTGGCAAATGTGGCCATACAACATACTTGCACACACACACACACACACACACACACACACACACACACACACACACACACACACACACACACACACACACACACACACACGCACACACACACAAACACAGACACACACACACACACACACCAAAATGGCCATGCATTCATGAATAGTTGCATACATGCATACACTAATACTTACATACATAATTATCTACAATCATACAATAATTAGCCATACAACAATACAACAATACATAGCCTACATCATAAATGAACATACTTGCGCACATACTTTCATGCATTTACATGTGAACACTCATGCATACAGTACACACAAGCACCCAAATGTGCTTACGAATAGACTTCAACAGCCTATAACATGCTGCCACACATGGCCTCAAATAACTTTAAAAAGCTTAGGGCAACACAACTCGGGAGAAAGTGCAACTGCAATTTTTTTCTCTCTAAAGTACATGTAGATTGCATCTTGATTTCCTGAATCTACTCTCAATTTTCCTCAGTCATCATTGCATTGATAATAATAATGTTCGCAGCAATGTTTACTGGTGTGCGTTAACATGCTGTCAATGTTCACAGGCTACGACCGACTTGTATGGCAAATGTACGACAAGACATTCTGGAACATCGGCTGCTGCACCAGAGGCAGCTGCCGTCTTTGCTTTGGCACTGGAGGCCAAGTAAGTTCTGCGTCGCATCACCGCATCCGACATCCATCTTTTTTTTAAATTGATTAAATGAAAAATGTAGTAACTAATTATTAATTTAATGAGGCATTATTTAATCGAGGTTTATTCTCTCTTCTAATTTCCTGAGACTCAATTAATTCTATCAACTCTAATCAGTGTTGAATCGTGTCGATAAGGTTGATTTATTCATTATTTTATTCTGACCTCACCTGCAAGGTACTTAATTAATTTCTATTTATTAAAATTAAAGCAGCATATTATCCATTCTATTCTGACCTCACCTATTCTACTCTATTCTATTCTATTCTATTCTATTCTATTCTATTCTATTCTATTCTATAGTCGATCGTATTCCATCTTCGTCGGATGCACTGCAATGCAGTTCTATCTGATAATTTAAAAAGTGGATAGCGCAGTCCATGTTCTCTCTCATTCTGTGTGTCTATTTCTGTCTTTTGTGCCATAGCCATTACGAGTCTCTCTCTCTCCCTCTCTCTCTCTCTCCCTCTCTCCCTCTCTCTCTCTCTCTCTCTCTCTCTCTCTCTCTCTCCTCGTTGCGTCCTTTCTTTCTACCTGTTATTTTATTTATTTTTCTCACATTTGCTGTAGGGCCTGCTGTCATTCTCACTACTCAGAAGCGCTCCCGACTGCCTGTCACCTACCAAAATTGACTCTTTAATTTCAGTGCTGATAAGAGTGGTCCAAGATTTCAATAAATACAGGACCTACTTATTATTAAATATGTTTATATATCATCCAACTTCAAATGTCCGTCTTATCGGTCATTAGGACCAATATCTAGATTCGTTCAAATTGCAAGTCCTGCGTTGCCGCTTGAAGGGTGAGATTGTTGGAGATGACCTTATTAATTCATCACCTATAAGAATTATTTACTATAAAGAGACGCTGTTGACTTGCTATATGCTTTTTTAATTGGCAAGTTGGCACATCTAAACAGTTATTTTTGAGTTTTCGAATGGAGACAGAAATGTTGAGGATATTGAAAGCAAGTGTTGAAAGTGTTGTGTATAATGTAATCTGCTTGAACTGATGTGATGTGCTGTGATTTGGTGATTGTAATCTGTTTTGAAATAGAGTGAGAAAGGGTGAGGGGTGGTAGTGTCGTTGCTCTTCAACAGTTGGTCAATCGAAGTTTTTCTTGTAGGCTCATCTGAGCATCTTCGGCATAGCGTATATATACACATATATGTAGGCCTATATAGATCTCTAAAATATATGTGTACATGTACATATATAAATTATTAACCCGTACAGCATATATGGTATATATAAAATGACCGACGCCAACTACGGACTTCCAGGTTTCACGCCATATAGCCTAGTATGTTCAAACGCCGCACGAATTAAACTATGTATAAGTATTAGCATTTGATTTCGCAAGAACAGATAATTTATTACAGTTGTGTCCATAAAATGGACATAGAAGACTGTTGTCTTACCTTTTTATCAGTCTCCGAGTACCTGCGAGCCAATTCGTTGCATTTCATTGGGGGCAACAAGACAATGGATCACTATGACAACGAAATACGCTCTCCCATTTGACAAAGAAAACAGCCGTTGCTAGACGGCTCTGCGTTCTTATTAACATTAAAAGCGCAACACGTGACGTACTGCAATTGTAATTAGTAACCTAAGTAAGTGTGGGTTGTGCAAACCACAACGAAACTCTCGGCGCTTTATACATTCATCGTAAGAGATAATTTATTAAATATATTCCAACTTTAAATGTCCGTCTTGTCGGTCACTGGATGTGGTCCTCGGCGTTGTCCGGGAAATTTAGGGTTTTCAACACCACTCCTCTGAGGTATCCAGCATTGAACGCTAAATTTTGAGTTTTCGTCACCCCTCCAGGTCGCACCCGCTTCCCCAAAAAGCTACACATGACCCGGGTATGTGCTGACTGTGGCCCGATACAATTATTACAGGTTGTCTGTTCTGTCAGTATAATTAATATTTCTGTGACCTGCGTTCTTGTGCATAATTGTACACCGTAACCGGTTTCGGTTTGTCAACCGGATTGTTGATAAACGGAAATTATTACAGGGCGAGAATGACGTCATGCGGACTGTCGTCTCTTTACTAATAATATTTCCGTGATCTGCGTTCTTGTGCATAATTGTACTCTGTAACCGGTTTCAGTTTGTCAACCGGATTGTTATTATTGGAAGCGAATGACGTCATGCGGACTGTCGACTCTTTACTAATGAATGCAGCACGTGGCTGGTTAAATCTGTCTTAAAACGCCAATAATTCGGGTTCTAAAGTGAATTAAGAGCTGAAAATAGTCGCGTTGACCTTAAAGTTTGGGTAATAATCAATTGCAAAAATTTGTTAAACCGACGCTCTGTCATTTCCGAGCCTGTTCTGGGACGAAGAGTCAAAATACATCCGGACATACAAACAAACGGAAGGACAAACTTTGAGAAATATATTAGAGCTTATTATTTTCATTATTATTATCATTATTATTATTATTAGCCTATTATTATTATTATTATTATTATTATTATTATTATTATTATTATTATTATTATTGTTACTATTATTATTATTAGTAGTATTATTATCATCATCGTCATCGTCATCATAATCAACCTTTCGGCTATACAGTGCCTTGTGTATTAAACGCTAAACACCAGAACGATTGAAGTAGTAATTAAAATAATTACAATAACATTTTGTTTTTGATAACTGACAGTGAAAAGTTGACTTGGCGCGATGTCCAATACCTGAGCGTGTTGACGTCGAAGCGCAACCACCTGAATGACCACAAGGGTAGACACAACTGGACAATGAACGGCGCTGGACTCGAGTTCAACCACCTGTTCGGATACGGTGTTCTGGACGCCGGGGACATGGTCGACATGGCAAGGCAGTGGAAGACGGCCCCGGATCGCTGGCATTGCACCGCTGACTCCATCAAGGGACAATTGTAAGAATTCTTGGATGAAAACTGTCTCTACAGACAGATAAGAACTGTTTGTGTAGCACAAGAGAATTATAAGAACTGTTTGAGTAGTAACGCCAGAAGACATGTAAGAACTGTTTGTATTGCGCTTATAGATAATTAAGAAGTGCATGTGTAGCGAGATTGTAGTAACATTGGGTGCTGTTTGCAGCTGGTTAATGGTTATATTGAAGGAATGGACTTACACTTACTTACTTATTACATATTCTTGTAACTTGTCCAAGCGTGGTCTCGACAGCAAAGTACTTTCTGCTCAAAATCAAAGCTCGGGGCACCAGCTTATTCCTGAGCACTGAGATTCAGTATTTTAATGTTTCTTCAAAGAAAGAAGAATGAGGATGAGAGTTGTTCAACTGTACTTGAATTTCAGTAATTTCTCGACGGAGCACGATCTGATTCTTGAAATCGATACGGATGCCTGCAAGGACCAGACGAACCAGGTCAATTATCTGGAGCATGTGCAGGCCTACATCACGGTGAAGGCATCGAGACGTGGAGCTGTGACTCTATTCCTCGTCTCACCAATGAATACAACGTGAGTCGATGTTTTTTCTATTGAATGCAGAGTAAGGGTACGGAGCGACAGCTTTTCTTCAGTGACCAGCGCTGATATCTTGCATGAGCGTTAGTAGTGACATGGCTACTGGTTCTGGTGGGCAAAAATATAATATCCGGTACCGAATGACGACACTAGCCCTAATCCTAGCCCTAAGTGACCCTTACGACGCCTAATCTGACCTGACCTACTCTCACGACTCCTAGCCTGACCCCAACCGACCCTAACGACGCCTAACCTGACCCCAACCGACCCTCACAACGCCTAACCTGAGCCCTAACCGACACGTCGGTCCCCGATACTATAGTTATGCCTTCTGGTGCACTGGCGTTTGCATGAGTGGCAGTAGTGGCATGGCTATTGATTCTGGCGCAGACACGCTTGCATAAGCGGCATCCTGATTCCGCAGGCATGGACTGCAGCACGGAATTGGCTTTCTGTGGAGCCTCGCCCAGTACCCAGGGGCCACTCTACAATGTTCTTCTCTAGCCTTAAACTGTCCTATTTGTCCGAGATTAGATTGGGAGCGCTTCTCAGTAGACACTTTTGAAAGCAAGCTATATAATTGCTCGTAATAAATGAAATAAATGAATGAAATAATAAGAGATCATCATAGTTTACTATATCTAGCGTGATATTCATCAATTGACGACGCCATCTTTGTTTCCTATCTCTAGCTTAACAGGCATTTGTCTACGTGATCATTTCTATAATAATTATTATTATCCTCTCTGTAATTTTCGTCATTGTCTCATGACGTCATCTTTGTTTCCTATCCCTAGCTTAACAGTCATTTGCTTACGATGCCATCTCTATAATAATTTTATTCTTTCTGTAATTTTCGTCATTGTCTCATTACGTCATCTTTGTTTCCTTTCTCTAGCATGATAGTCTTTTGTTGACGATGTCATCTGTAATGTTTCTTCGCTGCTATCATTGATAACCTGGCGTGATTGCAGAACACGGGACCGCTAGTTTCTATTGATTTTAGTATAGTATAGTGTAGTGTAGTGTATTGTAGTGTAGTGTAGTGTAGTGTAGTGTAGTATAGTATAGTATAGTATAGTATAGTATAGTATAGTATAGTATAGCATAGCATAGCATAGCATAGCATAGCATAGCATAGCATAGCATAGCATAGCATAGCATAGCATAGCATAGTATGGTATAGTATCCAATGACGACACTATCCCTAACACTAACCCTAACCGACCCTCACGACCCTTGTCCTGACCTGATGTCATCTACTGTTTACCAGGTCGATGCTGCTTGGTAAGCGCGCTAAGGATGACGATATGATGTCTGGCTTCACCAAATGGCCGTTCATGACAACCCACAATTGGGCGGAGAACCCGCGTGGCATCTGGAAGCTGTTCGTCATCTTCGACTCGAAAACGGAACCGCAGCAGGGAACCCTCTACGAGTGGACCCTCCTGTTGCACGGAACACGGACGTCACCCTACGTTGACCAGAATGTTGACCTGAAACGTCACCAGAAGCTGAGGGTGGTGAAGCGTCAACATGAGACAAACGCCCGCTTCAAGTTCTAAGGCTCGACTGCACTCCACCGGTGGTAGGCTACAGTATGGCATCCGAAAGATCACTCTATTTCCCGCAGTACTTCGGCGTCGCCCATAGGATGATCATAAAGGAATTAAATTTAATTAACTGCTAATTTGTTAATAATTATTTATTTATAATATTTAATTGAATCAGAGAACATCGATAATTGCCCCCAATCCGTTAGGGTACAAACTCATTAGAAAGCATTTGCATCTAGCTAGGCCTACTTACTGCACAATGGTAATAACCACAGTTTTCTCGCTTTTTCTATGATTTAGGCGTTAGTTGAGTCGCGCTCAGCTATGTAGATCAATCAAAAACCTAACAATTGTACACTCGAATGCACATGCAAAACATGTAAATATTAACGAGCTCAATTAACGCACATCACAGCTAATTAAAAAACTTGTCAATTATGCATTGCCTGCAAGGGTACAAACGCTGATTGTGAACAAAGTTTTCAGTGGCATCTCATCACCTGATCCCATATTTCCAGCTTCACAGGTAAGTGCATTGAACAATGAAAAATCGTGCTGTATAATGGCCAATAATACTGACAAATTATACTAACAACTTATTCAGCTTTATGACAATGATAATGGCATATTATACTAACAAAGAGTTACGCTCTATGACCATTAATAATGACAGGATTATACATGTACACTAACAAATTATACTGAAAAACTATACTGCCTCATGACCAATGAAACTGACTAAATATAGTAACGAAATTTAATAGCACTCTCTAATAACCAATGATACTAACAAAATAAAATGACAAACTATGTTGCAAAATGACCAATTACATAGAAAAATAATACTAAGAAATAATACATTTTTATTATTAACTTAGACGCCTGTTTGCCCACAACCAAGTGTCATACTCAATTACATGTATGTGCTTTCGTAAGAACTTTGACGACGAAAGTGAGCTAAACAGTCGATAGTGTTACCCTGTTGTAGAAGTTAAAACGGAGCCCAAAAGTAGATTCCTAGTTGAAAAACAGAGCTAATATATTCTGCAAAACATATTATTTCGAAAATGAAGAAATCAATATGGAGTAGCCTAAACCTTTCGTGCGCAAATTAGTATGAAGTATGAATCAGCACTGTGAGAGTACCCGGTACTAAGCGTTTCATATCACCGCCTTAGAATCGAATTTCATTGCTTCTCAATTCTAGCACATCTTCTGTTCTTTTCAAGCTTGGTGATTGCCATAAATGTCGTAGTTTTTGGTTTGGAAATGAGCAATTATTATTATAGCCACAATCGTCGAGAACAATTATTGCTATTATTAAATTTCAAAAGATTGCTTATTTTGCCATTCCTATTCATTGTAAACTAAATAGTGTTTGACTGAAGAAGCACTTTGTCTTTGGTATTAATACAATGGTTATAGAACAATTGTTTTCTTTAGAAATCACATGCTAATCGTTTCCGGATCATTGCACTTGAATAATGTTACTAATCAACAATGTCTTTGAACAATTCACAGAATTAAATGTAGACTTTCTGTTGTAATAACAATTCTGGTAATTTGCGAATATCACATTTTTCTGATATTTATTTAAATTCGCAAGTTCGTTTATTAAACTTTGACTTAGGCGAAATGAAGGTAAATTCTTTTACATTTGGGTTTGCTTGTTTTAGAGGACATTTTATTGACATTTTGTTCAGCAATCCTATGACTGTTTGCTGCAAGTTTATAATAATTTCTCATAAATAGATCATTAGGCTATGGCAGGTTTAATAATAACTTTAATCGTAATAATTATTATTATGTGAAAGCTATAGCCTCTTTATTCCGTCATCGTGGCATTTCAATGAACAATGTGTAATTTTTTGTGTATATTGTTTTGGCAACAGGGAAGATGCTGTCATGCTATTTATTTATTTTGACCCTGCAGATGTGTTTTTCTGAATTATTATTGTAGCAGACAGTGGAAACAGAGCTATTTGGCTATATTCTGTTCATGCAAGGTCATCATCTACTCTAGCGACGTTTGTCTGAACCCTCTTTACTGAGTAACTTTTGTTTAAATGTACGGGAGCACCATCAGTTTTAGGCTAGCACTTTTATGATCGACTATTAGGTCTATGCGCTATATTAATGGTCTAAGTAACCACGGGTACATACCTCATGCTACACTCCTGTATGTAACAGTGGACACTTGTTGCCGATGCTAGTTTCTTGCTTAACGCTGCTCCCAGACTTCAACAGCCATGGATAAATAATTTCCATAACTCATTTCCCATTTGCTTTCAGCAAAGTTAGGCGCCCTTTAGGCTGATTATTTTCAGCCGGCTTTAAACTTTATGATTTCAATTTGACCCGTTCCCTGCTGGAAGCTATTGCCCTTGATAAGCCAGTGATAAAATATGCCGCATTTTATTTTGCCAAACTCTTGATGCGATTTCTTCATGATATCGGTAATGCTCAAACATTCACACTTTGTAATGCAGTCGGCCAGAGGCGGATCCAGGAGGGGGAAATCCGGCCATGGCCCCATTTACAAATTTCTTTATTTTTGACTAGCTATTCTCCAAGACCGAAAATTTTGCCCCCTAAAAAATTTCTGTATCCGCCCCCACAGTCGACTTACTTGGCTTGCCTGAAGTGGTCCAGTGGATAGCATAGTGGAATGAAATGGAACCGAGTAATCGAGAGTTCGAATGTTAGCATAACGTGGATACGAAACATGAAGACACTGGTGCTTCATAATTGCTCTTCTTCTTTAATGTGTCCTAGTGACGCTGGAGACGCAAATATTGATATTTGAAAATATCGAAAATATTGAGAAATGTAAAATATCATTCTGTAACCACCACTACATTGGACTTTCGTTTGGAATTTTCCTCCAAGTTGTATTGAATTTAAGATTGAACCTGTGCATGCTTTAAATTTAAAATCGCTGATCCAGAGAAAACCAATCTCATTAATTTCGTTCATGTCGTTTGTGTCTGTCTTCAATTTGAAAACAATTTTAACTCCAACAATAAAACGTACGGGAGGGAGTCTTTGGTTAGATTTGAACGTCTTCTGTGATTTTTGGAGCTGTGGAATATTTTTTAAAGGACTAAATTCGCAGATAATATTATGTTGTAAATAAAACCAACGTGCTGGTGATAGGTTGGAGTCGATTTGAGTTCTTCTATAATAGTGGATTGACATTTATTTTCTTCTATTAATAACTGATGTTGTAATTATAGCCTGAAATTGGAGGTTGAAGCTCGTTGGTCATGCATAAACTCGTGTGAGCCATAGACTGCTTGTTATTATTTTTTCTTTACGCCTCTTATTCTTAGAGTTTGACTGATTGCTTATTGCTAAAATTTAAGACTTCTATCTGGCTCAAAGTTTAGAATCCTGGTGGTTTGCGTAAAGCTGAAGCTGAAATGATTTTGTTGATGTGCTAATGCCATCGTATTCGCTTTCCAGCCTGCACGCTTTCCAGCTCAGAAATTACACATCTACGATTATTGCCATTGCATATCAATAAACGTTGGCGCAACGTTCAATTTCAAATATGAATCTGCGGATTTTTCGGGCATGAAACGTTTGCACGAAACGTTTATTGAAGCTGTTCTCACATCGATAAAGCATTTACAATTGTCTTCAACTCTACATGCAACGTTAAAGAGCTTTAGAAAAATGATTTAAGCTTGTGCAGCGGCTGACGGAGTCTAGTACATTAGCCTACTTTTATTGCTGTTGAAAATGATTAGTCCTTTTTCTGCGGATTGAACCAGTTCGCATTTAAAGATATGTGAGGAAATTATTCTCTTCAATTTCACTGTTTATGTGAATGTCTTTTCGATAGCATAGACATTACGTATTCCCTCTTTGGTCTAGTTGACGCACCTGGAATACAAGACCAGTCTTAGACAATATTCTATAATCTGACGACTATGAAAGTGTGTGGAGTAGAGAACTGCTCATACGGAAATGATATCTCACACACGTTATTAGCCATATGCGTTGCATATGAGTACCAAGTCCCCTTGTGGAGTTTATATGCTTGTGTCAAAGCCCCGCTGGGAACACGCACAATCTTAATATTATTCCGTGAGGGAATAATTTATTATGGTCATAATCGTCGTCAAGTAATTTAAATTATTTTGATGTTTCTAGTCGTACTAACAACGTTGTGATTCTGTTAGCATCGACTGAGTGATTTGTGACGTAGAAGAAAATTGTAGCGAATGCACTATTCAGGCTTTATTCAATTTTGAAGCACAAGCATCCAAGTGTTATTCATCATGGAAGCAAAAGTATATTAAGACTTTTGCTAAATATGGAAGCATGTGCATGCAGATTTTATTCAATATTGTAGCAACAGTTTTATTCAATATTGTAGCAGATGCCTTCATGTGTTATTCAATATTGAAGTGAATGCATTCAATTGTTTTCAACATTGAAGCATGAATGCATGATAGACCATGCATTTGAGTTTTATTCAATATTGCAGTAATGCATTCACATTTTTTTATTCAATATTTTAGCAGATGCATTCAAGCGCTATGCTCACTATTAAAACGAATGCAGTCAATTGTCATCCAATATTGGAGCAATTGCAATTAAGTTTTATTCAATACCGAAGTAAATATTTTCAAGCTTCATCCGATTTTGAAAGAATGCATTCATTTGTCCTATAATATTGGAATAAATTCATTCATATTTTATTCAATATCGAAGCATATATATTCAATTGTTATTTAATATTTAATCAAATGCATTCCGTTGATATTCATTTACGTACTAAATGCAGTCTATTAATGTCGGCCTAAGTTGCTGTTGATGATGTATATTGTGAAAATAACTGCAGAACACTAAACGAATTATTGCGTTAGGAATCTGAAGCCTAGCTCCTCAGTGTAAAGAAATCTTTCGCCCGCTTCCGAATCGATCTTGAATTGTAGAGTGACGAATGCAACTTCTGCTGTGGTAGATTACTGTATTAAAATATGGTTGTTGTTGTTGTTGTCAATGCATTACATGTCGTTGGTTTTTGTGTCCTTTTGGTGCTGTTGTTGTTGTTGTTGTTGTTGTTGTTGCTGCTGTTGTAAATGAAGGAATACATGTTCGACCATCTACGTTATGTAGGCTAAAAGTCTCTCTCCATATCTGCAGTTGTTCACACATGAAATGATGTGTCTCCGCTTCAGGTTATCTATGTCCGGAGCCAGGACAACGAAGGAGGTTAAGCGGTGGATCTGCAAACCATCCGGGTGAAAAAAGCGCACGCAGCAGAAACAGCGTAACAACTATAAGAAGGCAATGAGAGTAAGTAAGTAAGTAAGTATATACTTTAATGGACCGCCTGCAAACGCACTGCGGGAACATCAATCAGTTATGAACAACAATGAATATATATATATATATATATACACACACACACATAACTAAATAATCAATAGGCCTAATAAAGTGAAAATGCAGTTAATCTCGTTGTTACATAAAGTATGCTAAATAGCAGAATAAACATATCGATAGTCATTTATATATCATTCGTGTAATAAAACCTTTTCTAGTTAATGTGTCAGCATATGGAATCTCTCGAGTGTGTGATCGAGGGCGGAGGGAGTAGGTAACATTCTTTATAGGAGGCAACAGGCAATTAAGAACATGGCTAGGATTATAAAGCACAGACGAAAAAAGAGAGGTGTCAGCACGGCCACAGAGGTCATCAAAAGACTTCTGGTCTTCAGGCAGATACTTGTGTCGAACCAGTTTACGTATAATTGAGTTAATACGCATTTTCTATGCAGTATTAGCAAAACCATACCATGCAGGAGAAGCATAGAGAAGGCGGGCCAACGTTGTGGCTCGAACAACGTCAAACAGGCGAAGATCCGCGAGTCCATGAGAAATGAGAATGCGTATTGCGTAGAGCGATTGGTTGGCCTTAATACAGATACGATCAATATGCAAGTCAAAGTTAAGCTTATTCGTAATTGTTACCCCTAGGATGACAGATTTTGTCACCCTCTCCATACCAGGTATAGGAGGAGGGAGATTGGGATTGACAGACAGACAGACAGACAGACAGACAGACAGAGAGAGAGAGGACGAGGCAAGATGATAATTATTGAAAGCCAAGGCGGTAGCCAGGATTTTATTTGGGGGGGAGTGTTTACTCTCGACCCTCAGCAAGCTGACAAGCAACCGAAACAACAGACCAAAGGGTCCGGAGGGTGATATTATCCATTGTAAAATTTTACATAGAAACGGGAGCCTGAAAATGAAATCCCCTATGGTCCCTTACATCGTGATTGTGTTAGTAAATGCATTATTTCATCATAGCATCATTCACAACGGGGGTGTTCAAACACCCAAAGTACCCCATGCACTCACTAGCTATGGTCTTGTAGAAAGCATCACTAGAAAAAGAGGAGAGTATTGGGGCATGTGCTTCGCATGGACGAAGATCGTAGAGCCAAACAGTTGATGTCTTGGAATACACTGGTTGAGGAAGGCAGAGAAGAAATCCATGGAAGCAGTGGCGTAGCCAGGAATTTATTATGGTGGAGCGGGGGGCTTGGGGGTTTTATGGCTGTCTTTTCTGACACCAACCCAACAGTGTTACAGTAAATAAAAAGGGAATAAAATAACAAAGGGAATAAAGTAAGAAAAACAATTGTTATTACAAGCAATTGTTTTGTTTTTCTTATTTAAGTGGATAAATAAACTTTAAATTTTTTCCTAGGCCAATGGGGGGGTTTCAACCCCCGAACCCCCTTGTCTACGCCACTGCATGGAAGAACTATATTAGAGACGACTTTTGGTTGCTTGAAGATATTTTTGGGACGACGCCAGGGAGCTGGTGATGGACAGGGACGAGTGGAGGAATGCGTTGTCTGATGCGCAGACCTGCACTGGAGAATTAAGTACTAAGTAAGTGAGTAATAAAGTAAAATAATGTAATGTAGGCATATTTATGTAACAACGTCAGTGTAGGGTCCATCGAAATCTCACCCAATCGTAAAGTAATAAAGTAAAATAATGTAATGTATAAGCTTACAGAAATATTTATGGAACAAAGTCAGTGTAGTGTCCATCGAAATCTCATGCACCCAATAGTGAATATCTTACCTTACCCTAACTTATCCTATCCTAACTTATTTAAACCTATATCCTATCTTGCAATTCTCTACACGGAGCTTGATCATTCCCTATACTATGCACAACTCTTAACTCATTCATTCCGAGCATTTATATAGGGTATCTTCAAGAGACCTAGCCAGAGGAGCAGATATAGAATAGGATGTGGTACGGTAGTTTGTGATGAGGCAAGGTCTATCTGATATAATACATGTATAACGGAAACCCAATTCATATTCAGAATTTTATGTATATACATGTATCTATCTACCAATAATTCATGCATATATTTATATACGTGATCAAATTGATCATATCCATTCATTCATTCATTCATTCGAGTATTTATATAGCGCCTCTTCAAGGAAACTACTCAGAGGCGCTCAACACGATAGTCGCATGCAACTAAATGTTTAAATGTCTAACTTTTGTGACTATAGCTCCAGATATAGAGAATATTTAGAGATGGGCTTATAATATTCATGTACATGCAATGTGTAGTAAGAAGTGTTTGTAGTAAAGGTCACGTGTTAGTCGACAGAGACCTATATAATGAATACTAGTAGGCCGGTCGAACAGGTAAATGATGTAAACTACCTCCCCCTCTCTAACTGTCTGTCTGTCTGTCTTTCTGTATGTATGTCTTTCTGTCTGTCTGTCTGTCTTTCTCTGCCTAAATGTGTGTGTGTCTCTCTCTATCTTGATCTCTCTTTACCTCTCGATATTTGTGGCTTCGTATAGACTATATAATTATATATATAATTGTATGTGACTATATAATTATATATATAATTATATACATAAAACAATTATTTATATATATATATATATATATATATGTATGTATATCTTTATCTTCAGTCTGTCTGTGGCCCGCTCTGTCCCTCTCTGTCCCTCTCTGTCTCTCTGCCTCTGTCTGTGTCTGTGTCTTGCTCTGTTTCTCTGTCCGTCTATCTCTGTCTACCCATCTCCCTCCCTCTACCAATCTCCCTACCCCTCCCTCCCTTTCCCTTTCGTCAACCACCGTTATAATAGCAGTACAGCTGCACCATTTATAGATACAAGTGCTTGAGCGTGACTAGCCTGATAAGAACTAACGCTTCACCCTCCCGTCCATACACATTATATAAAAACCCATATCTCAAGTTATATACAGTATATATACATATATTTTACAGCTCCATATATATGTATATATATATATTTGTTGGGCGCGATGGTGTAGTGTCAACTGCAGCTCAAGTGTTGCAGGTTCGAATCCACCTCAAGTCGTCGCGTAAGAACCTTGGGCAAGTCCTTCACTCGCAGTTGCTCAGTGTCCGTGCTGTAGTCGGGAGCGCCTCTGAGTAGTGAGCTTGAAGGGGCGCTATAACAAGTGCGCATACAAACAAACAAACCAATACATACATACATACGTGCATACATACGTGCATACATACATACATGCATGCATACATACATACATACATACATACATACATACATACAGTACATACATACATACATACATACATACACACATACATACACATCACACATACATACATACATACATACATACACATCACAGACACATATATATACACACACATGTATAATAGACTATAAAGACGTGTGACGGGGACTAGTGGCTTAATGGCTTACGGTATAGGCTATATGGTCATATACTATACATTATAGGCCAACATAGTAGGTAGATTGGGCGCATTTGTTACGGTCGTTTGAGTTTTCGTGTCATTCATATATACGTCTAGGCTAACTGGTCTATTATAGTAGTCGGCTGGGCTGGTGGAGAGGAGGAGGAGTATGAGTAGGGGGGTATTCGTTTGCTTTTGCGTAGGTCATCGTACGAGTATTGACGGCCTTTGATCCGCGTAGTACGTTCGCGCTTATTAAGGGACAGAACGCTCAACGAACGGCGGTAACTGGAGTTCCGCGATTTAGGTATACGCGGTAAGGCGTAACAACACGTTTACCGCGTTTCGGTTCTTTCGTTCCTTTCCGCCGTTCTTAGAAGAACTGCTCGTTGCATGTGTTGACTGTTTTGCGTGTTTTGAACCGATTCGAAGGCCTGTGGAGAATTCGAAGTGTTGCTCGTGTTTTTGTTGATTTTCGGGTCCTTCGAAATCGTCAAAAGTGTTGACGGTTTGAGCGATTTCAAAGAATTGAAATTTCTGTGTATATATAATAAGGTCCAAAGATCTTTGAAGACTTCAAAGTGTCTGTCGTCAGTGTTGAGTCGAGGTTCGAAGCCTTTGAAGGCTTGAGATTGCTGCTCGTTTTAAATCTAGATTCGAAACCTTTGAAGAATTCCAAATGTTTTAGCATTAGTCCCTAAACCAAGTTTCGGAGCCTTTGTAGAATTCAGAGCGTTCATCTTCAACTGTTTCTTCGGCGTACACCTGGATCTTCAGTATTCGGAGGCGTGAGTAACAAGAAGAACGCACCCTAATTTTGAAGCGCCATTATAACTGAAGACTGTAGTAAGAGCGAGGCCTCAGCGATGGTCACCTATGGTCATCGATTGCAGCTGGTCACTGTTCACAGATGCTGGTATGGACTACTGACCACGGAGTGATATGGCCATTGAATTAACTCTGACCAGCTCTCTTTGCTTCCGGACTGGTGCCCTGTTACTTCCGCTGCTGATGCTGACAATGATGGTAGTGACGCACACAGTAAACGCTACGGAAACCGGAAGTGATGGGAGACAGAGAACCAGCGCAGATGAGCATGACCAGCAGGGGTCCAGCGTGGCCTCTAGCTTGAACAGTTCATTGGTGGAACAATCAGGACACCTTCCTACCTACCTCAAAACAGGTAGGTACTTACAGTAATTGCGGATATACCTCAATAGTGCATGGTGTATATTTCGATCTATAGGTAAGTAGCTCAATTTCAACGTGTTTATTTTAATCAGTTTAATTCCGTTTAGGTATTAACCACACTGTAATTGCAAAATTCGACAGACTATTCAGTCCTTGACTCAGGGCTCGGTTAAACTCGATATAAACCTCCAATCAGGTAGCCTAAGTCTCATGTCTCACACTGTCACACTGTCACACGCCAGGGGCGCTATAACAAGTGCACATACAAACAAACAAACAAACCAGGTATTACCTTAAATGCCCTTTGCAGTCTTCACTTCAAACATAATAGACGATGGTGCAAAGCAGACGTGAACTCATTCCAGATGGTCGTGCATCGATTCCTAAGTATTCCTCACGTCACATAGTTATGTCAACATTTATACCAGGCAGATACCTCGCCCAAGATATTTCTCTCGTTTATAGATGTAGGTAACTATACTTAATCCCAGTTCTTTGTGGCAACAGCTTTCCCTTCCTGGTTTGGTTGCATATGTGTTTGAGTGCACCTTTCAGGTTTGTTTACTTTACGTTTAACTTGACCTTCACATTGCAGAGGTTGTCATTGGCGGGTAATGTATTGTCATTGGTAATGTCATTGGTAATGTCATTGATAATGTATTTTGAATTGAAATGAATTCTTCCTACGCCACTAATATCATGCGCCTTCTTCTATGTCTCAACACTCAGTTTTATCTTTCTTGATCTCTCGCACACTGGGAGCACCTCTGATTAGTTTTCACTGCAAGAGGCGCTATATAAATTTATTGATAAAATGCAATACAATGCAATTGATGTCTAACGTTGTTGTTCATCAATGATCCAGGAAACAGTTCTGGTATCGGATGCGTCGAGCTTCGATCGAAACGATACGTCTCCGACGGACGCTGTACGTCGATACGGCCCCTCATGGAGGTCGTCTGCAGCGGACTCTGCCTTCCCGTCCGGACCCTACCCTGGTACGTGGACTACGTGAAGGCCTGGGCGGGGACGAGCTCGACGGAGTGGCGCTGCGTCGACGATGTGGTTCGCAAGAGGAAACTGACGCTCATCTGCGAGGATGGTACGACGAAGTCCTACCGAGTTCGGGTCGTCAAGAACTGTCGCTGTAAGCAGGTGGTACACCGTGGAAACGCCGATCGCAAGAGGAGCAGAGGTGGAGGAGGAGGTGGAAGAAAGAAAGCGGTAAAAGGTGAACTGGAAAAGCCGCGTGGTGGGAAGGGGAAGAGACGGAAGCAAGGAGAGATGGAGCGACGGTTGACGAAACATAAAGATGTTTCCACGGCGTCGACGCCCAAATCGACAACTTAACTACATGACCAATTTTGTGCTGTTACTTACGACTGGTGGGATTTTTCAGCAACTGCATTCGATGCTGAGGACTTACCTGAGCTTCCGCTTGTTACCGCTTAGCGTCGGCACTGTGTCATGACAAAGATTATTAGTGTCGCCCTCCTCGTTTAGCCAGGTTTGGGACTGGCACTGTCGGAGTGAAAACAGTGGCGGAGTTGACTTATACCTGAGCACTGCTCGTGTATTCATGCGGGTCAAACAGATATCGTGTCACCCCTCAGTGCACCCTGCCCCTTCCCCTGAAGACAAACCCTACAAACGAAAAATGCGGTGCTGCGATTGAGACTGAGGTTATTAATTTTGTTGGCATTTAATTCCGAAAGATCCATTCGGAAACTATACGGAATAATTCAGTAGGCATGAAAACGAACGCTTATTAATCCTACAGCTTTCCAAGTTTGTCGCTCTATTCGAGTACTGCAAGACATGCGGCGTCCATAAAATATACAATGTGCTTTGCTTCTCTGCATGGTCTTGGATTACTATGCAGTGCTCAAAAGACTGGTTGCTTCGTTTCAGAAGCCTGCAGAAGTACGAAATCTTTCCCACAGTTGGCGTCAAACGGTTTTGTTAACTTGTGAGTCTACGTCCCAGTTCCAATAATAATAGACTCTTTGCCCACTGCTCTTGAATCGAAGTTCAACTCTAGCGTATGCATGTATTAATACAAATTGGTGTTGTGGTGATCGGAACTGGATTATCGGCAGTGATGATATGACACTGAGCTTGACGAGGCAGAACGGTATAGGTGCAGATCGTCAGTGCGGTATAGGTGCAGATTGTCAGTGTGGATTTTGGACGAGCAGAGTCTCGACTCTTCAAATGCGAGATTCCAAGTTGGAAAGTGTACACTGGTCGTTATCGAATAGAGTCTATCGATGCTTCTGTTGTGACACCAACTTCACGTATTAAGCTAAAGCTCTCAAAGAGTTTCTCGTTCAACATTTCTCCGTCACGCTCCGCCGCCTCCCAGTGCCCTCTCGTCCAAGACGATACGCTCCAATGAAGACTCTTTTGTCTCTCCAGCTATTTCGACTGTCTTCAGACAATAGGATATTGTTCCTCACTTGGAATCGTTGAAGAATGGCCTTTCTGGCTTGACGTATTACTCGCCAGTAAGCCATGTGCTTAACTGGTAAAGTTGCAAAGTGAACAAACCCTGTGTTTAACTTGTAAAGTAAAGTTACAAAGCGAATAAACCCTAATACATGCGCTTGTAAAGGTGCAAAATTCCGGATTATTGCGTTACACGAATATGCAACAATAATAATAATTGTATAAGCTTACACGTGTGCATGATCAAACTTTGTAATGTATTGAATTAGTCGAGTACCTCAATGAACTTTCGAATAACGTTTGAGACACACTCCTCTGCGGGTCGTGCCCTTGAGTGGCACACAACGGGACTTTCGGTGCAGACGAGCAGTACAGGTTTGCTGAACCAGGACGGGCATTATTATTGCGTTCGCGATCAAGATGTGCATGGCTGTGTATATAATTATATTATCGGTGAATAAACGTTGAGGCCATTGTTGTTGTGTGGACTTAAGAATGTACGAAGATTGTGCCACTATCAATGGTTACTATTGAGCGTTACTATCGAGTACTTGAGCACCTACTAAAGACCGTTATCAGTTTCCGTGATAACCTGACATGTGGCTGAGGGTAGCTCGTGCAAATTGCTGCACACTCTAGAAAGCTGTCCATTGTGAGACTATAATATTATTATGTAGATTACAGACCAAGCCGGTTGTAGTATAATAGGTGGTTACCTTTTTAAGACATGATAAAGATCTAATCTGGTTTGTAAGGTCGATCTTAGGAACACGTGTTGTCCTTTCAAGCAATAAATTTTAACCTGTATGTTTGAGACCTTCACTAAATTCAAAAGTTCTTTTAGGCCAGTTGGATTTTGGATTTGTGCAATAATTTTTGTTGGCCGAAATCTGTGGTCAATGGTGTCCGCCGACCAGCTTATTAAAAAAAATGAGGGGTGTGTGCATACATGGAGCAAGTTTATGTGGAAGCCCATTCCATAGGGAGGGACCTAAGAAGGCAAAGACCTGGATTGAGCCAAGGCGCGGGGAAACAAAGATGTCAAGCCGATCAGAAGATCTTAGGGTACGCGGCGAAGTAGCAGGCAGAGAGCAGATGTAAGATCACAAAGATACTTCGGAGCAAGACCTAATTGAGATTTTGAGGAAGAAAAGGAAACAGAATTTGATTTTATACTATATAGTATATAGGCACTTCCTTGAAGATGGTCCATTAGGGCCTACTCATTTTCTGAGTGCAGGCATGGTGTACATGCCTCCGTATAGCCAGAACCGGCAATATCCCTCCGAATTATTGCATTGTACCTTATAAATATTCTATTTCAGTTACGGTCGTCGTTTGTATTCATGTCTGGAGTTTTATTCCTGGTTTATAATTGTATGCATGGCATTCACTCGTTTTTTGTGGGGCGCGGTGGTGTAGTGGTGGCATCGCTGCCTTGAAGCCGGAAGGTTCAAGGTTCGAATCCACCTCACGTCACCGCGTAGGGACCTTGGGCAAGTCCTTCACTCGCAATTGCTCAGCGCTTCGGCGTGAAACTCCGATGCAGTGTCCGCTCTGTAGTCGGGAGCGCCTCTGAGTAGAGAGCTTGAAGGGGCGCTATAACAAGTGCGCATACATACATACATACATACATACATACATACATACATACATACATACATACATACATACATACATACATACATACATACATTCACAAACACGGCAGTGCACTTCTGTTTGCATAGTATTATAAGCCGTCCTACAACCGGTTCAGGCGATCTTTATTTTGCCTGCATGTCTGAAGAGTATACGCATGACAAAGACGACGTGAACAAAAGTACTTGTGCAATTATATACGAATAGTTCTTTGCATGAGTCCTAGTGTATAATATCACCTGTAGAATTATATAAGTGCACTCTGCACTACGCGAAAGCTCTTCCGTGTACGCTAAAAATCTTCGCTTGTAATGATCATGTGAAAACTTTTAATTAGAGTAGGCCCCCTATAAGCCTATGCCTATTTGGAATTGATACGAGTTATGGTTCCAGGACAATTCGTCGACGGACAATTCGGAGACGGACAATTCGGAGTGCATATAAAAATCTTGCACTCCTATAAGACACACTTACGGGTATGAAACTTTTATTTGTCATTGGCATAAAATAAGTATATGGCACCAAGCAAATCGTAATCGTAATCTCGAGACTTCTAGAGCGCACACAAAAGCCAAGTCGCGGGAACCAGCTTATTCACAGGCGCTTAATCAAAACAAAATCGATAGGCAGAGGGTCAAGTCCGGAGAGTCAGGCAGGCAGATAGATGGACGGCTAAGGTGGGTGATGTTTAGAATTGAAATGACGAGGGAAGTGAGGAGAAGAGGAAGAATCACGATATGATTTGTGAAAGAGCAATGTTTTCAGTTTTGAGGACAGCAAATGCTGTCTGATCTTCTAAAATTGGTTCAATAACTGAAAATAAGAAACTGAAATTAGTAGTTAAATGCAGTAAATTGTCAACTTATAGGCAGTTCATTTAGACTGCTCTAAAAGTTGCCATTTAATATGCTGGCCATATTTTCCAACTGGGTGTCCAGAAGACGCCTCTATAGTATATACGGTGGGGCGCGGTGGTGTAGTGGTGGCGTCGTTGCCTTGAAGCCGGAAGGTTCGAGGTTCGAATCCACCTCACGTGGTCGCGTAGGGACCTTGGGCAAGTCCTTCACTCGCAATTGCTCAGCGCCTCGGCGTGAAACTCCGCTGCAGTGTCCGCTCTGCAGTCGGGAGCGCCTCTGAGTAGACAGAGAGCTTGAAAGGGCGCTATAACAAGTGCACATAAGCTTACATACGTACGGTATAATTATAGCTTAAATGCAGCTCCAAAAGCCTACTTCTCGTCTTGTAGGCATACTGCATGGGACTGCGACCCATTAAGCCATACAAAGTAAACCAACCAACCAGCCAGCAGGGTAGGTTATTGAATTGCCACATGCAGCACGACAGGTATTTTTACGTGTAGACTACAGACTAAAGGTTCGCTCTAGGCCGTTAAATAGGCCACCGCGGCCTAAAGCTATAAGTGCTTGTTCGTCACCGTATATATACGATAGGAGAGAGCACAACGAGGATGCGCAATAAGTTAGTATTTATATCAACCTTTCACGTGTATTCTCTGTATATGAATAATTTATATACACACTGTGTGAATAATATATGTATATGTATATGTAAATGTATATGTATATGTATATGTATATGTATATGTATATGTATATATGTATATATGTATATATGTATATATGTATATATGTATATATGTATAGCTTGCACTATGTGAATAATACAGTATTATTAGTCATTCGTTCAAGGTCAACCACTCTTTATCATAAATGGCCTATGCTTTGGGTAATTCATGAATCCTCCTCGTGTGTACAATAAGACTATAAGATATATATATATATATATATATTCATACGTTTGTATAGGCCTATTATGTGTAAGAGTTTGTCAATATATAAATGTCCATTGTATATTCAGCATTATAGTCGACTACCTATAAAATATCGGCCTATAATACCGATAAATGGGTCACGTGCTGAGCATAGCGGTTCAGGCCATAGATATACTTGAGTGTATATATATATAATACATATGCAACTGATAAATACATAATATATTTGATAATTTACACATGTACATGTATATTTATTCATATATATATATTAGTTCATTATATACATAGAAATAATATATATTTTGTTAAATATATATTATATATATATAATATACGAGACGTCTAATTTATATGGATCGCAACTATAATTGTAGAGAGACTTATGTCTTGTTTGTGTGTCCGCCCGTCTGTCCGTCCGTCCGTGTTTGTTTCTTTTGACCTCTGTCCCTCGTTAGTGTCGCTGTGTGTATACCTACATATATCAGTCCGTGTTCTTTCGTTGCCTCTTCTCCAGTGCTTAATCAAGTTCCCCTGCTTTGGGGATGAATTTGGTTTCTGGGATGTGGGGGACTCAAGGGCGGATACAGAGATTTTCGATGGGGGAAGGGGGCAAAATTTAGGGTCTTGGTCCAGGGAAAAGTTCGTCCGGGTCGCCGAAAAACCTGATGACCTTTTATTAGTCATCTGCCTCGGATTTCCACCCAAAAGAGACCTCGTCATAGTTTGCGAACTTCATGGGTGTGGAACGGACATACGGGGGCTACTCACTGGGGGAGGGGCACGTCAACTTTCCGGGCCAGAATAGCTGGTAAAAAGTAAGAAATTTCAAAGGGGGCATGGCCATTTCGGCCTCCCTGGATCGACCCCTGGGGTGGCTGGCGAGAAAAGTCCGTTTTGTTGGCTGGGCATTTTTTACGGACGGCTGGGACACCGACGACATCATTATCTTCAACGGCAAAATTTTCTGACGACCTGATTTTTTTTAGTCATTTTGGTAGCAAATTTATAGAAATTCCTACCATTTCAGATATATAGTTAAAAACCAGCTGATGACTTTTCTCTAATCTTTCGGTCGAAATCTCACGAGAATATATATGTACTATTTTCGCTGCAAAGATAACTGATGACCTTTTTAAAAGTCTTTCCTTCTATTTTTAAAAGTAAATTTACCAACATGTCCCTGTTTGCGTGTATGCAGGAATGTATGTATTGTATGCATGGACACAGGCCCGGCTCGATTTTTCTGTGGGGGCGGGAGGAATAGGATGAGAATTGAGAATGCAAGCGGATGAAGGTTGTTGTCTTATCTGCATATAAATCAATTACCGTATGATATATACTTATATAGACTATTGTTTGTTTGTATGCGTACTTGTTACAGCGCCACTTCAAGCTCTCTACTCAGAGGCGCTCCCGACTACAGCGCGGAAACTGCATCGGAGTTTCACGCCGAAGCACTGAGCAATTGCGAGTGAAGGACTTGCCCAAAGTCCCCATGCGGCGACTTTAGATGAATTTGAACCTGCAACCAATCGGCTGAAAGGCAACAAACATACCCACTACACCACCGCGCCCCAATTATTGATTTGAATTAATTTAATTTAAGATAATTTTAATAAGTTTTGTTAACGTTAAGGGTTTTCGTGTATGGATGGGTATTCGCGTGTGGGGTCTGCCTGTGTGCACCATGGGTGCTTTATGTAGGCCTAAATAATGTTTCTTCCCGTGCGTAGGCCTACATTTGTGTGTGAGAGTGTGTGTTTGTGTCTTTTTGTGGGCGGGTGGACGTGGATGGGTATGTTTGGGTGTTTTTGTGCTGTGTTCTTTTTGGGTGGAGGTGTGTTACTTTGCGTGTGAAAGCAATTCTGCAGGATGAATTGGGCCGGAAGGAAATTTGCTAAAATGTTTCATAGGATGTCCTATAGGGACACATTGGATAATTTTCAGCCATGCATTGCCCACATGTATAACATACATGTATCTTAAGAACCAAGCAAGCCGTCTCGAATAATTGTCTATTTAAACAGGAAGAGGAAGTTGCCAGAAATACATTAAAGCAAGCTTGACTTTCCTTATATAGCCCTTATAATAAAATTAGATTTGCAGCCTAATATAGATTTGGAATCCATCAAATTATCGTGTTTCAGATGATAGCCGTCATTTTCGTCATTTCTCTCTTAATTTTCATCCGGTAACCACGATTGAAGTCGGATATGATGGCAAACGATCCGGTCCAGTTCTATTTTCGTGGGTGCTGTAAAGAAACTGAATCGCCCACGTTACAGACCGTTGCTCACCTGATATGAAAGTAATTTTCGTTGCATATTGTCTGCGCCGCGTGCCAAGGGGTTCGTCTGTTTGCAGACTAATGGCTGGATGGAGTTTCAATTCCGTGCCTCTGAGTTCAACTAGGACACGAGGATGAGGAGGATGAAGACGTGGAGAAGGAAGAGGGCTGGAGGAAGAGGAAGACATGTGGAGGAAAGGTAGGGAGAGGAACAGGAAGAGGGATGGAGAAGAAGGTAAGGGAGGAGAAGGGGTAAAGGAGGAGAAGGATGTAAAGGAGGAGAAGGGGTAAAGGGGTAAAGGAGGAGAAGGGGTAAAAGGGGAAAAGGATAAAAGGAGGAGAATGGGGTAAAGGAGGAGAAGGAGGTAAAGGAGGAGAAGGAGGTAAAGGAGGAGAAGGGGTAAAGGAGGAGAAGGGGTAAAGGAGGACAAGGAGGTAAAGAAGGAGGACAAGGAGGAGGAGGTGAGGATGAATAGGAAAGGGAGAAAGGGCAAAAAAGGAGCAGGAAAAGCAGATATGGTGAAAGAGGAGAGAGTGGAGGGGAGGGAGGGGAGGTGGAAGATACTTACACACAGCGATCAGCAATTCGCAGATTCTGTTTTGTTCATCATGTCGTCCAGACGGACATGCAACCTTAACATATTATGCATAGGTCTATACATGTATATAATGTTCTAAATCACGAAATGTATTCATCAAAGCGTAAAGGCCTACTTCTCTTTGTGACGACGACGACGACAACGATGTAAATATCTATGCACACTGATGCAAATTTATATTATAGGCCTACTCACACATGCAGACACACACACACACACACACACACACACACTGCGTAGAGCCTTCTATGCTATAGTGTAAATAACTGAATGTGTGTTATAAAGACTGAATAAGTTCAAGTGATAGATGGGTTTCATAAATTTATATATCGATGATGTATGGAGTATGTTATACCACTGCTGCACTGCATACTGTGTACTGTGTACAATAGTGTGGTCCACAAAAATTATTTTTCAAATTTCCTTGACGGTACCTTTTCGTTCTGTTACATTGCCTTATTAGTGAATAAGTGTAAAATTTCAGCCTGATTGGTTGATATTTAGTGGTCGCGCAATGCTCCTGACTTTTCACCATTCGTGAAAATGCCGAAAAATAAGCAAATGACAGCATTAAGAGCATATGGACAAGGGCTCTTTTAGAATTTAGATTATAAAAAATAAACTGATCATTGAAGACTGCATAAGAGATTGAGTGGCATTATAGATGTACTGAATAAAGTTAATAATTTAGAGAAAAAAATAATTTTACTGACTTATAGCAATGGCATCCATATGCTGAACATAGGGTTTTCGATTGTTGGAGTCTCAGCAGAATGCCTAGCGCATACTTCATTGCGTCAAGGAACTGAGCGCTGTGCTCAGATACAACCTGCATTAGATATTTCTCCCCTTCATTTTTAGTGATGGATGATTTGTTTTCTTGAATGAGTTTAACAACCCCTCTCGGCATTGACGTTTACAACCCTGACACTCTTTGTGCACTGTTTTGCTTTCTGACAATCCCGATTTTGTTTTCATTGTTTAGTATCAATCTCATTTAGGAACTCACATGGCGGTTCTGCTACATGTAGGAAGTTCAAAGGTTTCACCGTCCCAAGATCTTTCCACCTGTATATACATGGCTCACCTGCAACTTGAATGTGTGTTTAAAGTGCTCGTTTCGTTCTTGAATTTGAGATACCTTGACCATCTTTTGCAGGACATGACATTGTTGCATGGTTGATGGCTGTGTCTAAAAAGGCCAAGGCTACTGACTCCTCACACACATGATTATTACAAATCCTTAGAAATAGCTTTGGTGGTTGCTGCAGAAATGACACAATTTGTTTTTGAACGCTTTGTACCTGAAAATAGACTTCAGAATTCGAAGGTCGCTGGATGATGTTGTTATCGGGTTTGAACAAGACATCATGCTTCTGTGCAGTGTGCATACCAGACTAGGAAACAGGTCGATGTCTCTAACTGACATTTCTTCTGGTCTGTAAGAAGGAATTGTTCTTTGAACATCAAGACTCTGATGGAATACAATATCTTTGCCATCCATCGGAAGTTCGAACCTGCCGTGTGGCAGAGAACATGAAGAAAAATATTCTATAGCCACAATCTTTCAACATATTCACAAGAGTTTGTCTTGTTTTTCACATGTGCCGTGACTTAACCTTTGGACTCCGAGTAATTAATTCACTTCATACATGCCTCTTTTATACCAGTAGGCCTAGCCATAGGCGTAGACTTGGTCCAGAAGTTGAGGTGTGGGACGAATGAGCGGCCGAAGGACGATCGCCGAGAGACGGCTGAGTCATCGACGACATTTTCATCGACCATAATTATTTTTGACGCCCTTTTTTAGTCGCTTTGTCGAAATCTAATGAAAATATACTGTATTTTCCCAACCAAAATGGCTGATGACATTTTTTCTGCCCTACTTATATTTTAACAGATTTACCGATATTATCCTAACACTCTCGTAATTTCCGATGCTATTTTTGGTATATTGCTGAAACATTGGTGGAACGTCCCCATAAGTCTCCGCCCATAATTATGCCAGTTGCATGCTGGCAATCTATCAAATAGCTGCTTTGCAGTATTATACCAAGAGGGATGTTCCCATGCATCGAAAGCATTGCTATCAACTTAGCAACAGGTACATCCGTAAATTTATCCCTTCCCTCTTATTATTTAAAAAATGACCCAAAAGGCCATGCATACCCTTGTTTTAAAAAGGTATTTGATTAAAGGAATAATAACACCGGCTTCTCTCTACAGATCGAAGTAAGCAATGCGTGTATGACAACCTTTATCCCTAAGTCACAAACGATTGTTGACATAATGTAGCCTACAGTTGGGGTGCTGTAGTATATCTCACCCTGTCGCGCGACCTCTAAACTTTGAGCAATTTCAATAAAATTTGGTAGGAATCATTGACACATGATGCATAACAGAATAAAAGGGTACCGTCACGAATTTTTCAAACTTTATTTTTTCCCATAGCTTTGTGGACCACATTAGTGTACAATGTCTCTGGGCCGTCGTTCGCTTCTCTGGGCCGTCGTTCGCTGCGGTCAGCTGCCCGCGGTGACTATCTTGTCCCTTTTTGTCGTACCGCTACTATGCAGCGAAGAGCATTTTCCGTGGTGGGTCCAGTTATCTGGAATGGCCTCCCTGCGGCTCTCCGTTCGCTTCCCCGCGACTCTGCTGGCTCTTTCTACCGTCTTCTCAAGACCTTTCTCTTTGACCAGGCCTGGGTTGGGAGCGCCTCTGAGTAGAGATCTTGAAGGGGCGCAATATAAATTTATGTGATTGATTGATTGATTGAAGACTATAATTATTATTATTATTATTATACGTCACACACCAACGAATGTCAAATTTCATCCGAATAAATTATGCGCCTCGTGCATGTGACATAGGCAATACCCCCACCGTTCACAGAGAACATCGTACGCACTTTCAAATCAACTACCCAACTTTTTAGTGGCTATTAATTCACTACCGACATTTTACCTTAAAGTCTTTAAGTCTTTCAAAAGGTCTTCAATTAAAACGGTTTTAATAGTCGTCACTGCAAAATAGCAAAAATTACTGAAGTCGTTTGTTTTAAATGCTTTGCCTGCTTTAAATGCGTTTGGAGTAATAATTTATTTCAATCCATGACACAGTCTTCGTTCGGCTTTCAGGTGTGATGTATTGAAACTATTGATGTGAAGAAAAGACGATTCATGAGTGTTATCGTGAGTGAACATTAAATGCAGGCCACACACTGATAGATTTTAAGTTGCTTATATATAGTTGTATAAACGCGTTCATTTGCTTGAAGAGGCGATGCAGCAAATACGAGAAATAACACATAAAATAATAAATTACAGCGCCATTTATATACACGTAAGCTGTTATCCGTAAATGATTTACTGTCGTGTTTATTGGTTGATTTCCTCTTATAGACCAACTGATTGCTTCAAGGGGGAGAAGAGAGAAGTGTTTGACCGATTGAACTGTTCTGGTCAGTCCAAGAACCCACCTTCACCTCGGAGGTGATAGATGAGGGAACTCTGATCCACGGCTGGGGGAGGGGAGGGGTTGACAGACTGACTCTTCCCATAGTTGTTGACTCTCCCCATAGTTGTTGACTCTCCCCATAGCTGTTGACTCTCCCCATAGTTGTTGACTCTCCCCATAGCTGTTGACTCTCCCCATAGTTGTTGACTCTCCCCATAGTTGTTGACTCTCCCCATAGTTGTTGACCCTCCCCATAGTTGCTGACTCTCCCCATAGTTGTTGACCCTCCCCATAGTTGTTGGCTCTCCCCATAGTTGTTGGCTCTCCCCATAGTTGTTGATTAATCTGATTTGATTTATTGATTTGAGATATGCACACCACACTCGACGAGCTGTGGTGCACTCTTTTCATTGTAACAGTGGAACTGAGAGTAGCCTACGCTTTCATTACACCATTCGGAAAACCTCTTAGAGACGCGTGCAGGGCTTGGCAGATTGACATGGGCGTTTTTAAGGGGGGCTATTACGGGTTCAACCCCTAGAAATGAATAATCGCAGAATTTCTAAAGCGAATTCTGTGTATTTCTGCGAGCATGTACATCGAAGAAACCTTTCTGAAAGATGGTTGCCAGATATGGGATAAGCTTGGTCGCGAGATCACGCCATAAAGTGGCCCAAAAGTCGCGAGGCGAACAACGACATGAAGACATCAATGATAAATGTTTGCTACGTACGTTGAATAGGCCTTCGTACTTAATAATGGTTTCGTTAGGCACGTCGCAAGACACGTGATAAACCATCGACGTAAAAATTTAGATGGCAGACTGTTTATTTCTTGCCATAGACTGTTCGCTGCGCAGTAGAACGTGTAAGAACCATTCATTATTAAATTAGCAAGATCACATACGAACATTAACTAGTAAAAGTCACCTAGAAACCTACAGTACTGCCGTCAATTTTTGAGAATTCAAAATGTCGCCGTTGGCAAACGAACGCGAATAACTCAAAAGTAGCCCAAATTAGGGCACGACAACTTTAATCAACTCTAGCACAATAATAATGAGAACGAAATTTTTCAGTCGCTAGCACTTCAAAAAGTAGCCCAACTCGCTCTTTTTTTTGTCGGCGACCTGCAGATAACCCTGCTCCGAAATTTAAAATCAAAAGATTTCTTCGTGCAACGCCTCTGCCTATTGATCACACGGGCGAGCCTACTTCGACAGAAGGAGTTTGCAGTAATCGCTGACGACGGAATTCTCTTGGCAACATAGATTATAGATCTTCAGGTTGTCGGTCAGCTTTCCGCACAGATAGCAATCGACGAAAGTCGTCTCGTGGTCTGCGCAGGCGTCTGGCCGCTGCACATCGTAGCTGTACGTCGCCGGCGTCGCAAACGGCTGGCGCCTGTCTCTGAACGCGTGAAGCGATGACGTCATTGAAACGAGTGCCATCAACGCAAGTAGCAGTGACGTCACAAGAAGCTGTTTTTCGACCATGTTCGAAGCCTGAAAAGAAATCGTATACCGCGATTGTGACTTGTTACTGTTTTTGCCAATGTCAGTGATGATTAGTGTCGCCCTTCTCCTTTTTTCACGCTTGGTACTGGCACTGGCAGAGTGCAACCAGTGGCGGAGTTTCGAAATCGTGACCGTGCTGGAATGTTTATAAATCGCCACTATAGAAACCTTATGTGTTGGTTGAATGTGAAACCAATAAACGTGCATGTGTAGCCTATAGCCTATAGGGCCATAGGCCATATAGACCCTAAAGTATAATAATAAGAATATAAAATAATAATAACAATAATAACAATCTATCTGAAAGAACTACCGATTCTTCCGCCAAGGCCCGCTTGTTAGCTGTGCAATCGCCACACTCAGGAGACTGGCTTCATGCACTTCCGATAACAGCCGCCGGATTACGAATGTCGGGAGACGCGTTACGAATTGCAGCCGGTATTCGACTTGGCACTGCGTTGTGCGAAACGCACACATGCAAATGTGGTGTCGTTGTCGAACAGAATGGTCTGCATGGATTATCTTGCAACAAAGGAGCTGGAAGGCAGCAACGTCATGGGATGATCAATGACGTTCTTTGGCGCGCATTCGTAAGAGCCAAAATACCAGCCATAAAGGAGCCGAATGGTCTTTCCCGATCTGATGGCAAAAGGCCAGATGGAGTAACCATTATTCCCTGGCACAGAGGTCTTTGCTTGGCGTGGGATGTTACGGTACCAGATACATTCGCAACATCGTACAGGCATTTCTTCTTCTTCTTCTTCTTCTTCTTCAAGATCCATGGGCTGATAGCCCGTAGGTGTCCACTGTGCACTTGACTACTCTCCTCCATGATCCCCGATCTTTTGCTCGATGTGTTAGCATTTAACATCAGAAAATGCAGGTGCCGCGGCGGAAAGAGCAGCCCGTAACAAGGAAAGCAAATATGCAGACATTGCAAGATCGCATCATTTCGTCCCTATTGCAGTCGAAACTGGAGGAAGTTGGGATGGAGATTCTCTTCAATTTGTACAAGAACTAGGACGAAAGATCTCAGCAGCCAAAGGTGACCAGCGTGAGACCAGCCATCTGCTCCAGCGCCTATCAGTCGCCCTGCAAATCGGAAACTCTGTGTCGATTTTAGGAACAACTGACTCAAACAGTCAAGACACCTGGAAGTCTTGGTCTGAATGACTACGTTACCTAATGTTCAAAAGGAGCATAGACATTAGCCTGTAAATGACTTTGTCATTGTCTTTGGAAAAAAATAAATGTGTGTTATAATAATAATAACAATAATAGCAATAATAACAATAATAGCGACAAATTAAATGGCGCCGTATAACGCGTCCATACCGATACAAGGGCGCCCCACAAACGGCCAACTGCGGGATAAGGCTTAGCAAGCAGATAAGTTTTAAGGCTTGGGTCCGCCAAAAAATTAAAACTATACTTTTTGGGCACAAGTAAAAATCTTTAACCTCCCCCACCCACACACACACACACTGCCGAAATGTCCCCTATGCCTGTGTTTGCCAGAGATTCGATTTGCTTTTATAACTTACAATTTCTTAAATTTATTCAATTATTTTCAATCGCAGCTAAGGGTATAATCAACATCAGCATAATATGACATATCGCTTTAAATCAGCGCTATTTTAACAATTATTATGATCGACAAACGACAACTGAAATGATTTGTTCATATTCGAGTTCAAACTGTTTTCGCAGTACTGCCTAATACCGTAATTAGCCTGGTAAAAGTATAGCCTATAGACTCATTTTGCGTATTTAATTATACGGGTTTGCATCGAGGTTTCAATGCTGTTCAACTCTAGCCTTCAAGTTGAATTGATGATAAGAATTCTTTCTAAAAATATAAGTTGAATTGGTGAAAATAAATTCCTTCAATCAGTGGCGTAGCCAGAAATTTCCGATGGTTTTTTCCGGCCTGGTCCGATGCCCTTCCTGACACCAACCCAACAGTATTACACTAAATAAAAAGGGAACAAAGAGAATAAAGTAAGAAAAACAATTTTTACTACTAGCAATTGATTTGTTTTTCATGTTTAAGTGGATAAACAACCTTTAAAAAACTTTTTTCTTAGGTCAATGGGGGGGGTTTAACCCCCGAACCCCCTTGTCTACGCCACTGCCTTCAATATCAGTGGGATTGGTGAAAAGAATCTTGATAAAATTGAAGCTCCAAGCTAGCTGGATCGACGAAAATAATTCTTGTTCAAATGGGAAAAGATGGGATGAATATTCAACCAGATTTCTTGCTTGATTATATGGAAGTGGGATTGATGAAACAATTTCAATTACGTACAATAATTAAAATAACAACAAACAACAGACTCACCTGTTAATTAAACGCGTCCTCCAAAAAGTGATTTCCCGGAATGCGATTAATTTCTGTTATTATTTTTCACAACGGTCAACAGATACAGGTCTTTAGTCCGTTTATAATAGGCCTATATATTTATGATTGTGTAGGCTATACTATACTTAATTCTTAGATTTCGTTTCAGATACAATTAATCAAAGTTGAGCACCTTAACTATTTTTCTGTTCTCATCTCCATGCAGTTTACGACAATGCAAACGTCTATTATATACTGCGTCACAATGTTCTCTTTCGTCCCTTGAAGTCTCTCTGTGTTTGTTTCTGTCTGTCTCTTGAATGAAGCAAGACGCTGGTCCAGCTGGCGAGAGCGTGGCAGCGACGCTTATATAGGCATCGGAGTCTGCAGCGGAGGTAGAGACTGAAGGAGGAGGAGAAATTGGAGGAGGAGGAGGAGGAGGAGGAGGAGAAGGAGGAGGAGAAGGAGGAGAAGGAGGAGGAGGAGAAGGAGAAGGAGAAGGAGGAGAAGGAGGAGGAGGATAAGGAAGAGGACGAGGAGGAGGATGGAGGAGGAGGAGGAGAAGGAGGAGAAGGAGGAGGAGGAGAAAGAGGAGAAGGAGGAGGAGACGGAGGAGAAGGAGGAGGAAAGGAGAAGGAGGAGGAGGATGGAGGCACAGGGATGAGAGACGCACTTCTCTGTATTGGTGCGATTTTTAGTTCATCCCACGAAATTAATGTCGTGTCTTCTCGAGAGCTGATCGCGTTCACATCACGTCGGTTATCAAGTGCGTTATATCCAGACAAACATAACATACAGCGATATGGACAGATAGAGACAAGCAGACGGACAGAATATAGAGACAGAGGTCAACGATATGAATGTCTTCAGACGTAAAATACATGATTATATACGCGTCGATAAAATATTATCGTATCATAATAAATTGGAGTAGGCCTATAAATGTATATATATATATATATAAACATAATAATTATATATATAAATTATATAATTGTTTGACACATTGATTTGTAAATAATTGTGGCCATATCATACTGTCCATGCATATAATTTTTATGTATATTTTCACAGAATCAATGACTGATGTTATTTCATTTCAATATTTTATGTGTACATAGAAATATAAAAGTATACTTAAATACACACATAATTGACACACACACGCGCACATACACACACGGATATATTCCTTTTTATACATACATAGAGACACACCTTGACACACGCATGCATGCATACTTTGTATATAAATTTTGACATCACTGTGCAATGTGTGCATGGTAGGCTTTTCAACTTCTCTTCATCTGCATGGGGAAATACGATTATTAAGGATACACTGTTTTTCGTGACACCGGCAACGAAATGGCTCCTTCTATAAAGGCCGAGAATCGGTCAACAATCAGTCTATGTCACCATCTCTGACAAAATTCACATCGATCGACACACTCTCCTCCTCCTCCTCCTCCTCCTCTTCCTCCTCTCTCCACCTCCCCTCTTCCTCTTCCCTCTTTTTCCTCCTCCCCTCCTCCTCCTCTCCTCCTCCTCTTCCTCTTCCTCCTCCTCCTCCTCCCCTTCCTCTTCCTCCTTCTCCTCCTCTCCACCTCCTCTTTCTCCTTCTCCTCTTCCTCCTCCTCCTCTTCCTCCTCCTCCTCCCCCTCCCCCTCCTCCTCCATTACATTTGTCCGATAATATAACATTTCTCCATTATCAGGCACGATTCTTCTTTTAGTAGCATTTCCAGACGCAATAGACGCCTCCAGACATGACACGATTTTGTCTCCTACATTGTCTACAATAGCCTAATTACCTAATCTTCCAGCGTCTGTGCAAAACGTCAATCTCCGCCCATGTTAACGACAGCTGGGTTGTAGTCAGGGGCGTATTCAGGGAGGGGCAATCCGCCCATGGCCCCATTTCAAAAGTACATAGGACGTGCCCCCAATTTGGTTTCAATAAGCATTAAAAATCAATGCAGCGGGAGAGAAAAGCAAGATACGACGATAATAGAGAGGTCATAGTAGCTTACATTATTGTTGCTTGCAGAGATTACGTCGACCAGATGACTGATGACTAAAAAAAGGTCATCAGTAATATTTTGGCAGGGAAAATTGGTACATTTTCCAGACATTTCGACCAAACGACTAAACGAAGGCCATAAGATCTTTTTCTGGCAAAGATCACCGAAAATTTTGCCCCCCCCTTCGAAAATTTCTGTGCCCGCCCCTGGTTAATGGTTATAGTCATGTGTGATGGATATAAACGAATTAACTGTTAAATGATGAGTTAGAAGTAAACTTCATCTTCCCAGAACTATTCGACTCTTCAAATATTACGTGATCGCATGCAGTCCCAAACAGTTTGTCACGTATACACGGGTGACAGAGGACCGACTGTCTCCGGTGCAAGTCGGAACAGTTCCGGATTTAAATCAACCGGATGCTGCAAACATTTCGTTCAGTTCTTGTGTAACTGTGTCATCTCAGGATGCGTCATTTCCGAGAAGTTGACAATGTAATTGGATGGGAGGATGATTTCGCACGCAACAACTGTCGACGATGCCGCAAACAACATTGACCAGAGATACTGAGACGTGGGAGAAAATCGAAATGCATGCCGGGTATTACGGGTCGATGGAACGGAGACGTGTGGGTTACTCAACCTCTCTCTCTCTCTCTCTCTCTCTCTCTCTCTCTCTCTCTCTCTCTCTCTCTCTCTCTCTCTCTCTCTCTCTGTCTGTCTGTCTGTCTGTCTGTCTGTCTGTCTGTCTGTCTGTCTGTCTGTCTGTCTGTCTGTGTGTCTGTCTGTCTGTCTGTCCGTCTCTCTCGTTCATGAACTACAGAATCTTGAAATCCAAAATAGGCTACTGCGTTCTTTCACACAAAGTGTGAACAACAAAATTTCTGCCTATGTGGTTATGGTTATGGTAAAAACATAATCTTTACTATTAGAAACGAAATTTGAAGTGGGTTTACATCTCTGGTTGAGAGTGAAAAATGACGTTAAAAAAAATCGACTTAATAGAAGGTCCTTGGGGGAGGCTTGGTCCGGTGTAACAAGGAGACCGCTCCAAGCACGTCCCACACATGCTACAAGCCAGTGGCGTAGGCAAGGGGGGTTTCGGGGGTTAAACCCCCCCATTGGCTTCGGAAAAAGGTTTTTTAAGGTTATTTTTCCATTTAAGTAAGAAAAATAGCAAAAAAACAGGGTTTCCGGCCATAAACCCCCCCCATAAAAAATTCCTGGCTACGCCACTGCTACGAGCATGCACTCGCGTTCTAGAAATACCCTATATTCTATACAGACCATATAGGCCTAACTTAGGCTAACAGTGCTATATAAAGTATTCTGTAGGTGCAACTGAAAACTGTTCTAAGTAAAACGTTTGAGAAGACATGTCGCGCTCGAGTTTGAAGGGCAGAAGTCCATTACCAGCAGACACGTATTACCCGATGGGAGAAGCGACTCAATAGTCGCCCACTAAGTTGACTCAACATTGTATGTATGTATGTACGTATGCATGCATGCATGCATGCATACATGTATGTATGTAGGTATGTATGTATGTATGTATGTATGTATGTATGTATGTATGTATGTATGTATGTATGTATGTATGTATGTATGTATGTATGTATGTATGTATGTATGTATGTATGTATGTATGTATGTATGTATGTATGTATGTATGTATGCATGCATGCATGCATGCATGTATGTATGTATGTATGTATGTATGTATGTATCTATGTATGTATGTATGTATGTATGTATGTATGTATGTATGTATGTATGTATGTATGTATGTATGTATGTATGTATGTATGTATGTATGTATGTATGTATATATGTATGTATGTATTAGACTGGTCCAAAATTGCATGGTAAAAACATTTTTCTTTTGGATTTTTGAGGCATGTTGATACATTTGTTCATTTTGATCTAAAAAGTACCTGTGCGAAATTTTATGCCAAAAATGTAATATTTAGGGGTCACTCACGAGCATCAAAGTTGGGGTTTGGGAGCTATATATTAATAGTCCAGGCAATTTGCAGTTTGACTTGGGAAAATAGTAACACAAGCCTTCTAAACGGTTTCTTCCTCAGAATTTGCTGCCGAATAAAATATCCAAAATCCAAAAAATCTGACCATGGGGTCTCCCCCAAAATGGGGTTCAAAATATAATGGTTTTTCGTGCAATTTTACAATTTTAGGCTGCTGACAACCTTAGTGTGGCTGGAAAGTGAAGTTCTCAAGAACAATTTTCATAAATTTGTTGATTGTCCCTCTCAGAACATTGATAAGTAGGCCTACACTTAAACAGGCCTACCCTTAGGAGACTCGAAGGGAGCATTAGGGCACGTGCCCCCATGATGTTCTATAAATTGAGCTGGTTTCAACGCTGGACCACAGCATTATTTTTAACAGGCTTTCTAGTCACATCCTATTTGCAGTCCAATACTGTATGGCCAAAGTCTATTTCTCAAAGCTCACTTTGGCATGCCAGGGTTGACAGGGGAACCAATATGGCGTCAATCTGAGAGATTTCTTCATCCACGAAGTCAAGAAGGAAGATGTTCTCTTAGTTTCACTCTGGAATAGTAAAGTAATTGTAGCAGACTTTTCAGAAGAAAGAAGAGGGCGCATAGGTTGACCCAGGGTGAGAATTACTGGGCGTTTCAGCCCACAATCTTACTTAGAGCCCCATAGTAAAGTCTGTTTTTCACACCCCAATTAAAGTGGATCATGGTTCAACCCCCAGTTATTTTTCCACAATTCTCACACTGGGTTGACCTTTTGTCAATAATTGTTGGCTTCAAGTCCAAATATCAAATTCGATGAGCTCATTGCTGTGCCAAAGCTTCCATTGGGAACTGGAGCTGCCATGATCAACGTCGCTCTCAAGATCATTGAAGAATGGACATGGGAAAAACCTATTGAAGCTCTGTCATTTGACTCTACTGCTTCTAACACGCCATGGGATCCATTACGGATGCTGCTAACTGTTCGGTGTTGTATTTTGTTGGCTTCTGTCGCATTTAGCTTGTGCAGACATCTCGCAACAGGGTCTATATTGGATACAGTCTTCATAGTTGTGATGGCTGCATCATCTGAACCCGATATCCAGCTATTCAAATGTTTATCATCAACCAACAGTGGTCTTTCATCATAACAGTCCGCTAGTCCGTGCATTTCAGGCTCTAAAATAACTGACTGCAGAAAGTGCCAAGATGCAGCTATCGTGGTCATGAAGACTTGCACAGTTCGTGCCTCTGTAAGTCTATTAACAGGGGATCTGCAGCTCTCCTGGATAACCAACACAACGCTGCAAATGAGAAGATCACTAAGGCGGCGTTTACTAATTTCATTCGTCATTTCTGGTATTTAGGAATTGACCTTGCTGGGTTCTTATTTTTCTCCAAGAAACAGTTAACGAATGAGAACAGAAATATCCAAGACACAAGTAAAGAAGAAGAACCTAGAATGCAAGAGGTTGGTTCCTAAGGGGAAAAGGAGAGGAAATAACAGAGAGCCGGAGGTTTATGAAATCTCTTTGTATCAAGGAGACGTTGTTGGATCTTCCTCCTAACTAGGCTTACAGACCAAGTCGTGAATGATGTGGCAGAGAGATTTCTGAGATTAGCTGCAACAATCAGAACCTTCAATGACTCGCTGACGAAGAGCGAAGACCCTAAGCATTACTCTAGGTGACGA
>OX457046.1:33391815-33398694 GCA_949752735.1 Lumbricus terrestris | reverse complement strand
ATTTAGGCCTACAATTTAAATTTGAAAAGATTTCAATAACTTTAATTTGTCCGAATTTCTTATTAAACGAAAGTTATGAGAAAAAATAACTTTGGTAGATTAATGTTACTTATACCAATTATTTTGGCCTAATAATAAAGTTGTGTTATTTGCAGTTTCTTAATAAAATTGCATAAGCAATTAAGGTTTGTAAGCTGAAAATGAAATTTCAGATGCAACAAAGGCAAATTATTTTCCGTTTCCGTTTTTTATCGTTTTTTGTCGTTTTTTATTATTTCGAAAAAAACGACGTTTTTTACCGTTTTTTATTTTCTTTTCATCGTTTTTTACATCTATGTATTCAACATGTAATTTCATTTCAATATTTTATATGTACATCGAAATATAAAAAATATACTTAAATACACACATATTGACACACACACGCGCGCACATACACACACGGATATATATATATATATATATATATATATATATATATATATATATATATATATTATATTATATATATATAGAGAGAGAGAGAGAGAGAGAGAGAGAGAGAGAGAGAGAGAGAGAGAGAGAGAGAGAGACATACACACCTTGACACACACACATGCATACTTTGTATATAAATTATAACATCACTATGCATGGTAGGTTTTTTTCAACTTCTCTTCATCTGCATGGGGAGATACGATTATTAAGGAGTTACTGTATTTCGTGACACCGGCAACGAAATGGCTCCTTCTATTATGTCGAGAATCGGTCAACAATCGGTCTATGTCACCATCTCTGACAAAATTCACATCAATCGACACACTCTCCTCCTCTTCTTCCTCTTCCTCCTCTTCCTCCTCCTCCTCCTCCTCTTCCTCCTCCTCTTCCTCCTCCTCCTCCCCTTCACCTCCTCTTCCTCCTCCTCTTCCTCTTCCTCCTCCTCCCCTTCCTCTTCCTCCTTCTCCTCCTCTCCACCTCCTCTTCCTCCTCCTCCTCTTCCTCCTCCTCCTCTTCCTCCTCCTCCCCTCCTCCTCCTCCTCATCTTACTCCTCCTCCTCCTCCTCTTCCTTCTCCTCTTCCTCCTCCTCCTCCTCCGCCCCTCCTTCTCCTCCTCTTCCTCTTACTCCTCCTCCTCCTCCTCCTCTTTCTCCTCCTCTTCCTCCTCCTCCGCCCCTCCTCCTCCTCCTCCTCTTCCTCCTCCTCCTCTTCCTCCCCCTCCCCCTCCTCCTCCATTACATTTGTCCGATAATATAACATTTCTCCATTAGCAGGCACGATTCTTCTTTCACTAGCATTTCCAGACAGTAGACGACTCCAGACACGACACGATTTTGTCTCCTACATTGTCTACAATACCCTCATTACCTAATCTTCCAGCGTCCGTGCAAAACGTCAATCTCCGCCCATGTTAACGACAGCTGGGTTACAGTCAGGGGCGTATTCAGGGAGGGGCAATCCGCCCATGGCCCCATTTCAAAAGTACATAGGACGTGCCCCCAATTTGGTTTCAATAAGCATTAAAAATCAATGCAGCGGGAGAGAAAAGTAAGATACGACGACTACAGAGGTCATAGTAGCATATACAGGGTGGCTCAAAAAAAAATGTACCACCGGAGAAAATGCGATATCTTCGCAGCCGATTGAGCTATTTCTGCGAAAATTTCACAATTTGCAGGGGAATGAATTTCCAACAATCCCTGAAAGTTTCATTTGAAAATTTTTATGTTTGCAAAAGTTACAGCTGTTTAAACTTTCAATTTCGTTTTTTCAATTATTCGGAGAATCATGCTCCAATACATGTGATTTCATTAAGATTTTTTTACAAATTACAACACAGAAATGGATGATGATGTCATACGACCTCACTATGAGCTGTAAAGAAGCTGTTTATGAAGCAAACTGTTGGTATTTGGTGATATTTTATAGATTAAGGTCACAATTCGTGAATCCATTACTGAACGTCACTGGCAAAGTTTTTGTGGAAGATAAAGTGGGAACTCGGACGTTGCGTGAACAGAGACTGGGACATCGCGTAATCATAGCACAATACCCTGTGAAAAGTGGAACCTGAGCACATTGAAGGCTATCTGTAAACGTCTTTATGTAACGAAGATCAAATGTCGGAAGAGAGGCAAGAAGTGGTCGTTTGGTCTGATGGAAAAAGCGCGATTTCCACGAAATTCGCTTGGTAATCGGTCAAGTGCAAAGCACATCATGGTTTCGACATCAGATATGCTGGCGTGTGCTATGGTTGCAAGAAAAGACTGCATTTAATCCCATTCAGTTGGTTAGATGTCAAACTCATCGTTGAACTCTCTTACCCAGACTCATTGCAGACCAGATAGGCTATGCTGTAACATCTGGTTTTATTTTCCAGCAGGACGGTGCGCCTGCTTGTTTGCACGGCAAGGCTGATTATGATGGCGCTACCTTATTGCCATCAACTGAAGTAAATGCATTGGCAAAGATGACTAACAAACTCACCATACCTTAGCCCTCTTGCTTATCACGTCTGGGGAGCTATGCTGGAACGCTGCAAGACATTTAATCCCAAGTTGGAGAACATTGGCCAGCTGAAGCAAGTCTTGCTGCTAATGTGGGGTCAGTTGCCGCAGGACCCGACCAACAAGGCCATACTGAGCTTCCCAAAAAGAATTTGAGCTTGTGTTAAGGCAGGGAGTGGACACTCTCATTATACCTTACAATAAACTGCAAACCGGAATGCTGAAGTCGTAGTGAAGTGATATCATTTGACTTGGAAATCTACAAGTGACGTCAATTTTCCGCGGATATTTGAAAAAACGAAATTTTAAGTTTGAACAGCTGTAACTTTTGCAAACATGAAAAGTTTCAAATGAATCTTTCAGGGATTGTTGGAAATTCATTCCTCTACAAATTGCGAAATTTTCGCAGAAAAAGTTCAATCGGCTGCGAAGATATCGCATTTTCCCCGGTGGTACATTTTTTTTTGAGCCACCCTGTATATATTATTGTTGCTTGCAGAGATTACGTCGACCAGATGACTGATGACTAAAAAAGGTCGTCAGTTATTTTTTGCAGGGAAAATTGGTATATTTTCCAGACACAATTTGGCCAAACGACTAAAAAAGGCCATAAGATTTTTTCTGGCAAAGATCACCGAAACTTTGCCCCCGCCCTTTCGAAAATTTCTCTATCCGGCCCTGGTTATAGTCATGTGGGATGGATTGGATATAAACGAATTAACTGTTAAATGATGAGTAAGAACAAAACTTCATCTTCCCGGAACTATTCGACTCTTCAAATATTACGTGATCGCAGCGCCAAACAGTTGGTCACGTACACGGGACCGTCGACTGTCTCCGGTGCAAGTCGGGACAGCTGAGGATTTAAATCAACCGGATGCAGCAAATATTTCGTTCAGTTCTTGTGTAACTGTGTCATCTCAGGATGCGTCATTTCCGAGAAGTTGACAATGTAATTGGATGGCAGGATGACTTCGCACGCAACAACTGTCGACGGTGCCGCAAACAACATTGACCAGAAATAGGCCTACAGAGACGTGGGAGAAAATCGAAATGCATGCCCGGTATCACGGATCGATGAAACGGAGGCGTGTGGGTTACTCAATTTATCTATCTCTCTCGTTCATGGACTACAGAATCTTGAAGTCTAATTAATATTGCGTTGTTTCACACAAAGCGTGAACAACAAAATTTCTCGCGATGTGGTTATGGTTAAATGATAATCTTTAGTATTAGAAACGAAATTTGAAGTGAGGCGATACCTTTGGTTGAGAGTGAAAAATGGCGTTCAAAATTTTTCGACATAATAGAAGGTCCTTGGGGGAGGCTTGGTCCCGTGTAACAAGGATACCGCTCCAACAACGTCCCACACACGCTGATGCTGCGAGCATGCAAACGTGTTCTAGAAATACTCTATACAGAACATAAATAATAGGCCTAAGCTCATGGTGCTATATAAAGTTTTCTGTGGGTGCAGCCGAAATCTGTTCTCACTAAAACGTTTGCAAAGACATGTCGCGCTCGAGTTTGAAGGGCAGAAACGTATTACCAGCAGACACGTATAACCCGATGGGAGAAGCGACTCAATAGTCGCCCACTTAGTTGACTCAACATTGGAGCACAGCGCTTTTTATACATACATACGTACGTACGTGCGTGCGTGCGTGCGTGCGTGCGTACATACGTACGTACGTACGTACGTACGTACGTACGTACATACGTACATACATACATACATACATACATACATACATACATACATACATACATACATACATACATACATACATACATACATACATACATACATACATACATACATACATACATACATACATACATACATACATACATACATACATACATACATACATACATACATACATACATACATACATACATACATGGTTAGATGGTTAATGGCGTGAATTGATAAGTCTTTCAACTAATAATGCAAGCAACAACCTATAGTGGCGAATCATAATATAACCATAGAATAATAGAAGCAAAACAAGAACTTGACTAATAATTTAAAAATCTAAAATCCATTACATTTACAATTTCTAAAACTACAGCATGAACAATATTGTGGGTCGCGGTGGTGTAGTGGTGCGTTCGGTGCTTTGGAGTCGAAGGATTCCAGGTTAGAATGCACCTCAAGGCGCCGCGTAGGGACCCTGAGCAAGTCCTTCACTTGCAATTGCTCGTGCACTTCTGCGTGATTGCCGAGTCAAACTCAGCTGCAGTGCAGGGACGTAACAAGGATTTTTCGTTTGGGGGGGGGACTTAAGCCTTGAAAATGACGAGTGCGGTAGCATATTTAGCCGTAAGCATACAACGGCTGGATTTGGGGGGGGGGTGTTTCAGCTTCGTTTGGGGGGTGGGTGTAAGCCCCCTTAAGCCCAACGCTAGTTACGTCCCTGCTGCAGTGTCCGCTCTGTAGTCGGGAGCGCCTCTAAGTAGCTGACTTTTTTAGACTTTCAGGGTCCGAAAAATTTCTATTTCTGCTTTCAAATTTACTGATGATCTTTTTTAGTCATTCGCTCTAAAATCAAAAATTGTCCTTAAAACTACCTCCTTTTTACTACTGTTTCGTACATTTTCTCTGAAAATGTCTATATTTCGAGAAATTGTAAGAAAATCCGCCGTCGAAAAAACCCAGAAACCTAGACCAATCTGAAACACCTGGATCTAGGTGTAAAAAGCTACGGGTAGCATAACGGGTAATTTGATAATTGGTTAAATTACCTCAACTCACAATCATAATAACTATTATGTTTCGAAAAACATGGTGTCACAGCGGGTCGAAGACACTCATACACTCATTACCAGCCACCTCCAGAATACGAAAAAATGGAACTCATATTCTAAAAAGCTGAATTTTTTTTTAGCTCACATCGACAACAGAAAACTTATAGGAAACATTTGTTATTGGCAAGTGAACGAAGAACTGAGACCGCTTACTAGCGAATGCATCTCTCGGGATTGATCTCCAGCGAAGATTCTTATAATCATAGTTTTCGAGTCATTCGGTAGGTGGCAGAAAGCGCTCCTGGCGAAAGATGGTGGCGTTTCATGACTCGATGTCAACCTATTCACCAGGTGGCCATAGGGTCACAGACTTCTGTAAATATCTTCTCATCGCTGTAGGCTATGCGCCGTGTAAAATGTAATCGTAATCGAAATTACAAACTCCAAGTTTCTAATAGGCCACTTTAAAGCCAAGCGCGGGGCACATGCTTCTTCACAAGCGCTGCGTCGCATCAGAGGGGTGTCTTAAATCGCTAGACAAGCCTTTCCTAAACCAGGTCCTATCGCATCTTCGCCGTTCGCCCTCTTCCTTAACTTAGCAAATACCTTGCCTCAGCTTACCTTACCTATAAAACTCCGCCTTCGACTTCTTCGGATGCCAGTCCCAAGGCTGGACAACGAAGGAGGGCAACGCCATATTGTCATCCGCTAACCACGTTTCTAGTGATGCATTGTGATTCAACTAATAACTACTAATTCAAGTTCAACTTCAACATAGTGTGAGAATTAATTGGGGTGTGACTCGTGTCAGACGTTGATTTACGTGACATTGAGGCTTGCATTGAGGACTTAACTACGAAGTTCTAAGAAAGACTTGGGGGTTGAACGTTCACAACTCCTGGCAATTCTCACCCTGCTTCAACCAATCAACTTGGCCACGGCCTGTCCCTCATCATCATCATCGTTATCATCGTTATCATCATCATCATCATCATCATCATCATCATCATCATCATCATCATCATCATCATCGTCATCGTCATCGTCATCGTCATCGTCATCGTCATCGTCATCGTCATCGTCATCGTCATCGTCATCGTCATCGTCATCGTCACCGTCACCGTCACCGTCACCGTCACCATCACCATCACCTTCTCCGTCGTCGTCGTCGTCGTCATCGTCATAACCATCATCATCATCATCGTCGTCGACGTCGTCGTCGTCGTCGTCGTCGTCGTCGTCGTCATCATCATCATCATCATCATATCATCTCTCCTCTCAATATCTAACCTCATGACTGTCCCCAGGAGCGGATTCAGGGGGTAATCTGGTCATGGCCCTCCTTTAGAACTTTGCACAGTACCTTCCCCCATCCCAATAAGGCAGCGGGAAAAGTGAAAGACAAAAAGTACGAAGTGACCAAAACAAAGGTCATCAGGTCATTTGAGAGGGGAAAGGTAGATTTTCAAGACATCTCGGCCAAATGGGTTAAAAAGGTCAACTTTTTTCGACCAAACACCAAGGAGCATTTTTGTGGCCGAGGAAAAAAATTTGACCCCCGCCCTTCGAAAATTTCTGTATCCGACCCTGCTATATGAACTACTCATGCAGGCCTTAGAGTGATAATAAGTGTCCTGAATATTGC
>OX457046.1:33384315-33389315 GCA_949752735.1 Lumbricus terrestris | reverse complement strand
CGCTAATCCCCGCGCAGCATCATCAAAGCGCTGCCCAGCGAAAAAACCTCGGTGGCTCAGCCGAACGGCTTAAGCGCTGGCAGGCGCTGAGTGAATCCAGTCATTATGCGCAAAGTTTACATCTCCGCAAATCGTTCTTCGCTCGAAAACAATCCTCCGTACGTTCGCTAGTGCCAGCTAATCTCGTCGGGTTTTATCTGATCGAATACGTTTTCCTTGTTTCGATCTCCCGCCCTGCCTGGCCCTCCTCACCCGCCGCCCGCCCGGCCGCCCGCCCGCAACAACCCCGCGCGGATAAGCGGCATTAGCAACGGGGAAAGGCCTGCCCTCCAGCGCCCTGCAACAGCCGCCGACGCTGTTTAATTAAATGTACAGATATGAAAATGGCCGCCGACTGTGCGATAAAATCTAGTCTCGACTGAGTGAATTAGAGAGTGAGAGAGTGCGAAACGAATGAACCGACCTGAACGCCGGCGTCTTGACGGATGCCTGTGGGGGTTGAACCGGTAGACCGTTGGCCGCTTCGGGGCGCGGAGGGCATAGAGGCATAAGCAGCATCAGTAGCAACAGTCGAGATGCGTCTGCTTAGAAACCGGTTATAACCGACCAGTTCCAAAAGGTTCCCGTCGCTCAAAGTGAGTCACTTGTACAGCGGACTTAAAACTCTTGGATGCGCATTATAGGTATACTCGCTTATATATCGTCCGAAGTCGCTTGTTTATCATCGGCCGTAAACAATTGATAAACAAACGGTCGTCTGCCAGAACGTGTCAATCGAAAACGCATAATTTGTTCTTAGTTCTCCAATTCCGTTTTATCATAATCGTAAAGCGTCGGTAAACAGACGAATGTCGCTTGCATGGACAGACTAAAGAAACGACGCTGCAGGGATTCGAAAATTATTAATCTGCTTTCCTGCCCGTGTTTAATAACGAACGACTTTTCATGCGCTCGTTTATCACTCTGCGTTGAATTGTTGCTAAACAGACGAATATCGTGCGAAATTGTTTGTTGATCATTGTTGTAAAACGGTTTATAAACAGACTGCCTTTCGTGCGCTACATACAGGGTCGCCAGTTTCAGCGGCTGAAGTACACACGTAGCTATTGTCGCAGGTTATTATTGTGTGTACGGAACACGTAGTTGGAGAATAGAGAGAGACTTGGTATAGGCCTGCTACTGTATACAGTGGAGTTTCGGATTGGAATTCTTGTTTCTTTCAACATGGAAATTCTACGTTCCGACTACGCAACGGGTCATCTGCAGAATCACTGGTACAACGGTGAGTTGTATACCTGATGTTAAAACCGATATGCACGTGTGTATACGTGCACACGCAAACATACAGAGAGATAGACAAACACAGAGACACAGACACACACATAGACATATATATATATATATATATATATATATATATATATATATATTAGATGATTGCATATTGTATGTGCAATGTTAATGCATACAATTATATGCGTGGATGCTTGCTTCTATAGTGCATGCATTTGTATGCATGCAGTAATATATTAATGTCATAATATGTGTGTAAACTGTGTATGTATGCAAGTGGAGCATATTTAACGTGCGTGTTGAAGCATGCATTAGTGCAACTACATGCACGTATGTACGTATGTACGTATGTACATATGTAAGTATGTACATACGTACAAACGTATGTGCGTGCGTACGTACGTACATGTACGTATGTACATATGTGCATATGTACATATGTACATATGTACATATGTACGTATGTACGTATGTACGTACGTACATACGTATGTACGTACGTACGTACGTACGCATGTACATGTACGTATGTACAATGTACATATGTATGCATGTCAGTAATGGACAATTAATAGATATTTTCGTAATTCATTAATTAAAACTATAATTTTTATGAGAAGCAGTTAATTAGATTTAAAACGGGATACTGAATAATTAATCAGAATTAATTAATTAATTAAAAAATTAATTATGGTTGCTAACATCAGAATTCAAAATGAAACACAAAAGTATTTTGCAAGTTCGTCGTTCAATCTATCAAACAAATATTTTGATTAAATTGCTAAGAAATTCAAACTTCAATGATCTGTGCCCAACATCATTTTCCTCGTATCTATTCACTTGCCTTTGGCATCTATTATATGGTGAGCTAAAAGGCCCAAACGAAATAAAAGTCCCACCCATATATGTGTAAGTGCTTTGGTTCCAAGAGAAGGCTCTTGCATGCCACTATAAACTCGCAATGCGCAATTAAAGTTTTAACACCCAAAACGAAAAGTATCTCCAATTTCTTCTTATTACATGCTTGTTGCTGTTTGGCCACACTGTGTCATATATATCAAGGATGATTAGTCAACCTCCTCCTTTCTTCCGGCTTGGGACTGGCACTGCCAAAGTGCGAGCAGTCATTTATGACAGATCTGAGATGCACTTTCATCTTCAAGACTCTTTCTTTACACATTTGTAAAAAAAACCTGCAGCACCAAATGCTCCCACCATTCATTGATGCCGATCTTGAACGCAGGAACTGATGTGCGATATTTCTTAATTATGCCGCTGAAAAATTCTGAGAAATCTCATGATAATATTGTTCTTACTAAAAGCAGGGAGTGGTTTTGCTGAACAGGAACTTTCCAATTAATTCTGCTTAACTGGTGGATTTTTATTTTGTTTCTGCACTAAATGTTTAATAAAGACGTGTCGTAAATGACGGAAATTCTTTTAAAGAGATTTCACAGAAAAATGAAAAAGCGAAAAATATCTTGACTGATGTTTTATACAGTGAAAGCATGTGCAGCAACAAGCAAGTAATAAAATACGTATACTCGAGGTAAATTATATAGAGCCAGTGGCGTAGCCAAGGGGGTTTCGGGGGTTAAACCCCCCCATTGGCCAGGAGAAAAAGTTTTTTAAAGGTTATTTATCTACTTAAATAGGAAAAACAAAACAATTGCTTGTAGTAACAATTGCTTTTTCTTACTTTATTCCCTTTGTTACTTTATTCCCTTTTTATTTACTGTAATACTGTTGGGTTGGTTTCAGAAAGGGTATCCGGCCAGGCAAAAAAGCAAACCCCCCTATGAAAAATTCCTGGCTACGCCACTGTATATAGAACGGTTATTTTGTGAAATTTTTATTAGAATCAAAAAAATAAACTTAGACTAAGAAATGGCTACCATGCTGACTAATTAGCTTATTAGTTATTTTGTAATATTTTTAGTTAGTTACCCATCACTAATGCATTATACATGTACATGGTGGGCCTTAAAAAGGAAGCCCTATACTATAATGTTGTCAAATGAACTTGATATTGCTTCACAACTTTTGTTCAATGTTTACACTGCCACCTGTGTTCACACTTGTTCTCAATTTCTTTGTTAAATTCTTGATGCATGGCCTTGTTGATATGTTCCAAAGGTGAGTCTTCAATTAATGTGACAGTCAATTCTCTTATCAATCTTGGTTTTGGCCGCACATTATGGTGTTTCTCCGGCATAGATCTCCACACTTGGTAATCTCTCGGGTAAAGATCCGGATATTAAGGGGCTATTGGTTCTTTTAATTAAAACCAGAACAATAATATTGACGTTGAGCCGATCTCCTTCCATCAACGGCTTATTTCTTAATTCTCAGTTTAACTCGTAATTTATCACTGCTCATCAGAGTAATCGGTGATTATAGATCAAGACTCTGCTTATGAACTTCATAGTCATCCTGCCAAATGATCAAATGATATCATATAGTGACTTGCAGCTACCCTTGTACACGTTTCTTTTCTAGATATAACAATAATGTTATATATGGCAATGCCAAGTTGATTTTATACCAATTATTTACATAAATAATTATTTAATTATTTACATACATACATGTGTGTATATGTATGTATAATATGCCTACATGCATACACACAATGTATGCATGTACGTATGTTTGCCTATTTGCTTGCGTGCATAAATTATGTAACTGTCTGTGCTAGCTGTAGATCTGCTTGATTTGGAATGCGTTGCGAATGACGCACCCTATACATACTTCCGTATTTGCCCTTTGCCTCTTGCATTGGATGCTGTTTACCATTTTCTATTCATGAGTTACATGTATATTATTATTGATGCGTTTAGATATCATCATCATCATCATCATCATCATCATCATCATCATCATCATCATCTTCTTCTTCTTCTTCTTCTTCATCAACATGATCATCATGATCATCATGATCATCATGATCATCATGATCATCATGATCATCATCATCGTCATCGTCGTCGTCGTCTTCACCATCATCATCATCATCATCATCATCATAATGCTTTGTCATCGTCGTCTACCTCATCGTTTTTCTACATAATCGTCGTCGTCGTCGTCATCATCGTCACCATGGTGCACTCCACCACCACCACCACCACCACCACCACCACCACCACCACCACCACCACCACCACCACCACCACCATCAAGTTGGGAAGTTCTAGTTCGATATTTGGGGTCTGCATGGGTGGTGATGATGTAGTTGTTGCTATTGTAGTCGATCACGATGATGAACATTGATGTAATTGATGGTGCTGTTGTTGTTGATTCTACTGCCGCTGCTGCTGATGATGATGACGATGACGATGATGATGATGATGACGACGACGATGACGATGATGATGATGATAGCGACAAATTCTGTGTCGTAGCATCGTCGCACATGCATCCATTACAATTATACTGCTTGAATGCAGAGTCGCTAACATTATACACTTAGCCTATTCCTCACATTCGCGCAGTCGTGTAATACAACCGCTTGGCCCGACGTTTCAGCCTATAAAAATATCAGCTGAAATACAGTAAAATATTCATCAAGTAGTATTATATTGTTGCGCTTGCTAAGGCATTTATTAAGAAACTTATGATAATTGTCAGTTACTGAGTTACATCATTTTTAATAAAAACCATTTTCAGAAAATTTCTGAGAATCGCTAGCATCGTTTCTGTTTATTTTT
>OX457046.1:33366815-33379315 GCA_949752735.1 Lumbricus terrestris | reverse complement strand
TCTCTCTCTCTCTCTCTCTCTCTCTCTCTCTCTCTCTCTCTCTCTCTCTCTCTCTCTCTCTCACACACACACACACTTTGTCCCTCTTTGTCGTAGAGGGGAAAATCCCTTGGCACACGAGACTTGAATTCCACAGATTACTCAATCAGATGCCAGCACTGATAAGGCTCTCCTTAAATATAGTCTGCTATTTGTATCTACGATAACCGTTGATTGGAATTAGTAATGAGAAGATAAGAACGGTCTAACAACTCAATCGACGAGACCGAGTAATTGACGGCGATATGCTTCGACGACTTTTAATTGGAATGAATTCACTGTTGCGTAAATTCTTGCCATGATGACGATCCTCTGAATCATTCATCCATTCATTCGTTCATTCGTTCATCCATTCACTCATTAATTCACTCGTCGTTCCTTTACTCATTGATTTCGTTCGTTTGTTCTCTCATTCATTCATTCATTCATTCATTTGTTTGTTCAATCATTCAGTCAGTAATTCATTCATCTATTAATACATTCATTCAATCGTCTGTTCGCTTGCTAATTTATTCATTAATTCATTCACTCATCAATTCGTTAAGTTATGAATTCATTCATTCATCCATCCATCCATCCTGTCTTTCATTCATTCTTACGCTCGTTTATTCATTTGTTCATTCATTCATTCATTCATTAAGATAGTCATTAATTCATTCAAAAAGTTATCCATTGACCAATGCATTCATTCATTCATCCACTCATCCATTCGTTCGCTCTTCATTCATTCATTCGTGCATTCATTTAACCAACTTCTATCGCAAAGTCGCAAACGAGGGAATGGCCAAACCATCCGACTCGTTATCGTCATCGTTATCGTTATATCGTGTAAACATCAGATGAGTTTATTATGGACGAATCTGCACCGAACGACTTTGAATAACAGTAATAGATGTGGTTGAAGAACTTGAAGAGAAAGCCACTGGAAGAAGATAGCGGAAGAAGAAGAAGAAGAAGAAGAAGAAGAAGAAGAAGAAGAAGAAGAAGGTGGAGTGATGATGGAAAGATAAAAAGGAGATGGAGAGGGAAGGGGAGACGGAATTGAGAGAGATAGTCTGGAGCATATCTCCAGACGAATGGAAAAAATGAGAGGAAGCGAGATGAAAAGAGGGAAATTTAGAAGGTGCAAGGTGAGATGGATGGTAATGGATGGATGGATAGATGGGTGGATGGATGGATAGATGGATGGATGGATAGATGGGTGGATGGGTGGATGGATGGATAGTTGGATGGATGGATGGATAGATGGGTGGATAGATGGATGGATGGATGGATGGATGGATAGTTGGATGGATAGATGGATGGATGGATGGATGGATGGGTGGATGGATGGATGGGTGGATGGATAGATGGGTGGATGGATGGATGGTAATGGAAGGATGGATGGATGGGTGGGTGGGTGGGTGGATGGGTGGATGGATGGGTGGGTGGATGGATGGATGGGTGGATAGATGGGTGGATGGGTGGATGGATGGATAGATGGGTGGATGGATGGATGGATGGATAGTTGGATGGATAGATGGATGGATGGATGGATGGATAGATGGATGGATGGATAGATGTATGGATGGATGGATGGATAGATGGGTGGATGGATGGATGGATGGGCGGGTGGGCGGGCGGACGGACGGATGGATAGATGGACGGATGGATGGACGGATGGATGGACGGATGGACGGACGGACGAACGGGTGGATAGATGGATAGATAACTAGATTGATGAATGGATAGCTAGATAGATGGATAGCTAGATAGACAGTATGGTAGTGTTGTTTTAATAATGCCCCAATTTTAGTTTTGGTTTTAGTTTTGATTGTTAGTCCTAATTTTTAGTTTTAGTTTTAATTGTTGCTGAATATTAGTTTTAGTTTTTAATGATCAATTTTAGTTTTAGTATGCCAATTTTAGTTTTTGTTTTTGTTTTGATAATTATCTGGGGCTACATAGCAGTGCATACCGTTTCGTTTCTTGAATAAACTAAATTGATACAAATTAATACGAAGATGTGCCGAACATGAAACGTGATCGTTATGTGAAATGCCATTGTCTGTTGATCTGCCCAATTGATAAACACTTCAGGATTAAGGTTAATAATTTTTATGGAACTAATATATTACAACGATAGGCTATATGTAATTGCGCATCAGAGGAAGGTCAAAATTACGTATCAAAACTGATCGTACATGTAAATAATTATGGTGTCCCTTCTACTACTAAAAGCTATAAATTTATATTTGAACACATTAAAAGTATTTTTCAAAAATGCTTAGGTGTGGAAATAGTGCATACATTATCTTTTCCAAGGCTGACCAAGAGATATATTGAAGACCATCTTATCAGCATGCTTGATTTCGTTTTTGCTTTCTAACACTAAGTGTCTCCGAAATTTCGTTAACGCAAACGTTTCGCTTTCGTTAATTACCATTTTCGTTTTCTTTTTCGTTAACGAAAACAGCACTACAGTATGGACAGGAAAGACAGGCAGACAAACAAATAGACAGATAGGCAGACAGACAGACAGTGCATGTCGATGAAAAGAATGAGCAAGGGGAAACAAATTAAATTCGGAAGCATACGGTAGACGCACCCAAGCAGACAAGTAGACATCCACACAGACAGACACACAGACAGACACACAGACAGACACACAGACGAAGCTCGAATGATGACACCTACACAGCCACGTCTGATGTTCAACGCAGGCAGAGTGCCAGACCTAAGTAGGCTACATACTCTGGGTGGGTGGGAGGGGGGATAGCGAGAACCGTCCGTGCTCTAGTCCCCGGACCCCGCCGTGGCTGACCCCTGCAGCCGGTGACACGAAACGGAGTATCCCCACTGAAAGCTATCCGGGGGGGATGAATTATTCTATCCCCCGGATGGAATTAACCGGTCTATACTATCCGGGGGGATAAACCATTCTATCCCCTTTTTTGAAAAATGCGCATTAAAATTTTTTTATGCTGCAATCAAAATTTAAAGTGACTCTGATTGTTTTAAGTGTCCTAAGCAATGCTCAGATAGAGGCAACTCGAATTTATTTAGTGACTTTGAGTGTTCTTAAGTGTTTTAAATGTTTTAAGTGCTCTAAATACAGGGCAAAACAAATTATCTAGTAGGAAAAAACATACCTGTTTGTGTCATTGTTCAAAACAAAGCAGATGACAATTAATTTGCCAACAAAAATACACGCGGAAGCGGTTTTTTCGACTTTTTTTAATTTGGGGGATACAATTAATACGGGGTATACTCTATTTCGTGACACCGGCTGTGGACGAGACCCCCCGTACCCCGACGACCACATCGCTCAGCGACGCTTAGCTAAACGCTTGTCGAATGCATAGATGATAAAGTCCAACACCAATTATGATAAATCAACCGTGACGTCGTTGTCGTCGTTGTTGTAGTCGTTGGCGTAGAACATTTGTCGTTGCACGTGTTATTAAATATGCGTCGACCGCCTGGCATGGCATGTGTGGGCTGCAGGGCGACCTGCAAATGAGACCCGGCGAATGCGCGAGCACGTCGCCCGCTTAACTCAAAACAGTACTCGGTCGATTAGCACGCTTAGTATACGCATGTAGCGAGAGAACACAAGTGATGGTAGTAGCCACTGCTTTTATATATATATATATATATATATATAATTATATATATATACATATATATTATGTATATATATATGTATATGTATTTGTATAGGTATAGGTATATGTATATGTATATGTATATGTATATATATATATGTATATGTATATGTATAAGTATACATATATGTATATGTATAGGTATATGTATATACTTATATGTATATGTATATGTATATATAGGTATATGTATATATATATGTATATAATTATAATACTATAACTATATAATATAATATATATATATCCCAAGCGAGGCTGAGATGGAAAGTTGCGGCTCTAATCTCTGGTCTGGCCACCGTGTAAAGGAATATAAATGCCACACTTCGGATGGAGGTTAATAGCATCCTAGTAATAGTCGAGTGGGTACTATAGATACTTGGGTGTTCCTTCATTTTCTACTAACGATGCTGGTTTGTGTGTACTATTCACGCACTGTGACTATTCGGGGTCGTTGGGTCAATTGATGGCAATTAATAGAACCTAACGAAGTAACGCGGAAGAAACGCATGCATGGACGCCTCTGTTCAACAAGTTACTCTGTGTTTGTATGTGTGTGTTTTTGTGTGCATATGTGTGTGTTAGTGTGTATGTTTGCATGTTTGTGTGTGTGTGTGTGTGTGTGTGTGTGTGCGCGCGCGCGCGTATGTGGTATGTTTGCGGGGTGTAGGACATTAGCCCCTGGACATTATACCCCCGGATATTATCTCCCCGGACAAAATCCTTCGGACATGCTGCTCCTCTCTTTTTGTTGACCTCCCATAGGTCCCGGCGAAGAGCATTCTCCGTGGTGGGTCCAGCTATCTGGAATGGCTTCCCTGCAACGGCTCTCAGCTCGCTTCCCCGTGACTCTGCTGGCTCTTTCTATCGTCTTCTCAAGACTTTTCTTTTCGACCAGACCTGGGTTGGGAGCGCCTCTGAGTTGTGATTTTGAAGAGTACTATACAAATTTATGTGATTGATTGATTGTTTATTGATTATTGATTGGCCGTGCTGGCCTATAATATTTGGCAGGACAGCATTCAGATTTTAAAATAAGTGCATGAGCGCCGTCCACGATCGTCCAGTGACACTTTAAGTCATCCTGCTGCAGGACCAAGGTATACACATACTTACGAAGAATGACAGACGGATAAGTCTACACAATTCCAGTTTTCCTAAAAAGGCGAACGCCCCGTGCAAATATTGAAAAGAGTTTATAAAAACTATGACCCATTCATTCATCATTTGGAAACATTAATAATAATAATATTTTGTTTTCACGCTTTGGTTTCGGACAACTGCAACTCAGTCACTGGTTGCACTCTGCCAGTGCCGGTCCCAAGCTTGGATAAAGGAGGAGGGCGTCGCTAATGGTCTTTGTAACCACACAGTGACGTTAAACTGCAAATGCCGCCGCCGCATGCAAGCAGGGTCCCCGATGCTGTTCGAATGTTGACCGTGCATGGTATATTATATGGTGGTTATTTCAATTTGATCTGAAAGCAGCGCCTTCCACCCACCAAACCGTGCACCCATCCATGACCCATCTATCTATCACGTTAGCTACATCGGTAAGAGAGCTGGCGGCCGCGCATCTGTGGAAGAGAGCGTGCAGGCCGTGGTTCGATTCCCGAAGGTGGATAAAATCTCGGGCTAGCACGGTCCGTCCACGGGGAATTAAATGGCGGGGCGTCCATTCAAACGGGCGAGCGGTGGTGAAGGATCTCACCCTCAGGGTCGAGGCCATAAGACAGCCGCTATATAAAAATCCGATTACATTACATTTATCTATCAGTGGAATTAGGCACCCCATTGCGTAACATGCCAGAATGCGAGATTTAATTGAAAACATGCATGAGACTTATGAACCATTCAATTTATACAGGCGCTACACACCAACCTGTATATATATATATACCTTTATATATAATATATGGCAGAGGTTATGTATATGTACTATAACTATAGACATATACATATATATATCAATGGAGGGCACCCCATGCATGCTATATTGTACACAAGGCTCGTGCGCAACGTGCGCGCGTGCATGTGTATATATACGCTGTCAGAGGTTCATGACAGATTCATGAGTGAGCTAAGCAGGCACAAGACGACGCTTATATTCTTGCAATAAGGATAAGATATAAAATATCTACGTGCAGATGAAACTCATGTTTTCCCAAATAATAGACAAGGCTTGGAATTCTAAAAGGGCTCTAGAAATCACTGTTAGAAGCAAATCATGTAACAATTTGCTAACCGGTGTTTCTAGACTAATTTGACCCTGCTGAAAACGAAAATCGCTGTTAGCAAGCTGGATTTTTGACCGTTCAATGGGAAAACAAGATGGCGGACAAAATGGCGGTCAGTTGCTTCAAATGGCTATAAGTAAAGTATTGTATGTGACAGGAACACGATTTTAGACTCTAAATTAAGATTATAGGGTGCAAGGAATACAATGGAACCAAATACACATATGTAGCACTGCAAGAAAATCAAAATGGCGGACAAAATGGCGGCCAGAATCTTACAATGGCTGTAAGTGAAGTTATGTATGCAGTGGAATCATGATTTCAGGGTCTAAATCAACATTTTCGGGGTCAAGGAATGCAATGAAAGCAAGGTAACATATGTGGCATTGCACGGAAACCAAGATGGCGGACAAAATGGCGGACAAAATCTTAAAATGGCCATAAGTGAAGACATATAAAATTATGCAACTAAATCATGATTTCAGGGTCTAAATCAACATTTTCGAGGTCAAGGAATGCAATTGAAGCAAGGTAACATATGTGGCATTGCACAGAAACCAAGATGGCGGACAAAATGGCGGGCAAAATCTTAAAATGGCCATTAGTGAAGACATATATGCAACTAAATCATGATTTCAGGATCTAAATCAACATTTTCGAGGTCAAGCTCTCTGAAGTGTGATGAAACCAATATGTGATGTCACATATATAGCACTGCCTGGAAACCAAAATGGCGAACAAAATGGCGGCAAGAGTTTCAAAATGGATGTTAGGGAAGTCATGCATGCAATGGGAACTTGATAAAAAAAATTTGCCAGGTCTTTGCAAGATGGTATCTGAGACCTCTGCAGTTGAATTTATCTCCAATGTTCCCTTATTTGACCAGATATGATCATTCAAATTATCGCAATGCCTTCAGGAAGTCTTAAACCAAGGAGTGTTCTTCAAAAGAACACTGACAAAATTATAAAGGAAGATTTGTATATCATGCAGTGCCTTATTACATCGTATCAAGCTGACTGTCCCATGGATATGAAAACACGATTGTGCCATGGACTTTTCTCAAAACCAATGGAATTGGATTCTCTCTGCAAAAGTAACTTGTCCAGTCCGTATTTCTATAGCAGAGGCATATCATTTGTTTATTTAGAATATTTTACGTAGTGCCTCTTCAAGGTGGGCTGCCCGGAATCCCCCCCCACTTAACCACAACTAAATAGGACAGTTTTTTTTCTTAAGGAACATGCAGAGTGGAGTGAACCATGGGCAATAGACGCTGTGAAAAGGGGTTGGCCATTCCCATTCTAGATTTTAGAACCAGCTACAGAGAATGAAAGGTGATGTCAAATAGCAGACCGCGAGTGAACCAGCCCAGCTTGGTCCGCCAACTGAAGAGTAGATCGACGCTGGACATCCGAGGTTGAAAAACAGAGTTCTTTCAGACATAGTGGGGCTATAGCCTAGTCCATCAAGGCACTACCTAAGCAACACAGATAGCCTGCAGGCAATCCGCTGCGGGAAAGGGAGCCAATGCAAGACATCCCGCATATTGTATGAGACATGGCCAAATATTGTGATATGCCCATAGGCTAAGTCGCGACACATTTCATCCGACCTGCTGCAGACAAATTATTGTAGGACAAGCAATGGCTCAAGCAATAGGGAACCTCCAAACGCGAAGACAGTTGGTGACCTGACAGATACAGTGGATATCTGTGTACAGGTAGCCTACTTTCGATTGGCTACAAGAGGGTTAATAATTATTGCCTTCGATAGATATAGTGGACATTGCTTTTAAAAAGTGAAAGCGTACAGAAAATTACAACCACAACTCTGCCACTGTGTGGAGCCTTGAAATACCCCGTTGTCGGAAAATTGGGTGAATGTTCTTGGTATGCTTGAAAGAAAGACTGATCTAGCTTCATTCCTGTCCATTCAGCTCTCAGCAGCCACATTTGGAGATATGGACTAGAGCGGTTGCTGGTGGTTACGTGAAAAAAGATAAGGTGTTGACCACTGCCGGGTCATATGTGTTTGCTTTATATTTAACGGTGTTTTGGTGATGGCAGGAACATCAGTGGAACGGAAGCTCATCCAATTCACGTAACTATGAAGAATTGAGTGGCTTTCATGTTACAACTGGATGTGATTTAACATATGTAGCAGGAATCAGCTGAAAGAATGCTTGAATAAACTACCTGAAAGTTCCCACTTACTTTCTACATTTGGAACATTCCCTTATGAGCTCATTACCAAACTGTCAGTTTGGGAAGGCCTATTTTTACTAGATATTGATGTTCAGATATCATCCTCATCTTCATCAGATGAAGTGTGGTGGAAGAGAGTAATCTTTACCAGTGTGTGCCAAAGCCACATTATAGAGTTTGTCTATAGGCTACAGCAAATCATGTGAAGTTGACAAATGTAGCATCAGACTCTGCTGCTATCGAAGTGCGATCGTGTCATGTGCACTCAGGTGCAATTGCATTGACTGCAACAAGGCCTGAATTGACTCTACGGTATACCCTATATCCGTCAAGTCATGAAAAGTTGAAACTATTGATACGTCAAGTTTTGAAACATTCAAGCATGCATACTGCATATACATAAAGCCAGCAATAGTTAAACTGCAGTGCAGTCATAGGCTACTAAAAAATTTCCACTATAGGTATGACAATTTCACTGCATAACACTGCATGTGATTTTGTTGGAAGCATATGACCTGGAAATTACTAGTCCAGACTGAAATCTAGTCTCCATCGTATATGTTCAAGACATCACTCATAGCCAGTTGAAGTTTTTGAGTGCACCATTTTGGTTTTTGGTTTTCTGGCAGTGTCACATAATATATTCCGTGCCTTTAATTTCACTTTCCTTAAGTAATTCCGAAAATTATCATTTACATTCTGAATTGATGTATTCATTAGATACAGAAATTCACTAACAGCCAATTCAAGAATCTGGCCGCCATTTTGGTATCCAGGGAGTGCTATATAATATTATGCGACATTGGTTTCATCACATGCCTTGACCTCGAAAATGTTGATTTAGACCCTGAAATCATGATTTAGTTGCATATAATTTTATGTCTTCACTTATTGCCATTTTAAGATTTTGTCCGCCATTTTGTCCACCATCTTGGTTTCCGTGCAATGCCACATATGTTACCTTGCTTTCATTGCATTCCTTGACCCCGAAAATGTTGATTTAGACCCTGAAATCATGATTCCACTGCATACATAACTTCACTTACAGCCATTTTAAGATTCTGGCCGCCATTTTGTCCGCCATTTTGATTTTCTTGCAGTGCTACATATGTGTATTTGGTTCCATTGTATTCCTTGCACCCTATAATCTTAATTTAGAGTCTAAAATCGTGTTCCTGTCACATACAATACTTTACTTATAGCCATTTGAAGCAACTGACCGCCATTTTGTCCGCCATCTTGTTTTCCCATTGAACGGTCAAAAATCCAGCTTGCTAACAGCGATTTTCGTTTTCAGCAGGGTCAAATTAGTCTAGAAACACCGGTTAGCAAATTGTTACATGATTTGCTTCTAGGAGTGCCATTTTGAGATTCCAAGCCTGGTCTATAACTCGAGAGACGATTAGTGAATGCTCAGTTCGTCATGAGCATGCACTCAATAAACAATGCATGCTGAGATTCACAAAGAGACTTCAGCGCTCGTGAATAAGCTGGTGCCCTGCAGTTGCATGGTTTCGAGTGCTTTGGAAATCGTGAGATTGCGATTACCGTTACGATTACTTCGAGCTTGCATGTGTGAAAGCTTTGGTTTACACGCACGCTTTGAACATGCTTTTAGAAATACCGTTCAACAGATTTCTAAATTTGTAATGAAAGGTGATGTTCTTCAAGGTTAAACAGCATAGGCCTATAGCTAAGTCGTGCATGCGAAAAGCGCGAGTTGGGCTACTTTTTAAAATTGATCTCGCGACAGAGCATTTCCGAAGGCTAGCAACCTTGCATTGAAAATTACCATGCAGTTTTCTGCGTTATTTTCGTGCAGAATAGATGCATGCAATTTCTGCATGAAGCCATAAAAATTTGTCTGTAAAACTTTCAAGTAGCCTATACATAAAAAAACCGTTGAGAAGTCTTTACTTTGTAAATTCAATTTTCTTTTTATTTAAGATTTCAATTGGTCATTGAAATTTTCAGGCATTTGTTGAAATATCCTTGCTCTGCATGATGAAATTATGAAATTTGGGTATAATAGAGAAATCTCAATCGGTTGTGGAGAAATTGTATTTGTCCAATGAGTTGCCATTACGAACATTTGGATAAGCATCCTAGAAGTGGCTTGCTACTGACGATGCTATATAAATTGTCTGAATTACAATTACAATTACAATTACAAAGAGAACTACTTTAACAAATATCCAACATATATTATATAAATAAATTATAGGCTAGTACCCTATTATCATACAAATATTAAAGTAAGTATGCACAGTTACACATGCCTATATATTTATACCCGCGTATATGCAAGTGTTTTAGTGAGTATGCTTATATACAGATGCGGCGTCTGCAGTATACGCACGCGGTGCATCTGCAATGCTTATATGTGTCAAGTGCAAATAAGTGAGGAGGACGACGACGACGACGACGATGGTTAGATGTCGTCTGCTCCGCCAGCAGCTGTTGACAGCCACCGCCTGTCAATCACCGGCGGCGGCCTTCGCTTGGCGCGCAGCTCGCGCGGTGCCCCTTTCCTTCGCTCCCTCGCGAGGTGGAATACTAATCGACGACAAACACACTCGAATGGCCTCCTCATCATCAGCAGCAGCACCAGCTTCAGCAGCAGCAGCAGCAGCAGCAGCAGCAGCCGTGCCTTCTGCTTCTGCAGCCTGCAGGTCCCTACTTCCGTTTGCCCAGCCGCCGCTGCTGCACCAGCTGCTGATGCTGATGATGCTGCTGCTGCTGATGAAGCTGGTGCTGCAAACTCGGCGCATCACGTACGTTGCAGGCACCTGCAGCCACTGCTCACCCGTCTGCTCTTCTATCAATGCGTATACAAATCGACGAAACCTAATACGTGACTTGCTCGTGTCAACGCCGGTGTCAATCAAACTCTGCACTGAGTATTAATACACTGTATGTGTGTATGTATGTACGTATCCATGTATGTATGTGTATCTATATAATATGCTTGCATGTGTGTATGTATGTATGTATGTATGTATGTATGTATGTATGTATGTATGTATGTATGTATGTATGTATGTATGTATGTATGTATGTATGTATGTTTGTATGTATGTTTGTATGTGCACTTGCTATAGCGCCCCTTCAAGCTCTCTCTACTCAGGGGCGCTCCCGAATGCAGAGCGGACACTGCATCGGAGTTTCACGCCTAAGCGCTGAGCAATTGTGAGTGAAGGACTTGCCCAAGGTCCGTACGCGGCGAGGTGGATTCGAACCTCGAACCTTCCGGCTTCAAGGCAACGACACCACCACTACACCACCGCGCCCCACAATTTTGATGGTTATAGACAGATAGACAGATAGATTGATGGTATGCACAGATATCGCGGACTTTGTCAGCAAACAAAGAACAGATAATTCTCGCAAATAACGAGCGACAGTCGCTGAGGTGCATGGAAAGAAGACATGCAGCTGGAAGAAGGACGTGGAAGGACGTGGAAGAAGGTGGGAAAAGCAGAGAGGAATGATATAGGAAGGAAGGAATGAACGAAGGAACGCAGGATTAGAATTAGGAGGAGCTGTGACGGCTGTATGGACGAGCTAGCTAATGTACTTAGCGAACTTCTCTAAATAAACCTACAATGACAAGATAAACATTGCATGGGTATAAAACCGATGAACTGATATCTCCACAGTGTATTTATAATTATGTATATATATAAAAAAATCAACATATATATACACACGTAATGTGTGAGTGTGTGTTGATGCATAGTATATATATATTATATTATATATAGTTCATATATATTGTTATATATACTATATACGTAATATATATATATATATATATATATACAGCTACGTAACTGTATCCATCTATCCCTCCATATCCCTCCATCGGACTGTTCATTCCTTCGCGCCTCCGTCATCCCATCAATCCATGCTGCATGCTAAATGTGATTATATAATCACGCAAGAGAAAACGCCAATGAATATCCGCTGCTGAGAGCGGCATTTATTCGTGAGAGGAGGAACTACTCGCATGCATGCAAATCAATATGTTACCAAGTGCATGCTAACCGCTAAGACACTCACATACACTCACACACACACACACACACACTCACACGCACGCACACACACACACACACACGCACACACACACACGGTCACACATCAGGCATGATTATTGTATACATGCATATATAAATACATACTGCATGCATGTTTATAGATTGTTAGTCCGTGTGTTTGAGCTATAGTGCCAGTGCGTGCGTGCATGTACATGTGTGTGTGTGTGTGTTTGTTTGTGTGTCTGTCACCGAGCATATATTATACTGGTGGTGATGATGATTATCCATATGTTTGTCCTCACACACCGAATCACCTCTGTGTGTGCGTTT
>OX457046.1:33351815-33361815 GCA_949752735.1 Lumbricus terrestris | reverse complement strand
CATTTTTGTATGTTTACGTGTGTGTCTATGTATTTTCAGATGCGGTAGATGCTGAGATCTACAAATCAACATCGTCGGAACTGCAGTACCACCACAATCACCACCATCACCACGTTCTACCATCACACCCAGCAGGATCTTCCTCCACAGCCCACCACCACCACCACCACCCATCCCACTCTCTACCCGACCACCTGTCACCATCAGCATCCTCATGCCTCCCGCCAATCACTTTACCAAACGACGCTTCTCGCACGTCAGGCACCGACCCCTCCGCGCTATCGACGCCTTCTTTCGGCTTCACCCAAGAGCAGGTTGCATGCGTCTGCGAGGTACTCCTCAACGGGGGAAGCGTCGATCGCCTCGCCCGGTTTCTCTGGTCGCTTCCCGCATGCGATCACCTCCACAAGAACGAGAGCGTCCTGAAGGCCAAGTCGGTCGTCGCCTTCCACTCGGGGAACTTCAAGGAGCTTTACCGCATCCTTGAAGGTCACTCCTTCTCCCCGTTCAACCACCAGAAGCTGCAGACGCTCTGGCTGAAGGCGCACTACGCCGAGGCGGAGAAACTTCGGGGGCGACCTCTCGGGGCCGTCGGGAAGTATCGGATCCGGCGCAAGTTCCCGCTTCCGGCTACGATCTGGGATGGGGAGGAGACGAGCTACTGCTTCAAGGAGAAGTCAAGATCGATTCTGAAGGAGTGCTACCAGCGGAATCCCTATCCGTCTCCGAGGGAGAAGAGGGCGCTGTCCGATGCGACGGGGCTGACCACGACGCAGGTCAGCAACTGGTTCAAGAACAGGAGACAGAGGGATCGAGCGAACGAAGCGAAGGACACGAATAACAAGTATGGCATAATTACAATGCATGTAGTAATTGTGACTGTAATAATAATCTTCGTTTAATTAGAAAAGAGACAAATCCAGGTGACACACCGCACCAAGTTACACGTCAAAGCACATTAAAAATCAGCAACGACAAAATATTGTGAGCATAACAATGTCTGTCAATAATTGGAGGCAAAGTAATTGTAATAAAGATTGTAATCCTCAAATTTCTAAAGCGCCACTCGAAAGCTAAGCGCGGGCACCAGCTTATTCACGAGCGCTGCATTGCGTTAAAAGGGCTGTCCGTAAGAGTATAAGACTCGTAAGAGTCGCCTCTGAGTAGAGATCTTGAAGGGTCGCTATATAAATTTATGTGATTATGTGAAATATATAGTACAAGGGTGGTCCGGGTCGAGTTACCATATATTATGATCAGAGGAGCGGAACAGATATTAAAGATGGTGTCGTCTGGGTCGAGAATTGGAATGTGGATGATCAGATGAGACAGGGAAAGAGTTAATGAAAAGGTGAATCAATAAGTTTAGACTTAATAAACAACAAAAGACAAAGAATAGTTGAAGAAATGTAACCATGCAACAAGCTTCAATAAACAATGGATGGATCCAACCAAGGACCTTTGGATATTATTCCGCTATCTTCATACTATAGAAGCCGTTGATAATATTGACCAAAGATTCTTTAATTATCGCTTGTTCAATACATCTTTTAAATTCAAAATAGACGATGTGGAAAATGATCAACAGACGTAACGTAGTATTTCGAGAAAAATATAATTGTTTATTCCTGCAGCCGCGAAAGCAATGTTTTTAAAATGCTTTTTCACTTCTGCTCCTTAATTTTGTTTGATCCAATCCTCTGTTCTCCCCTCGTCTGCTCAATTCTTTCCGCCCTTTATAATAGGCATGCAATATTATGCATAAATGTATATATATATATATATATTATATACATATGTATAATATGTATATATGTATGTATGTATGTATGTATGTATGTATGTATGTATGTATGTATGTATGTATGTATGTATGTATGTATGTATTGTAGGTATGTATGTATATGAAAATATGCATGTACATGTATATGTATTAATATGTCTTGCACCAGATGACTTATAATCCGTGTATGCCTGCAGTTGTGACAAGCAATCAGAAGTGAATGGCTTTGCTAACAGCACTGAATGTTTGCTAAACTTGACATTTCGTTTCCGCGTCCAATCCATGCGATATATCACACAGACGTATACACGCACGCATATCCGTGTACATCAATATATATATATATATATACACATATATTTGATTGTATATATATATATATATATTATTTTGTGTATGAAGATAGAGACTCAAAGACTATAACGTATCCTGAATGGATGACAGGCTATATAGAATTATAGATCTATAGCTGTCGGATGGACTGACGGACGGGCAAACGGATGGACAGACGGACCGACGGACGGATGGACGGACGGACAGACGGATCGACGGACGAACGGACAGATACCCGAACGGACGGATGGACGGACAAACGGACGGACAGACGGACGGGACAGACAGACGGACGAACGGACGGATAGCTGAACGGACGGATGGACACACGGACGGACGGACGGATGGACGGATGGACAGACGGATGGACGGACGTGCAGACGGATCGACGGATGAACGGACGGACAGACAGACGGACGGACCGACGGACGGACGGACGAACGATTGATTGTCTCTATAGACGTTGCATATCTGAATAACTGGTATTACGCGGTCACCCAAATTAATCTTTCGCTGTCTCAACGCTACTTTCTTTTCATCGGTGTTTCGCACTTGAATGGGTGTGTGTGCACTGTGAAATGCGCTTCATAAATTTACAGATATAGCACAATGCAAGTCATCCCTTTGCGGGGCGCGGTGGTGTATAATAGTGGGAATATGTTCGTTCCCTTGCAGCCGGAAGGCTGCTTATTCGAGTCCAACTCATGCCGGCTCGTATACGGAGCTTGGACAAGCCCTTCACTCGCAATTGCTCAGCGCTTCGGCGTGAAGCTCCGATTCAGTATCCGCGCTGTAGTCGGGAGCGCCTCTGAGTAGTTTTCTTGAAGAGGCGCTATAACAAGTGCAATTACGTCTACTTTCAGATGTTCATTTGTTTCTTTCCAGGGATATTGGACCAACCAATCTCGACTCGAACTTCGCATATTCAAGCGACAACCGAATCGAACCAAAGAGCGAACCGGAATCGCCGCCATCTTTATCGGCCGAATCATCGCTGCCGGAACTCGATCATGCGGATTCCTACGCGCATGCGCTGCAAGACACTTCCGGCGGCGTACAACTCTTCTCGCCGACCACTACGCTGCCACCATACCGAAGCATAGCAGGGCACCACCACCAGTACGGTTTTCACAAACCGGAAGTCGAGTCCCACACCGGAAACGACTGCCCGAGAACGGACCGTGACGTCTACAGTTCTTTTTATTCGCAAATTTACCATCCGGATGTGTTCTATGACTCCATCAAACATCTCGGCCATCAATAAAAATATAATAATCAGCTTTTAAATTGACGTCGAATATTATCGATAATCGTATTTCCTACATGTAGCATTTAGTGCAAATGACGAGTATACATGTACATAAGTCGTTAAATAATGTTGTTAATGTTTAACAGCAAACCGTCGGTCAACACGAATAATTATTGTTTGCATGCGTTCGCACAATCATAATTTGTGAAATATTGATATACACGTTCCTTTTGTGTATACATGCAGTTTTTAAGAGTTTGTATGAGTGCCGTATCTTTCATAGAGTTGTAAATTTCCAAAATTTCCAAACTGGCGAGATGACAGAACGCAGGAGTGGCGTTGAAACAGATCTGGAGAAGTCACGGCATTAGACTCACTACAAAGATCCGACTCATGAGGTCCCTTGTTTGGCCAGTGGCCACTTATGGTTGCGAGAGCGATCAAGAACAGAGAGGAGGAAAGAATAGAGGCTTTTGAGATGAAAGACCTAAGACAAATCTTGAGAGTGTCGTGGATGGAAAGAAAAACGAACAGATGGGTGTTGGAGACAATGGGAGTGGAGAGAAGACTTCTTGATTCAATTAAAAGAAGGAAACTCACATACTTTGGACATCTGATGAGGAAAAGCGGAGAATGCCTGGAGAAAGAGATCATACAGGGAAATGTACCTGGAGCAAGAACACGAGGGAGGCCGAGGATGGGCTGGCTTGTCAACATCGGAACATGGATGGGAACAACTCTCGGACAGACTCTGGTGGACACAAGGGACAGAAAGAGATGGCTGAAGCTCGTCCATGATGCAACCAACCCTCGGATCGAGGATGGTTAACGACAAGACAAGACAAATTTCCAAATGCTAAATTTTCGGTTTCGCAATATATGTGCATCATTAGTACTGTAAAGCAAAGAAATATTAGCACTTTAATGCAAAGAAATGTTAGTATACTTTAATTCAAGGAAATATTAGTACTTTAATGCAAAGAAATTTGTAAAATCCAAAAAGTGGAAGTGTGCGTGAAATTTCCACACGTGTAGGGGCTAGGCAAGTGCCTCTCTTGACCAAAGGTGGGCGCCCAGCATGCATGCAGGTTGTCTATATTACTGTATACTTGCTTCGGTAAGACACGATAATTCGTTCTGATTAACCTAGAAACAACCTTCGCCGTATATATATATATATATATATATATATATAACACATATATATAATATATATATATATGCGGCTATATGCCTACAAATTGGGGTCTCGCAGTTCTCACGCCAAAGCTCCTATCCCTCCTACTTAATTGTTTTTAACCGCTCTGCACACAAGAGAGTTAAAACGATGACGTATATTATATATAGGCTATAGAAAGCAAACACGAAATGACGTTGCTATTATTGTTGTCATTGTTATTAAAAGTATTATTTTTATTGGCCAATTATTACGCCATCAGCACATAGAACACTACGTGCAACAACTTATAACTGCCTATACTCACATCAACAAGTCATCATTTACGTCATCGATTACATAATTCAGTCTTGAATTTACGCGTCATCACTACGTCATAGACTATACGGACGCCTATGATAATATAGAGGCTATAGTATCATAGACTATACGGACGCCTATGATAATATAGAGGCTATAGTTAAGTAGTGACACAGGCGGAGCCAAGACTCGAGAGTGAGAAAGCAAGTAAGTAAGTAAAGTAAGTATAGCCTTTATTGCTCCATTTGCAAACGCCCAGATGGGACATCAAAATAGATTGTAGAATAAAACAGAGTAGTAATTATCGAGAATACTATAATAGTAATGTAGTAAATAATACTGCAATGGAGTAGATTAGTAGAGGCATGCAGACATACACATTCGCCATCTGTCAAGTTCAGGATGTTAAGTGTTAGAGGAAATTATGGTTCATGGATCACTGCATGCATGGTGCTGCAAAGGTGCCATGTATACGCGGGAATCAGGATACGGCCGATTTTAGAATTCTGCTAAATGTAGCAAATATGTACTAATATGTATATATTTAGTGTACATTTAAAAATCAAGGCGTCTCGGCGCCTCGTATGGACCTTGATCAAGTCCTTCACTCGCTAATTATTGCTCATGCGCTTCGGCGTGAAATCCCGATTCAGTGTCCGCGCTGAAGTCGGGAGCGCTTCTGAGTAGTAACCTTGAAAGTGCGCTATACCAAGTGCATATATGTGCATATAGAAAATATTTATATTTGGTGTACTCCATGGCGAGATGGCATTGATGATTGTAGTACTGATGACGGTGTAAACGACAATGATGACGAAGTGGTAATTGCAGGGCGCATTCGCTTTGTTTTTCCTCACAGCAGCAGAAATCGACGATTCCTGTTCTGTCAATGATGGTAGAGATTCGATTGTGTCAACAGATTTACGGTCGGCGGCCATGTTGGCTGAAGCGCCCTCCTTCGACGGCCGAGGAACGTCTGCCGAGTCACCATCTCCTCCTCCTCCACCTGCCACCGGAAACATGGTGTCGCCGCGTCCTATATAGTGTTTGCCATCCGCCATTTTCCGCGTCAATGAAGAGGGGTGGTGTGGGAAACGGCACCGTGCGTCTGCTAGATCCCCTCGCGGTATACACCAACTGCATGGTGACGTCATTCGCACTGTTTACATATGAGTAGAAAGTTATGCCAGAGCCTTTATACGTGCTCAGATGCAGACATACATACAACGTGTGTGTGTGTGTGTGCGTGCGCGCGTGTATAGATGTATGTGTGCGTGCGTGCGTATGGGTGTGAGTGTGGGTGTAGGTCTGTTCGTGTAGGTGTGTGTATGTGTGTGTAGGTCTGTGTGCATGTGTGTGTGTGCGTGCGTCTAAATTTGTCAGCATATTTGCACATTAATTCGATATATATAAAAATTGCTTTTGTACAGTAGAAACTCATTATAATGCTGCCTTTGCAAGTCATATAAAATAGCCTATTAATATAGCGATTGGGACGTAATAAACAAGATCAATTTCTATAGCGCATGCTTTCAATCGTTGCCTCAACCATGTCTTATATACCGATTCGTGTTATATACCGATGCGTGCTATATACCAGTGCGTGTTATATACGGGTGCGTGTTATATACCGATGCGTGTTATATACCGATTCGTGTTATATATCTTAGCGTCTTATATGAAGAATCTCGTTTGTATTTTTAAGAGTCCGTCTTACAGTATCAAAAGCCTTCTGCTGCTATCTAAAACCTGTAAAAACAAATAGTTGCAGACTCTTCCGCAGTCAGAACCTGTTTTCTACTGTATTGTGCTTCTATTATATGGTATAAATTCTATATATGTATATAATACAAATTTTAACATAGATATTGCTAGATAAGTTCTGTATAACATAAATATTTACTTTAGGAATATCACAAGGACATTGGATATTGGAGGTTATACAGTTTCAATGTATTTCCGAAATGATTTCTCGTTCACACACCTCGTGGGAAACGGTTGCATTTCGTTAGAACGTTCGCATTAATTGTAACGAGAGTGTCGAGTAGTGCCAGTTCCCAGGCTGGGTAAAGGAGGAGGGCGACACTACAATGATCTTTGCTATATCGTATACAGTGTCGATACACTCAAATGATAACCTTAATGATATTTGACGAAGATACCGTGCTTCGATCCCTCTTATAAGACGATTAGTGTAGGTCTATAGCCTATGTGAAACCTGTATAAATCCTAAACCCACAACTGTTATACGTCAGGATTAATAAATAAAGGGGAACGCATACCATTTATTTTTCACAATTTCTAATCCTATGAATATTATATATAAATGCATAAATATATGTGTATATAAATGCATGCATATATAAAGAGACAGACAGACAGGCAGAGAGAGACCGAGAGAGACAGAGATAGAGAGACACGGAAAGACAGAGACGAAGGCGAAGACATGCAGACAAAGAGGCAGAGAGACAGTCAGAGTTGTCAAAATGCAGTAATGTTTCAACGCAATGTATGTATGTATATATATATATATATATATATATATATATATATATAGGTGCGAAGAAATAATATTATATACGTGTGTATATTCAACCCTCTTCTGCAATGTTGATTTACGCCCATCTGTATATGTATACAGAGTCGTATCTGATACATGAGTTCGATGTATGCAGGTGCGTTGATGTTTAGATAGGTTGCGTTTGTTCGACTCATCTCTCGAGAGCCAATCGTCGGATGCTGCTGCTGCTGCTGCTGCTGCTGCTGCTGCAAGAGCAATCGGAGAATCGGAATCGCATTACTACTTCACTGCATCGAGGATTGATTTTCGTTTTGAAACGCTAGGCATCAGATAGCATATATATATATATATATATATATATATATATATATATGCGTGTTATATACGGATGCGTGTTATATACGGATGCGTGTTATATACGGGTGCGTGTTATATACACGGACGAGGGGATATATATATATATATGCACACGTAAGCATAGGTATATATGTATATGTACGCATATATATATATGAGTATATATATAGGTACATATGTATATATGTATTTTATATGCATGTATATATAATTATATATGTGTTATGTACATATGCGTTAAGGTCATCCAGTGCGCTGCCGAAAGTGTTTATGTTGCCTATCACTCTCTCTAATCTTTGTGTATTTTGTGTAAAAGCGCACCTTTCAAACAAGAACGTGCGAAGATAAGCGTGTTTATTTACACATAATATTTTATATGTAAATAGAATGTGACTTTAACGCGGTGTGTGTGTATATAATATGCAGATAATAACCTTTGAAAGTGAGTCGAATGCTTCTTTTTCTGACCAGCTGCTGCTGCGTGCATGGGAGCGACGCTGCAGGATGCGCTGGTTTCGGCTTCGCGACGTGCACGCGGTGCCGAATTCATCGCTTGCAGTTCGGTGAGGTTTGCTAATGTGTTCTCAACCAAACCTTTTGCTGAGTGCCTGATGTACGTCACCTCATCTTATCTTATCTTGCCTTCCCAATCTTACATTATTTTAGCATAGTATTATACCTTTGCCTTGCTTTGTCTCATCAAACTTATAACTTATCTAACGTTACTTTACCATATTTCTTAGCTCTTAATTCCATTACCTATTGACATCTCAGTTTAAAATTGTTCCTTTTATAGGCGCGCTAGAGTTGGGAGCGCCTCTGAGCAGTCTTTTCATGAATGGGCTCTCTGTATAAATTTCCGAATGAATGAATAAATCTCTTGCCCAGCTTTTCTATTTAGCCTACCGCAGTTATTCTCAATTGTCTTATCTGATTTAATTTTACTTTCTATCACCTTAACGTAATCATCGCTACGTAAGCCACCATGTTTTACTAATCGGACAAAACGTCTTTCTTAATTTCTGGTATTGTCTTCCCACGTCTTTCTCTCGCCTCAAATCACGCACTTTATAAATGGTCGTATACAATACAATTTATGTCATAATTATAAAACAATGCAGTAGTGTGCATTCCAGGATTTGGTTTGCTTCAGGCTAAAACCTTGATTACTACCCTAACCCAACCCTTCGCATTACCCGGATTTAGACCGCTTGATTCATTGATTGACGATGCAGACGTTAGACCCTTAAAGCGGGTCATCTGGAATTTCAATCATGTACTCCGACGCTTGTTTCCACCAATGCTAAAAGGCCTTATGCTCTGCGTTCGCAACCGCATGACTTTGAACTGCCAAGAAAAGATGACTTTAACGTCATCTCTCGAGTACTTTTTAAGACTGTTCGCAGTGTTAACTCTATAGGAACCAGTAATCATTCTTTCGCATGCTTCCAATCTAAATTTCTGCAGACACTGTTAATTTAGTCCATTTAAAAAAAATATTTTCTCTTCATGTAATAAGCTGCGGACTGTCAACTTAATTTTCTTGAATAAACGAAGTATATACATGTATATATATTATTGCAAATATTGTGATAATACTGTTATAATTATTATAGGATCAACATGGCAGGCAAGAATGTCGGTTGGTAGCGAATTTTACCATGAAAGCACTTAATGGAGCGCAGCATTTGCTTCATGCTGGTTACTGGTATAGAGACAGTTTACAGAATGATTTCCATTCACAGACCACATGGCTCTTGTTGTTGTCAGACCTTAGAGAACGACATATTTCCAAGTGGATGCATACGAGAGGTTTCGTCTTTCGGGTTTTGATTCTCTGGTATTAGCGGCTGCGTTTTTGGTGTACACAGCGAAGACTGAAGAGCAGCGGCCTGTCGACCTGAAGTGGGCTTGGCAACCGACCGTCCTGTCTTCAACGTCACTCTTCAAACAGCCCGACCCGTGACCAACATGAGCGGGCACACATAGGAGGGGACCTAGGGTTGATCCGAAACGGTGAAGCATTCAAGAGCCCGTCTTACAAATTAGCTCATCAGCTTAGCATAATGGTGCGTGTAAACAACGTGTTCGGAAAATGCTCTGTACAAACTAAGCGACTGTGGCGCAGTTTCGCCCGGCAAAGGGTTGGTGGGTGGGTGGGTGGGTGGGTGGGTGGTCCGTGTGGGCAGTGAGCAGCAGAGGACCCAACGAGAAGGTGAAAGAGTTCAAAGAAGGCGGGTAGAAATAATAACGAAGTTTTGTCAACTGTCGAATCCTTCG
>OX457046.1:33234315-33349315 GCA_949752735.1 Lumbricus terrestris | reverse complement strand
TAAATACGTACCATTTCCCCCGGAAAATGAAACGGAATGCATGAAAAATAATTTTCATATTTTTTTCAAAATATGAAACAACTTATCCCAGTGAAGACGATCTCGCTGGTAGACAGAGACAGAAACATAAACAGAGAGAGAGGGAGAGGGAGAGGGAGAGGGAGAGGGAGAGGGAGAGGGAGAGGGAGACGGAGAGGGAAAGGGAGAGGGAGAGGGAGAGGGAAAGGGAGAGGGAGAGGGAGAGGGAAAGGGAGAGGGAGAGGGAGAGGCAGAGGCAGAGGCAGAGGCAGAGGCAGAGGCAGAATCAGAGGTAGAGGCAGAAGAAGGGACAGTGTGAGAATTGTAGGAAAAATAACTGGGGGTTTGGACTATGATTCACTTGGGATTGGGGTGTGAAAAACAGACTTTACTATGGTGTTTTAAGAAAGATTGGAGGTTAAAAAACAACTCCCCTGGCAATTCTCCCTCTGCGTGGCGGAGACAGAGAGAGAGACAAGAGATACAAAGAGAGACAGAGAAACAGAGCAGGACACATATCTGCACATGCACATGTAGCCTACACACAGAGAAAGAGTCAATGAAAGACAGCAGAAACACACCCAGTTTAAGGCATCAGTGGACTGGAGAGATTAGTTTGGTGTTGCTATGATTGTTTTAATTCAAATCTGCCGTTTGCTACTTCCTCGGATGATGTTTCCATGCATGACATAGATGAAATTGCCACTAGCTTTAGAATTTCTTCGTTGGCTGACAATAGTGAATATTGCTTGAGATTATGTGACCTAAATGATGAATGTAGAACTCTATTGCAGGATGAGGACCTTGACGCTGACTTTAACTTTTATAATGCTAGGACTATGCTCTCAAGCTCATATAAAGTCACTACTCAGTTACCTGAATTTTATGCTAGCCTTAATGCTAATGATCATTTTTGCTTAACTCATCTCAACTGTCGTGGCACGAATTTAAAGATCCCAGAAATTCACCTCCTCTTGACTCAATCTAATACATCTGTTCTTGCTCTTACCGAAACCTGGCTCTCTGATGAATTGGCATCAAGCATCTCAATCCCGGGGTTCAATTTTATTCACAGGTCTAGGAAAGTGGGAAGGCATGGAGGAGTTGGTTTTTTTTTATTCGAACAGGTATTGAATTTGAAGTATTGGAAGCTGAATGGACGAAATCTAAATTGAGCACTTTTGAATCTATGTTTATTAAGTTACCCCTAAAAAAATAAAGACATAATAATTGGCACTATCTACCGTCCTCCTGGATTGCCAATCCCTGGTTTTCTTGAGGACTTTGATGACTCCTTATTATATTTATCAAAATCTACTAACCGTGTATTTTTAATGGGAGACTTCAATATCAATCTACTTCGCCATAGTGAACATCCCCCCACTGAGGCTTTTTTGAATTCTATGTTTTCTCATAAATTTTTCCCAACGATCCTCAGGCCCACGAGAATTACTGAAACAACTGCAACCCTTATAGACAACATCTTTACTAATTGTTTAAGCATTGGTCAAGATTCTTGCATAATAATCAATGATATCTCAGATCATCTTCCTATTCTTCTCCACATTGACTTCAGCCCTCCACTCCGGATTCCTGCTCCCTACTCTCACTCACGTAACTTTTCTCCTGATGCCAAAGAATTATTTGTCAGCTCATTGAATACAACTGACTGGGCTTTTGTAGACACTATATGCCTAAATAGTGGCCCTAATCTAGCCTATACAGCCTTTATCCAAAAGTATAAATTGTTGTATAATAAAGCTTTTCCATTGCTAACCGTAAAAACTAAGGGACGCAATTTTATTAAACAGCCTTGGATGACCAAGTCTTTACTCAAATCTTGTAAGAAAAAAGCAAGGCTACATAAGCAGTTCTTAATGAACCCTACTGTTCTTAATAAACAACGATTCACCCAATATCGTAACAAATTCAAATCTGTGAGAAAGGAGTGTGAATCTCGTTATTATTCTGACTGTTTTATCCAGTGCGGTAATAATCTTAACCAGACTTGGAAAATAATTAAACAGATTCTTAATACTAACGAAGACTCGTGTCTTCCTGAATATTTTCTTATTGGATCTGACTTAGTCCAGGACCCAGCCCTTATTGCCAATGCCTTTAAAAACTACTTTACCACTATTGGAACTACTTTAGCAGCTAAAATCCCCAAAGCCACAACTTCCTTTGAACACTTTTTGCCCACCCCACCTATGTGCTCTTTCGGCATAGCTCCAACCTCTGACTTGGAGATTATTCAAGTCTCTAGCTTATTAAGAGCTTCTTCATCTAGTCCAGATGAAATTAGTCCCTTAATAGCCAAATCCACAATACATGCTATTGCTTCCCCTCTGAGCACTATTATTAACACCTCATTTGCTACTGGATTAGTACCCAATGAATTAAAAACTGCCAAAATCTCCCCTATCTATAAAACTGGGGATAGAAAGATGACTAGTAATTATCGACCAATATCTGTACTCTCCTTTTTCCCCAAAATAATTGAGAAACTCATGTGTAACAGAGTAACTGATTGTAGCGGTAGAATGCTTCTTATCAAACAAACCTATTAAATGATGCATTGTATAAGTATTAAATAGGTAAGAATTAAGCTAGACAATATGTGGCGTATTGTAGATTATAATTAATATTACTTGTGGCATTAAGTTAGATAATAATAATAGCGCTATAACAATTCTTGAATACGCGCTACATCAATTATCGAAACACAACGAAGGGCAGAAAGCAGCGTCAAACTTGAGCAGACGACAACAACGGCAGACGATAAAGTTAGACAGCGAAAAGATGGCGAAGGAAGAAGACGTAGATTTCTGAGCAAGGGCGGCCATTGACGATTGTGGCGTTCCTTGTCGGTAATTCAGAAGATCTGACGGTGAATTGGGTGTGGAAGGCGACACGTTGTCGGCCTGTCCCACTGGTGAGACTATAAGTCCTTGGGAATAGAGATACCAGGGCTTGTCGTACGGAAACTTTGCGAAGTTTGGTGAGACACTTGCGAGTGCACTGCGATCGACATCGGAGAAGATCGAATTCGGAACTACAATTGCGATTGGAGTTCGACGGCAGAAGAAAGGGGCGAAACTACAACAAGACGAGCAAGCGACGAGAAGCTACCGTTGCTTGTGGAGAAACAACGAGGTGGACGAAACTACAGAGTGCTGTGCCAGCTACAGCATTCTCCGTCTACGCAGCTACGGAAGAGAATTGGAAACGACGGCAAGCAAGAAGAAGGTGACCTTCCTTCCTCTTCAAACCTTCATTCCAATCCATACGAACTGAAGAACTTCTACATCTACGCTGGAAAAGTCCAACGTGGAAGATAAGAAACAAGCTATAATATTATTAGATAATACGCCACAATAAGTAGATAGGATTATTGATTGTATTTTACTGTTTGATATTGTTTTATTATAATATAATCTTTAAACGAATCTCAGCTACATTTGTTTTAGGTCCTAGTTCATTCTAATATTGATCACCCAATGGCCTCTGAGCATAAAGTTCCCTATTAAAACTAGATTTAAAACCCTAGATTTCGATGGACGGTGACACGAGTGGGTGCCCATGCCCGGGATAAAAGTCAGTAAAGATTTAAGTCAGTAAAGATTTAAGTCAGTAAAGATTTAAATCAGTAAAGATAACTGTCTTTTGAACAGTATTAGAAAAACTTTGAACAATTATAGCTAGGAGATTGTTAGAGACTAAATCTGAAATTGTAGATTGAAGATACTGCAGTAGGTGTATGAACTATTAGTTGTTGTTGTGGAACTGAATTGACACTTTGCAGAATTGAACAATTTCTATTTGTTAGAAATTTAAATAGCGCACATAGTTGCCAATATTTTTGTCATAAGTTGCTAGTCAGCAAGTAAGACAGTAAGTATGTCTGTCAGTGATTTTGAAGCTTGGTTAGAAATTGCCAAACGGATGAACATGGAAGGGGACGAGACACGTGCCTTTGTCAAAGAAAGACAGGCAGAATGGAGACAAGATAGAGCGACTGAGAGGGAGATCGCCAAAGAGATGAAATTAGCTGAAGCAGCAGCAGAAGTCAAGAGACTTGAGATAGAAGCAGCAACGAGGAAGGCTGAAACAGAAGCTGCTACAAGAAAAGCAGAGATGGAAGCTGAAGCGGCAGCAGCAATGAGAAAAGCTGAGGCAGAAGCAGCTGAGACAGAAGCGAGAGAAAGTCGCTTGGCAACAGAAGCCAGAGAACAGCGTGAACACCAGTTAGAGATAAAGAGACTTGAAGCACAAGTGAGAATGCGTGAAATTGATTCGAGAGGGGAGCAAAACCGAGAGCACGAGAGTGACTACATGAGGATCGGTGATGGTCAACAACAGGGAGATCACCGAGAAAACAATAAAGGAATCAGAAATATCAAATTTCCTATATTCAACGAGTCAAAGGATTGTTTAGATGCCTACTTGTTGAGATTCGAGAGAACCTGTGTTGCGTACGAAGTTAAAAAAGAAGTTTGGTCGCTGACGTTAGCTAGACATTTGGAAGGCAGAGCACTGGAAGTATACCAAAGGTTGTCTGCAGATGAAGTGCAAGATTATGAGTGTTTGAAGACTCAGCTGTTGAAGAGATTTCAACTGACTGAAGGTGGTTATCGAAACAAGTTCAAAACCAGTAAAATGGAATCTGGAGAGACACCTTCTAGTTTTGTACATAGATTGAGAAGGTACATGCAGCAGTGGTTAGCACAAGCGGGATTTGAAAGAACTTACGAAGGAGTGGAAGATCTATTGTTGAAAGATCAGTTTTACCTGACGTGCAGTACTGAACTTCGTATGTTTATAAAAGAGAAGGGTAAAATGAGTTTGAAGGACATGTTAGTTTGTGCGGAATCACACATTGAAGCACACGGTTACAAGTACAGCGAGCAGTCTGTAAAACCAGATGTGAAATTTCATAGTGACAGGTTGAACGGTAGACCGTATGAACACAGACCCAAAGAACAGTCTGGGTACAATCTGAACAGGAGTAGAAGTGATGTGAAGATAAATCAGGGTACACATCAAAACCGAGGGTTCAGTAGAGAAAGAGAAATTGCAACTGGACATAAGATTACTTGTTTTTTCTGTGGAGAACAGAACCATAAGGCATATCAATGCCCAAAGAAAAACAGGGGTACATTTAAACACACTGCAGCAGCAGTACAAATATTCGAAAGTCGAGCACACTTGGTTAAGCCAGAAAGTGAAATACAGAGAGTGGTTGAAGTTACAAGAGGAGAACAACAGATGAAACAGGGTGAACATAATAAAATACCACCAATGTACATGGCAGCAAGTGCAATGGTGATAAAAGACAATGATGGATGTATTAGCCTTGAAGATAAGAGTGAATACCAGGTGACAGTTAATGGAAACACAGTGGGATGCTTATACGACACAGGCGCAAGTTGTTGTATTGTAAAACGTTCTTTGATAAATGAAGAAGCGTTGACTGGAGAAGAAACACATTGTGTATTAGTTGATGGGAGTTTAAGATGTTTCCCATTGGCTAAGGTGTATATCGAGAGTGAACATTTTAATGGTGAAGTACAAGCGATGGTGATGGAACAGCCAATAAAGCCAGTAATAATTGGGAAAATCAAAGGATTGAAGTACATGGTTAAGGATGAAAGAACTGAGAGTGTGACAAATCATGAGCCAAAAGAAATAATTGAGAAATGTACTGAAGTGGAAAACAAAGGAATATTGATTAGAAAAACAGAACATGAAGAAAGACCTATTGGTGCAAAGAAAACAGTAAGATTTACTGACAATGTGATGAGGAATCAAGATGAAAAATTAATGACAGTAGCAGTTGTGGAGACTAGGGCAGAAGCTAAAAAGGTAGCAAAATACAAACCATTGAAAGTGGCGGAGATGCCGAACTTGAATGTGTCAGTAAAAGAGATACAGGAGTTGCAGAGTCAAGATGAAACTATGTCGAAACAAATGGAAAGAGCAATTGAATGGGATGGTAACGAAGACAACATAGAAGATAAACCATATGTGAAAAAGAAGGGATTGTTGTATAAAAGATACAAAGAAGTACAGAAGGATGAGGTGAAATGGCAACTAATGGTACCTAAACCATTGAGGGATAAAGTGTTAGCTGTGGCACACAATTCATTGTTATCGGCTCATTTAGGAATGAGGAAAACACATGATAAGATTCTAAATGAATTCTATTGGCCTGGAATAGGACAAGATATACGGAGATATGTGTTGAGTTGTGATATTTGTCAAAAATCAGTTGACAAGAAGGTGAACCACAAGGCGCCTATGGGTCATCTACCTGTATTAGATGTACCATTCAAACACATATGCATAGACATAATCGGAGAAGTTAACCCTATGTCTGCAAGGGGTTACCGATACATATTGACCATCATAGACTTGAGTACAAGATATCCGGAAGCTATTCCATTGAAAGGAATTAGTACTGAGGAAGTTGCAGAAGCTTTGTTCGGATTTTATTGTCGTATGGGAGTGCCTCAGAAGATCCATACTGATCGTGGAAGCCAGTTCACTTCCGAACTCATGGCTGAAGTAAATAAGATGCTATTGATAAAACACACCATGACGAGTCCATACCATGCAATGGGCAATGGATGTGTAGAAAGACTTAATGGAACCATCAAAGCGACGTTGAGGAAGTTGATTGGTGAACAAGCGAAAGAATGGGATCGTTATATAGCTCCATTACTGTTTGCGTTGAGAGACACAGTACATGAGAGTCACGGTTTCACACCATTCGAACTAATATTTGGTAGATCGTGTAGGGGACCAGTGCAGATCCTGAAGGAGTTATGGACCAATGAGACAGTGGAAGAAGAAGTGAAAGACGTATATACGTATATGCAGGATTTGAGAGAAAGGATTGAGGAGACTTGTGATATGGCGCAGAAAGCGATACACAAAGCGAACGCTAAAAACAAGAAGTATTATGACAGGAAAGCGAGATACCGGAAGTTGGAAATAGGTGATAAGGTGTTGTTATTATTGCCTAGTTGTAAGAACAAGATGTTAGTAAAGTGGCAAGGGCCATATGTTGTGAAAGAGAAGATTGGAGACTATGATTACAGAGTTGAAATCGAGAAAGGAAAGATAAAGACATATCACATTAATATATTAAAGAAATATCACGAAAGAGAAGATGCCGAGACTGTAGCGTACATTTCAGCAGTAGTATATTGTAACGCCCGCCCCCACCGTCATCTCCGGAGTCGCCAATTCCGGATCATCGTACGGCAAGGAGGCCGCGTGCTGTTGTGGGTCATGGTCATGGTCCTGAGATATGGATCGATGGTAAGAGGAGGGAACTCTCGGGTTCAAATCCAACCGATGGAATGATTGCCAACCATCTCGGCTGCCAAGCTCTCTATATGAGATTGGATCCTTGTGGGCCAGACGCTCACTTCTGCGCAGCGTGCCCAAGTGAGTGAAATCTTTAGGCCTAGCGCCTGAAGACTCTGCCAGTCTGATGGTCGACTGGTGAGGTGCGTCCGCCATGTTGGAAGCGGGGGACCTCAGTCCCGAGTTCAAACCCACAACAGATCTTGGGACCGGCGATGCCTCGAGCCGCTCTAGGCGTGTCACAACCTCCGTTAGGGCTTCTCTAACATTTGATTGTACTGCAGAGATTTCTTCTCTGATATTTGATTGTACTGCGGAGATTTCTTCTGTGATATTTGATTGTATTGCGGAGATTTCTTCTGTGACATTTGATTGCACTACAGAGATCGCTTCTTGTGTTTCCCTAGCGTGTGACTGCATCGCTTCTTGTGTGTCTCTAGCATTAGTCTGCATTGATGAGTGCATAGATGTTATAGCCCCCATTACCACCTCCAGAGATGAGGGAGGCCTAGACGGCTGTGAAGGTGTTACAGGTCTACTTTCTTCCATGGCGCAATATGAATTAGGTCTACAGGTAATTCTATCACTATCAGTGAACAAAGTCAGTAATTTCAGTAATGTTTCTTATTATAGCCCATCAATTGAATCCTCAATCAACAACAACCACATTCAAAGTAATCAATCAATTACGTAACCAACTTCGATTACACTCAATGCAAACAATAAACAAAGTCAGATATTTTAACTAATAGCTTCTTGTTATGATCAAAGACATTCAATGCAAACACACTTGGACCGGAGTAAAGCTAAGTTAGTCCCCGATTTACTTTCAAGTCCCTCGGCCAATTTAAAAGTAGCCCAAAGTTATAGAACCGATCACCCTAAAACCCATCCACTCGTACCTCATGTCCAGATAAAGAGAGTCCATCGTGACATGGCGCGAAGAACGGCGTTGACATGTTCTTCTCCAGGATCTGGCCCGATGATGAAGCCCGAGTGCGAATCTTGCCGACGAGAATCAGCCGCAATGATCCATCACTTCAGTCTTGTTCGTTCAAAGTTCTGACGGTTTTCGTCTTATATACCTATACTTTATATTAACTATAAAACATCTTGTTCTTTCTTGAGTTCCGAGCGCGTCCACTTTAAACAAGAGACATCTTCTTCCTTCAACGTTCTGGCTGCATCTGACTTAAACACGAATACGTCTTCTCTCCTCAAAGTTCCGATCGAGTCTGACTTAACACGAAAACGTCTCTTCTCCGTCGAAAACGTCTTCTGCCTTCAACACGACTTCTACCTGCAAAGTTCTGACCACACCTCTACGTCTCACCTCTTCCACGTCTCTGCGTGTTCTGCCTTCAGTGCTCCTGGGACGTGATTCACGTCAACAACACAAGTCCCGGATGAAAACTGAACTGCGCAGTTTCCCAGCTAGCCTTCGGCGCATATACTCAGTTTCAATTTCCGCACACGTGGCCCTCCCTCTCCCTTCGAGGCGTTAATCTAACGTCGCAATTTCGACACGTGCGAGTGTCGTGTGACAGAGTCTTAGTCTTCTTCTCTTTACCTCTCCCTTATCTCATGTCCGTCTGGCTGTATTGCCCTCACTCTCCATCAGGCATCGGTGCGTGGGCGGATTGTCCTTTTCCGTCCGTCTATCTTACCCCTCTCTTATCTGCCTGAATGTATCGCTTTGACACTTTGCATCATGCCGCTTGGTCGTCCGAAAATATCGCTGATGGCAGTCATTCAACTTCACCTCCTCCTTTCGGCTACAGCTCCCAGCTGCAGTGCGAGACGGGGAAGTTGATTCAACGGAGGCTTGCCAAAAACATCGACTGCGATTGTCGGTCGTTGAGATTCGTGTCAGACACGATATCAGAAATAAAATAATATTACCCGAGAACAGGCGCTCTATAAATGAAAAGATGGCGGATCCAAAATGGCGACCAGAAATTATAACCCAAATTATATGCCGCGTTACACTATTCTCCCCCCACCCTTATTTCGGAATTTATTTAATTGGACGAATATATTCTGAAATGCGTAAATAAGGCCGTACTCTGGTCTGTACATCACGAGTTCAAAATTATATGCAAAGAACAAAATTAAGCACTGAACGGTCATCGCTGATCACGCTTCAGCGCTCAAAAGTCATTACAAGCGAAAGAAATAGAAGAATTAATATGGTAGTTATATAGCCAGTCGTTGTTTTTCAAGAGTTCCGTCAAAATTTATCAACATTTATGTCCTTACAGGCTACTTTCAGTTCAGTCATACACTAGCGATTGTATGGTCAACGGGGACTCAAGCCACAGACAGAAATATAATTCGATCACATACATGTAGATCATTAACGTTACCGCTAAGCTATTTCATACCATGGCGTCTATATTACCACGAGACTCTTCCAGGCATCAGTTGTGTATCAGGCCATATTATGGCATACTAGCAACTTACCAAGTCTAACCACCGCGTCGCTAAAGGCCACATTTACCCAAGACCCATAAGCTTATCACGATAGTATCAGGTCTACCTTTAAAGACATACCATACAGTGTAACCTAGGTCTCTGTTTAGCTCATATTATTATAACTCTGTATGTCGACTATCACCACGGTCTACCTCAAAGAAACCAGCTTAAAACTTCAACCTAGTAGTTAATAGGCCTACCTATCCTCAAGACAGGTCATTACCTAATTAAAATATGCCACTTTAGTTAATCTATCCTCAGGTCAGTTTATTATTTATATAGCGCAATGACAGTCCTTATTATGTCTATATACGGCAAGGCTATAGTAAAATTGTCCATATGCAATGCAATCCTTATGCGTTTCAATACAAATATTAATACACAATACAGCACACTAATGAATACGAATACAATACGAATATGAATCACCATTTATGCATTCCTTGGCAAGCATCATATTACGCACAATACAGTTGTTATACTGTACATGAACATGAGAATTCTTCACATGTAAAATAAAATATTTTCATCAAAATCAAAATAAATCAGTGTTAAACAGGCAGCTTCCTGTCATTTTTCAACCGGCCGTAATTAAACGGTCCTTAAGTACAGTACCGGGCTGGCTTCTTGATAGTGCGGCGGGGTCTTGATAATTCCACCGGAGCGTCGTTAGTGTCCTCGGTTCCCGGAAACTCGATCGGTTCCTGCGGTTGTGGGTCAGGTTCAGTCCAACCTGACGGAGGTTCTCCCAGATACGGTTTCAACTTGTCCACGTACACAAGCAGCGCTTGTGACCTGGCGGACTTCTGGATCCGGAATAAGACCGGACTCACTTGCTCCAGGATCTTGTACGGCCCAGAGTACCAGCTGCTCCACTTGTCCTTGAGGTGAACGCGTCTCCGAGGCCAGTAATACCAGACCCACTGTCCTTTCGTGAACGATGGCTTCCTGACTCGAAGATCGTACCGGAAAGCCCTGCGGACGGCTTGCTTTTGCATGCATTCCCGAGCTAACTGGAACGCCTCTCGCATTTCATCTGTCCTTCTCTGGACGTAGTCATCCACAGATAGCGGATCACAGTTCTGGCTACAGTCCCCGAGTACGAGATCGATGGGCAGGCAGTTTTCGCGTCCGAGAAAGAGTCTGTTCGGAGTGAATCCGGTACTTTCATGTTGACTGGCCCTGTAAGCTCCCATGACCCATGGCAGGTGAACATCCCAATCTTTCTGATTCTGCGAGACTACTTTCCCGAGCATCGAGTTCAAGGTTCTGTGTAGTCGTTCGACCGTCCCATTCGTGCTCGGCTTGTAGGGGGTTGTCCGGATTTTATCAATTTGCATGAGTCGACAAAGATCACGGAACAAGGCGGCCTCAAAGCAGGGGCCTTGGTCGGTCAGAATTTGTTTTGGACAGCCTACCCTCGGAATCCACTGATCCATCAACATCCGGGCCACGGTCGCGGCTTCCTGGTTGCGGATCGGATAGGCCTCCGCCCACCGGCTGAAGTGGTCAATCACCGTCATAATATAGCGATGTCCACGACTGGATACCGGATGAGGTCCTGTAATGTCGATGCCGAGACATCCCATTGGCTCACCGACGGCCATGTCCTGTAGTTGCCCCTGTCTGGGTGGCTTTCCTCTGATATACCGGGCGCAGTTATCGCAACGTCTCAGCTGTTGGAATACCTGATCTCTCCACCCCGGCCAGTACGCTCTCTGTTGAACTTGCACCGTTGTGCGTCGGACACCAAGATGTCCCCCTGACATCCCTTCATGCGCGAGTCGGATGATGGTTAGCCGCCGTCCGACCGGTGGTATCAGCTGGTACCGAACAGGTTTACCATCGGGGTTCAGCCAGGCCCGGTGCAACAGTCCGTTTCTAACCGTCAACTGAGGCCACTGATGAACTAACGTCTTAATCACACCACTGCAATTCCGTAGTTCATCTCCGGCTGGCATCTCGGACGATTTCACCATCCGCTGCAATACCCAGTTCAAATCAGGATCTTGTCGTTGTTCTTCTGCGATGACGACCGGATCCCAATCCGCAATCTCGGACGAGCTAGGTTGAGGTGGTTGACGTCGTTCTTGAATGGCACCGACAAGGTTCGGCCTCCGAGACAGGGCGTCGGCATTTTGGTGCGCAGTTCCGGACCGATGCTGTATGTCGAACTCGAACTCTTCCATTACCGACAGCCAACGAGCTTGTTGTCCGATGGGTAATGGTGTCCGGCGTAGCCATTGAAGCGCAGAGTGATCAGTTCGTAAAATGAACTTCCGGCCCAAGAGATATGGTCTGTACACCTTAAGAAAGTGGATCACTGCAAGCAGTTCCCTCCTGGTCACGTCATAGTTTTGTTCAGCCACCGAGCAAACTCGGCTTCCGTAGCAGATCACCCGTTCTTGCGAATCCTGAACCTGTGAGAGCACCCCGCCAATGGATTGGCCCGATGCATCCGTATCCAGAACATAGGTCCCAGTGTCGTTCGGAAGTGCTAAAATAGGAGATTCAGTCAAGCAATTCTTGAGTCTCTGGAACGCGTTCTCGCTTGGGTCGTTCCACTCGAATTTATAGCCCTTCCTGGTCATTTGGTGTAGCGGTCGTGCTATCTGTGCGAAACCCGGTACGAACTTACGATAATAGGAACATAACCCAAGAAATGCTCTCACATCTTTGACTTTCCGCGGCGTGGGCCAGTCACGGACGGCTTGGATCTTCTCCGGGTCAGTAGTTACTCCGTGTTCACTGACCACGTGACCTAGGAACAACACCTTTTTCTGTAACAGTTTACACTTGGAGGGCTTCAGTTTTAGATTAACTCCCTCCAGGCGGACGAGAACTTGTTCCAATCGGATCAAATGGGTTTCCAGATCGCTGGCGAAGACAATGATATCATCGAGATAGATTAGACAGATCTCGAAGTTTAACCCCGCCATGACAAGGTTCATCATTCGTCCAAACGACGCCGGAGAATTGCAGAGCCCGAACGGAAGTACTTTGAATTGGAAACTTCCGCGTCGGGTGACGAAGGCAGTTTTGTGTTTATCCCTTGGATGAACGGCCAACTGGTGATAACCGGCCCGGAGATCGAAGGTGCTGAACCATTTCGCTTCGCCAAGGGCGTCCAGGCTCTCGCTAATCAGCGGAAGTGGGTAGGCGTCCTTGCGCGTCTTGGCGTTCACCGCTCTGTAATCAATGCAAAAGCGGGGGGTCCCGTCTCGTTTTTGAACCATGACCACGTTGCTTGCCCACGGCGATAGTGACGGTTCAATCAATCCTTGATCCAGCATCGCCTGAACTTGCTCGTCAATAATTGGGAGCAATGAGAGCGGTTGCCGTCGCAGCGGCTGACGAACAGGCGCTTCGTTGCCCGTGTCGATCTCATGTCGTAGAATGTCGGTGAAGCCTAGATCCCATTCACCGAGAGAAAAGGCGGCGCGACGATTCATCAGAACTTCCCGTAGCCGACACTGTACTTCTGGTGGAACCTCCTCCGCAATGTTCAACCATAGTGGACTCAGCACTACCTCTGCATCTTCAGCGGTAATACGGTCTTTCACTTCAGTCACCATGGCACACCCTGCAGCGACACTATCGTCTTGATGGACCTCGGCTACTGTCACTTCTTCCAAATGGCATTGCACCCCTTTCGGCAATTTAATCACCCTGTCAGTCGGATTCAACACTCTGATGGTGATATCGATCGCTCTTTCCGGTAGAAGCGTACTGGCGATTACGAGACCCGATGTCAATACATGTGGGGGTGTAGCCCATTGACTCTTGGTCGGTTTCAAGTCTGGAAGTATTGCATACACCTCCACGTTCATTTCTGACCATGCCGGGATATTCACGTGCTGTGCAGCTGCGATCTTCCGGCAAATTGCCCTCCGCCCTTGACTGACTAAAGGAAATGTGCGGCCTTGTAGTACGATAGTTCCATTCAAAAGACTCACCAGAGCTTGCTGTTCATTCAACCACCCGAGTCCTAGGATCATTTCACTGACTTGAGCGGTTACTAAACAAGGAACTTCGAACCTGTAGTCGGCCGCACGACATCGTAGGACAGTTTCTCCAAGTACTTGTATAGCTGTACCATTCGCCGCGGTTAACAGTTGTGTCGATGCCTCTAGGTCCTTCTGTCTCACCAGAGATGCAGGTACTAGCGACAACTCGCTCCCAGTATCTACCAAGGCCAACACGTCTTTACCATGGACCTTCAGAGCCAAATATGCATTCGTACCACCTTGCACATGGTATACGTTAGCTGCTTCATTCAGGGCCTCATTTGCTCGTACTTCCGCGGCTTGTCGCTGGGGGCAATTGCGCACAAGGTGATCGGTCGCGGAACATTCAAAGCACCGACGCGCGGCAGTTCCAGCTTCCGCTTCCATATCCATGCGTGGCCGACGTCTGCACTCTGAGCTGAAATGTCCGAGCTGATGACATAGGAAACACCGTAGAGTTCCCCGTCCGTTACCTCTATTGTTATTCGTCCCTTCGTTTCTAGTTGACTCGTTCTGGCCTCTCCATGGCCCGCTATTGTTGTATCTGACCTGTGGCGCCGACCATGGTTGTCGCTCTTTCTTCTGTAATTGCTCCACTTGTTTCTTCACTTGCTCCAACTGTCGTTCCAGATCTTTCACTTTCGAATCCTCTTCTTTAATCGCATTGATTCGCCCCTGTCGTCGTTCGGGCTGTTCGTGGCCGCCGGCTTCTGCTTTTTGATACCCGTCTAGTCGCATCGCTACCTTGTATGCTTCATCCAATGATTTTGCCTCTCGTTCTCGGATCTTAAGAGCGAGAGTTCGATCTCTGAGGGCATCCAAGAATGCTCGAACAGCAATTGCCTCGCTGTGGACAGTCGAGGAACCCGGATACGCACGTGATGTCAACCGGCGAATGTCATCCACCACCGATCCCATATCTTCATCAGGCTTCTGTTTCCTGGTACTCAGTTGTGTCTGGAACAAGGCCTGTTGTTCCGCATTCCCATATCTCTCTCGCAGTCGCTGGACCAGCGCCGTCCAGGTGTCCAGACTGTCTGCGTTTGTCTCACTTAGCAAGTACGTTGCTGGTTCGACCAAAGCGACAACAAGTTGGTTTAGCTTTTCCTCCTCAGACCAGCCGTTGTTTTTTGCACAAACGGAGAATCTGCGAAGAAAGATTTCGACATCGGTCTTCCCGCTGTAACAACCAAGTTTCAGCCATTGCTTTGGCTTTGGAGCAGGGGTCGATGACGGTTTCACCTCGCCAACTTTAGGTGTTGCAGACGCGGTCGGTTCAGGCTCCTTCGCGGTTACACCCAAGCTGGTAGACGGTAATTCCAGGTCGCCGGTCGTTTGTGTCGCGACGGTGGTCATCGGGACGGTTCTAATCAGGCCACCCGAACCATTGGAAGACGCAGGTGTTTTATCGACGCCCGTTGTTTCAACTCTCACCGGAAGTGTCGGCTTCAGTAGTGATGAACGAGGCAGTTCGACGTCACGGCCGAATCCATAATGCTGCGCGCCGAGGCAGGAACTCATTCTCACCGATTCCACGATGGGTGGCCACCGGGGAAAGATGTCGTCGCTTGGTCGAAGCGGGTCGGGACAGCGGAGCGGGTCGAGCCAAACCCGGTTGTCGATGTTTTCGTAGAACGCGCTCGGAGCATGGGTCGGAGCAGACATCCGCGAAAGATATGAATGGTCGGGAAGAACGTACGGTTGCATTCGGTCGACTGTCGCCATCACCACAGGTTCGGGTCGGAGATCGGGTCGAGCGTAGCCTCGACCGACCAAGGTTGAAGTTGTTCGGCCGACGAAAGCGCTGTCGGCCATTGAGGTCGGCATTCCCGACGTTGATTGCCGAATGTCGACCGGGTTCATCGCTGTTTCTGCTCTTTGTCGACCGACGTCTGCGAGCGACGCTTGCATCCTCCATTGCGGATTAGGTCGAGGATATTCGACATGAGGAAGCGACGAAAAGGCCAAAGGAACTGGATTAGCCTTATCACCCCCCTCCCGTGGCAATTGATTGGCGATCGGTTTACTTATTTCTAAGTCCCTAAACTCCGGTTGCAGTGCTGTTTGCATTCTGTTATCAATTATTTTAACAGTTTTAGGTCTAGCTTCCATCATCCTGCTGATTTCAATGTCCACACTACCTTCATCAGACATAATTTCCACATTATCAGCAAATTCCCTTTCCTTCCTTCGTTCAAAAGATATTGCCATTTCTCCTCTCCTAGCATAGTCAGTTGCCTCTTCTGACCTATTTTCACCAAAATCTCTAGAACCAATTTGTACCAGTACCCCACTTCTGGTACCAATTGTAACGCCCGCCCCCACCGTCATCTCCGGAGTCGCCAATTCCGGATCATCGTACGGCAAGGAGGCCGCGTGCTGTTGTGGGTCATGGTCATGGTCCTGAGATATGGATCGATGGTAAGAGGAGGGAACTCTCGGGTTCAAATCCAACCGATGGAATGATTGCCAACCATCTCGGCTGCCAAGCTCTCTATATGAGATTGGATCCTTGTGGGCCAGACGCTCACTTCTGCGCAGCGTGCCCAAGTGAGTGAAATCTTTAGGCCTAGCGCCTGAAGACTCTGCCAGTCTGATGGTCGACTGGTGAGGTGCGTCCGCCATGTTGGAAGCGGGGGACCTCAGTCCCGAGTTCAAACCCACAACAGATCTTGGGACCGGCGATGCCTCGAGCCGCTCTAGGCGTGTCACAACCTCCGTTAGGGCTTCTCTAACATTTGATTGTACTGCAGAGATTTCTTCTCTGATATTTGATTGTACTGCGGAGATTTCTTCTGTGATATTTGATTGTATTGCGGAGATTTCTTCTGTGACATTTGATTGCACTACAGAGATCGCTTCTTGTGTTTCCCTAGCGTGTGACTGCATCGCTTCTTGTGTGTCTCTAGCATTAGTCTGCATTGATGAGTGCATAGATGTTATAGCCCCCATTACCACCTCCAGAGATGAGGGAGGCCTAGACGGCTGTGAAGGTGTTACAGGTCTACTTTCTTCCATGGCGCAATATGAATTAGGTCTACAGGTAATTCTATCACTATCAGTGAACAAAGTCAGTAATTTCAGTAATGTTTCTTATTATAGCCCATCAATTGAATCCTCAATCAACAACAACCACATTCAAAGTAATCAATCAATTACGTAACCAACTTCGATTACACTCAATGCAAACAATAAACAAAGTCAGATATTTTAACTAATAGCTTCTTGTTATGATCAAAGACATTCAATGCAAACACACTTGGACCGGAGTAAAGCTAAGTTAGTCCCCGATTTACTTTCAAGTCCCTCGGCCAATTTAAAAGTAGCCCAAAGTTATAGAACCGATCACCCTAAAACCCATCCACTCGTACCTCATGTCCAGATAAAGAGAGTCCATCGTGACATGGCGCGAAGAACGGCGTTGACATGTTCTTCTCCAGGATCTGGCCCGATGATGAAGCCCGAGTGCGAATCTTGCCGACGAGAATCAGCCGCAATGATCCATCACTTCAGTCTTGTTCGTTCAAAGTTCTGACGGTTTTCGTCTTATATACCTATACTTTATATTAACTATAAAACATCTTGTTCTTTCTTGAGTTCCGAGCGCGTCCACTTTAAACAAGAGACATCTTCTTCCTTCAACGTTCTGGCTGCATCTGACTTAAACACGAATACGTCTTCTCTCCTCAAAGTTCCGATCGAGTCTGACTTAACACGAAAACGTCTCTTCTCCGTCGAAAACGTCTTCTGCCTTCAACACGACTTCTACCTGCAAAGTTCTGACCACACCTCTACGTCTCACCTCTTCCACGTCTCTGCGTGTTCTGCCTTCAGTGCTCCTGGGACGTGATTCACGTCAACAACACAAGTCCCGGATGAAAACTGAACTGCGCAGTTTCCCAGCTAGCCTTCGGCGCATATACTCAGTTTCAATTTCCGCACACGTGGCCCTCCCTCTCCCTTCGAGGCGTTAATCTAACGTCGCAATTTCGACACGTGCGAGTGTCGTGTGACAGAGTCTTAGTCTTCTTCTCTTTACCTCTCCCTTATCTCATGTCCGTCTGGCTGTATTGCCCTCACTCTCCATCAGGCATCGGTGCGTGGGCGGATTGTCCTTTTCCGTCCGTCTATCTTACCCCTCTCTTATCTGCCTGAATGTATCGCTTTGACACTTTGCATCATGCCGCTTGGTCGTCCGAAAATATCGCTGATGGCAGTCATTCAACTTCACCTCCTCCTTTCGGCTACAGCTCCCAGCTGCAGTGCGAGACGGGGAAGTTGATTCAACGGAGGCTTGCCAAAAACATCGACTGCGATTGTCGGTCGTTGAGATTCGTGTCAGACACGATATCAGAAATAAAATAATATTACCCGAGAACAGGCGCTCTATAAATGAAAAGATGGCGGATCCAAAATGGCGACCAGAAATTATAACCCAAATTATATGCCGCGTTACAATATGACGGAAAAGTGGGTGAAGATGAAGAAGAAGAAATATTGGATTTATATGTAAGTGAACAAACAGAGACCTATGAAGATGTAGATATAAATCCTGATTTGGATGAAGAACAAAAAGGAGAAATGAGGAAACTACTGAAGAAATATGAAGACATTTTCACAGACAAGCCTGGGAGAACAGACTTAGTGAAGCATGAAATACATTTGACGAGTGAAGAGCCAGTAAGACAAAGAGCTTATCCAACACCATACCATTTGCAAAAAGAAATAGATAAGGAGATCCAGACGATGTTAGACAATAAGGTGATAGAAAGATCAGAGGCAGCTTATGCAGCACCGCTGGTGGTTGTCAAGAAATCAGACGGAAGCAATAGACTGTGTTGTAATTACAAACAGCTAAACAAACTTACAATATTTGATCCTGAGCCTATGATGACAAATGAGGATATTTTTAATAAGTTGAGTGGTAGTAAAATCTACAGCAAGTTCGATTTCTGCAAGGGTTATTGGCAGATCCCTATGAGTCCAGAATCGAAAGACTACACTACATTTGTATGTGCCAACGGGATATACAAGTTCAATGTGATGCCTTTTGGATTGATCAATAGTGCGTCAAGTTACAACCGTTTAATCAGGAAGATTCTTCAAGGAACAGAAAATCTTCAAAGTTATGTCGACGACATTCTAGCACATAATAAAGGATGGAGAGAACATTTGAAGACATTGGAGATATTTTTCGAAAGAGTGAGACATGCGAATTTGACATTGAAGCCGAAGAAGTGTTCAATAGGATATGGAAAGATTGACTTTTTGGGACATACGTTGAACAAGGATGACATAAGTCCAAAGGAGAAATCAGTGGATAAAATAATAGACATGCCACGTCCAAAGACAAAGAAACAAGTCAGGAGTTTCCTTGGAGCGATAAACTATTATCGGAAATTCATACCACACTGTGCGGAAATTATGGCACCGTTAAGTGACTTAACGAAGAAGATAGCACCTGGGATAGTAGAATGGAATGAAGAGCTGGAGGTTAGCTTTACAAAGTTGAAGAACGAATTGGCGAAAGAACCAATTCTGAGACTTCCAAATTTAGAGAAGGATTTCATCCTACAAACTGATGCAAGTGGGAGTGGAATCGGATGTGTGATAATGCAGCAGTACGAGGGGACGAATCATCCCATAGCGTATGCGAGCAGGAAGCTGTTAGAGCGAGAGAGAAGATATTCTGTGGAAGAGAGAGAGTGCTTAGCAATCATGTGGGGAATAAGCAGGTTCGACCGATATCTTTGTGGAAAGACATTTACAATTGAGACAGACCATTGCGGATTGCAATATATGAAAGAGGGTCGAATGAAAAATGCAAGGGTGATGAGATGGAGTTTGGCACTCCAAAATTATTCCTTTAACATTAGATATATTAAAGGGTCCGAAAATGTTATGTCCGACTATTTAAGTAGAGGGGTTGTGTAGTATAAGTTGAGATAAAGTAAATGAAGAAGTGTAAGCCAGTGAGTAAAGTGTATTAATTGTCATGTCGTGTATAGTAAGTGAATTAGTTTACTAGGTTAGTTTGTTAAGTAGGTTAGTTTGTTAAAGCCTGTAAACAGTCTTTTGAAGGAGGGGCATTTGTAGCGGTAGAATGCTTCTTATCAAACAAACCTATTAAATGATGCATTGTATAAGTATTAAATAGGTAAGAATTAAGCTAGACAATATGTGGCGTATTGTAGATTATAATTAATATTACTTGTGGCATTAAGTTAGATAATAATAATAGCGCTATAACAATTCTTGAATACGCGCTACATCAATTATCGAAACACAACGAAGGGCAGAAAGCAGCGTCAAACTTGAGCAGACGACAACAACGGCAGACGATAAAGTTAGACAGCGAAAAGATGGCGAAGGAAGAAGACGTAGATTTCTGAGCAAGGGCGGCCATTGACGATTGTGGCGTTCCTTGTCGGTAATTCAGAAGATCTGACGGTGAATTGGGTGTGGAAGGCGACACGTTGTCGGCCTGTCCCACTGGTGAGACTATAAGTCCTTGGGAATAGAGATACCAGGGCTTGTCGTACGGAAACTTTGCGAAGTTTGGTGAGACACTTGCGAGTGCACTGCGATCGACATCGGAGAAGATCGAATTCGGAACTACAATTGCGATTGGAGTTCGACGGCAGAAGAAAGGGGCGAAACTACAACAAGACGAGCAAGCGACGAGAAGCTACCGTTGCTTGTGGAGAAACAACGAGGTGGACGAAACTACAGAGTGCTGTGCCAGCTACAGCATTCTCCGTCTACGCAGCTACGGAAGAGAATTGGAAACGACGGCAAGCAAGAAGAAGGTGACCTTCCTTCCTCTTCAAACCTTCATTCCAATCCATACGAACTGAAGAACTTCTACATCTACGCTGGAAAAGTCCAACGTGGAAGATAAGAAACAAGCTATAATATTATTAGATAATACGCCACAATAAGTAGATAGGATTATTGATTGTATTTTACTGTTTGATATTGTTTTATTATAATATAATCTTTAAACGAATCTCAGCTACATTTGTTTTAGGTCCTAGTTCATTCTAATATTGATCACCCAATGGCCTCTGAGCATAAAGTTCCCTATTAAAACTAGATTTAAAACCCTAGATTTCGATGGACGGTGACACTGATTATCTTAATAAGTTCAAACTATTATCTCCCACCCAATATGGCTTCCAACGGAACCTCTCAACCTACATGGCCCTTTTGGACCTCCAAAATAATATCATTGACTCAATGGATGAAAATTTTTTTCCACTGGGTATATTTTTTGACCTCTCGAAAGCTTTTGATACTGTCGATCACCACGTCCTAGTAAAAAAAATTGAATATTATGGCTTTCGAGGTATTAGTAATCAATGGTTTTCTGACTACCTAAGCAACAGATCTCAATATGTTTATTTTAAAGGTCAGAAATCCTTGGCTTTGAATATCTCATGTGGTGTACCCCAAGGGTCAATACTTGGACCTCTGCTCTTTTTGTTATACATTAATGACTTGTCCATGACATCATCCATATTAAAATTTATACTGTTTGCTGACGACACTAATGTCTTCTTCTCTCACCACTCCATTGATCGCCTGTTCGACATAGCAAATAATGAATTAGCCTCAATTGAAGAATGGTTTAAATCTAATAGACTATCTCTTAATACGGATAAAACTAATTTTGTTTTATTTCATACTAGAAAGAAAATAATCCTTGATGTGAATAGGTCACTTCTAATCAACAATGTCCCTATTACCCAAACCAATTCGTCTAAATTTCTTGGGGTCATTATAGATAATCACCTTGAGTGGTCGGACCATATTTCGACCATTGCTAAAAAAATCTCTAAAAACATTGGGGTCCTCCACAGGATTAAACATTGCCTCCCTAAAACTATCCTATTTCAGCTTTACTATACACTCATATTTCCTTACCTGTCTTATTGTAACATTTCCTGGGGTTCTACTTATCTTTCCCGCCTCAGACCACTGGTTATTTTGCAAAAACGAGCCATAAGGCTAATTTGTGGTGCTCATTGGAGATCTAGCTCTGCTCCTCTGTTCTCAAATCATTTGTTGCTATCTTTAGAGAACATCAATAAATTTCAAATAGGTCTATTCATGCATCGATATCACCATAACCTATTGCCCAGCTCATTCAATAATTATTTTACTACTGGCTCTAAACTTCATGATCATGCTACTAGGCATGCTCATTTCTACCGCAGTGATTATGCACGCCTAAAAATTAAACAATTTTCTATTAAATACTTGGGTCCTGGAATTTGGAATGGTCTCCCCACCCACATATCTGCCTTAAATTCCACCAGTCTTTTTAAAAGCCGGCTAAAAAAGTTTCTCATTGGGATCTAATAACATATATCCCTTTACCATTGTCTATGTGATCATTATTATATGATTTGTCTATTAGCTTCTCATTTAAATGGGATCATATGTCACTTACTAATAATTGCTGGTTGTGTTCAACTATTGTCTTTTAAAAATTTATTTTGTGGACTACCTGCTTATATTGGATTTCTATTATATATGCATGCATTGACAATTTTGTTCACCTACTCTGCGTCCTGCTCTGAAGTCATAGCCTCTAAACTATACTCTCTACTATTACTTGTTTCAATCACCTTTTTTTCTCTTTCCTAGCTCTACACTTGTTTCCTCCCCTCTCTATTCCGCTTATTTAGTGCTTTCCACCATCTTGATTCAAAATCTCTGTCTATGGTGACCCAGGTCTAGCGGGATCACTCCCTTTCTGGGTTACCCATTCTCAGGGATATCGTACTTAATAGTTATTTTATTCTGACTTCTATTTTTTTATTGCACACTATTATACTGTCATTTTCTATGTTGTTCTGTTTTTTTTCTTGATCTCTGTGAATAAACAAGTTTTGATTTGATTTGATTTGATTTGATTTACCCTACAATAATCATCTATTCCCATTTCCATATGACTGTCATCCATCCTTGACTCTTTAAGCTAAGACTTCGACCTCTGAAGGCTCTGATACTTGACAATAATCCAGGTGACACGAAACGGAGTATCCCCCTGAAAACTATCCGGGGGGATGAATTAATCTAATCCCCCGGATGGAATTAACCGGTCTATGCTATCCGGGGGATAAATCATTCTATCCCCTTTTTTGAAAAAGGCGCATAATTAAATTTTTTATGCTATAATCAAAATTTAAAGTGACTCTAATTGTTTTAAGTGTCCTAAGCAATGCTCAGATAAAGGCAACTCGAATTTATTTAGTGACTCTGAGTGTTCTTAAGTGTTTTGAATGTTTTAAGTTCTCTAAAAACAGGGCAAAACAAATTATCTAGTATGAATAAACATACCTGTTAGTGTCATTGTTCAAAACAAAGCAGATGAAAATCAATTTGCAAAAATAAATACACGTGGAAGCGGTTTTTTTCGACTTTGTTATTTGGGGGATACAATTAATACGGGGGATACTCTATTTCGTGACACCGACTCATACAGAGAGATTAAATTAATAAACAGTTAAATATCCTCCCATCTTTCACTCAGAATACAATTGGCGACGATATACGTCAGATGCCTTTCAAACTTCCTGTATACCGCGAAGTAAACCTCCGACAATGATTATAATCATTTGTGCCATCGAAATTCGTCGAATGACTCGAATTGGCTTACGATTATAATCGAATGCGAAGCTGTATTATATAATACTCTTTTGCAGCTAAAGAGTTTGATGGTTTTTCGATGTTGTTTTGATGCATTGTACAATGTACATGTATGCCAGGACTAAGCTTATACCATGAACCGCAACCTAATGGCTGTCATCTTCATGGTATCACCGCCCATGGCAGGGGTCCACCTCTCGGTGTTGTAAGAACCCTTTCGGGTTCCCTGTATACAACCAAATCATCAGATGCAAACTATTACAAAGATTATTGATGACATTAGGGACTGGTGTAAACATGATCTACAAAGCCTAAGAGTATCAGACAACTGAGACAAGATCGGCGACTCCGGGAAAATTGATAAACAATGCATTGGACACCTACTGGGGGACCTACTGCCCATGGATCCTGGTGACGACTTTCTTTTGATGCTCCCCAATCTGCTGCCACATGTGTGCTATATTCCTACATCCGAATTCGACACATGAACCATGATTGCTCGTATTAATGCCTGGCGTCTTTTAAACTAATCGGCTCAGCGGGATCCAACCGTTGTGACTGCTGCTGCTGCTGGATCATGGTGATGATGATGTTACAATTAGATAACGGAAGGATGCTGGAAGGGGTCCGCTTTGTCGAACCTGTGGAACAGTTCTCGTGTTCTCCTTTGTTCGTTCTCGTTTCCTTCCTTACGTCCCTCCCTCTCACTTTCCATCCTTTCGTCCATCTTCTATGTCTTAATTTGCTTCCTTCATTCTCACCATCGCTCCTTCCATCCTTGTTTCTTCTTTCCTTCCTTCCTTCCGTCCTTCCCTCTTCCCCTTTCCCTTTTTCTCTCCCTCTCTCCCTCTCTCCCTCTGTCCATCCATCCATTCATCCATCCATTAATTCATCCATCCATCAGTCTATCCATCAATCCATCCATCCATTCATCCATCCATCCATCCATCTATCAATCCATTCATCCATCAATTCATCCATCAATCCATCAGTCCATCCATCCATCCATTCATCCATCCATCGATCAATCAATCCATTCATCCATCCATATATCAATCCATCCACCAATCCATCCATCTGAATCCTCCATCCATCCATCCATTTATCAATCCATTCATCCATCAATCTATCAATTCATCAATCCATCCATCCATCCATCCATCCATCCATCTAACCCTCCTTACGTCTTCATTCCTACTACCTCCTCCTCCTCCTCCTTCTCTTCCTTCCACCCTCTTCCTTCCTTTCTTACTTCCTCCATCCTCTTCATACTGCATTCCGTTACGCCCCGATCAAAAGTTGAAAACCGAAAAGTTCAACCTTTTCCAATGGAAATTAATGTCTGCTCCCTTAGAAAGGGGTTTGGCGAGGCAGATGCCCCGTAGAGCCGGGTTTAGCTCCACTACCCTCGTCTCCGTCTAAAGCGCCCTTTCCACGTCCTTTCCACGCCCTCTCAACCACCCGTCGACGCCCTCTAGGTTGCCATTCACTTCCCGAAGGCTGTTGTTTACGACTCATTTGTGTAGCGCCAGCGTCCGACGGGCTTTTGATCTTTAGGGAGTAATTGGGGTTTAATGCGTCGGCCGATCGCACTGCGGGGAGATTACCCCTTGAGGACCCAATTACATCAAACATCCACCATACCTCACTCAGGACAGTGGCATACCCTCCAGTACCTTAATAAGATCAGATATATACCATATACCTCTCACCAGATAGCATATAGTATACTCTCCAGTACCTTAATCAGATCAGATATATACCACATACCTCTCTCCAGATAGCATAGCATACCCTCTAGCACCTTAATAAGATCAGATATATACCAAATACCTCTCTCCAGATAGTATAGTATACACTCCAGTACCTTAGTCAGTTCAGACATCTACCATATACCTCTCTCCAGATAGTATAGTATGCTCTCCAGCACCTTAATAAGATCAGATATATACCATATACCTATCTCCGGATAGTATAGTATACTCTCCAGTACCTTAGTCAGTTCAGATATATACCATGTATACCTCTCTCCAGATAGTATAGTATGCTCTCCAGTAGCCTACCTTAGTCAGTTCAGATATATACCATATACCTCTCTCCAGATAGTATAGTATGCTCTCCAGTACCTTAGTCAGTTCAGATATATACCATTACCATACCTCATACTACTAGACAGTGTAGCATATCACGGCTTATCCTAAGGAATTTCTTTAATTTTGCACACAACCAGAAATTTTTGTCATCAGTCCGTCATGAAATACGTCACAAGTCGCCGGCCAAATCTCTTATGGCCTTTTTGGACATCCGTACAATTTCACTGCACACTCTGCAATCCATTCGGCCCTTTCTTCCTCTTTCTGTGTTTGTTAACTATCGCGTTATGACTACCGGTCATTTTTGTCGATAAAAGGAATATAATTATATGTATGTATAATGATTATATGTAAGTCTGGGACAGTGCCTCAAATGATCAGCTTTTTCTGCCATTGTCTGCTATTTCTGCCATGCATCAACTTCTCCTTGCATTCAAGGTATCGTAAGTAAAATTCACCAAAATTATTATTCTCTCTTTCTCTCTCTCTCTCTCTCTCTCTCTCTCTCTCTCTCTCTCTCTCTCTCTCTCTCTCTCTCTCTCTCTCTCTCTCTCTCTCTCTCTCTCTCTCTCTCTCTCTCTTTCTCTCTCTCTCTCTCTCTTGTTACAAGTTTATCGACACTGCCATATCAAAGATGATTAGTGTCGCCCTCCTCCTTTATCCAGGCTTGGGACTGGCACTGGCAGAGAACAACCAGTGGCGGAGTTTATTCTTTACGCAGATGTCTGCTGCTAGATATGAGCCAGGCAGGTATACACTCATCGAATGGACCAACATTGCCATTTATGGTCCTAAGATCATCAAGACCAAAGGGCAAATAGCCGTCAAGGACCAGTTGACAAGCAATGGTCAAGATTAAATTGCGGAGAGCATGCTAAGACCGGCAGAATGGAATACTCAAACAGTACATATACCGCCTCCCTATTGAAGCCATGCAAACATACCCAGCTATTTTAATAATATCCATTCTTCACTGTTTGCCACTAAAATACCGACAACGTGATTTCATCTGACAGGTGTTGACTCACCGAACATTCGTACGATGGTCAGTATTCGGCCGTTATAAGTGGTCAGTTTCAATCACATGAAGAGCACGCAAAAACGCACACACCCACGTGTGTATTGATGTCAAATATTTGAACGCACCCAATGACGCGCCATTGACCAAAGTTCAGCAAGAGCTTCTCTCTGCATGCAGCGCGCCCTCGCGTCTCTTATATGCGTGCGTGGTGACTGTACTGCAAGTTGAACCCACATATCTATACATCGGTACCCCCAAAAGTCCCCAATGTACCCCAAGTGCCTCTTTCCGCTTTCTCAGAACCACTCTCTTGTATCTGCTGACGGGCCTTTGCGCTGGGAGCACCTCTGTTTGGTGTGCACCGTGAGTGGAGCGTTATAAATTAAACATATTTACAACAAATTACTTCGTCAATCGTCACTGCTCGTACTTTGGCAGTACCAGTCCCAAGCTTGGAGAAATGAGGAGGGCAACCACTAATCATACTTGATATGACAGACTATCGTTAAACAGTAACAATTGTCTATAGAATAAGACTTGAGCAGTCCGAGAAAGAGAGGATCCATATTATTATGCCTGTTCTTGAAACAGTTCGGCTGCATGGAGAAAGAGTCAACAAAGAAATTCGGTGTTTACGCTGCAGGAAAAATGAATTGGTAACACAGCGAAATGCGTATACAGTCTATAATAATTATTATAGTACAGTCAATTAATATATAGTACAGAATTATGGCTAATAACAGTTGGCCTATACATAGCGTATACAGACTAGGTGTGAAGACTAGGCCTATATATATATATATATATATATATATATATATATATATATATATATATATATATATATATATATATATATATATATATATATAGGTCTACCACGGAACGAAACCTGTCTGAGATTAGAATTCATATAGCGAAGTCCATTACAAATACCTGTAACAATTGATTCACAGCATGTATACACGCCAACTTCAGAAAGTACCCTCTCCATTGTAATTGGCGCGTACTAAACTATTGACCGTTACAGAGGTCGTCATGGTTACGACAGGTGTTGCAAACTTTCAATAATGACAATAACGTCGTTGCAATTCTGAATAGGGTCTATACATTCAGCGGAAACCTGTTGAAACAAGTTAGGCTCATAATTATAATGGACAGCAATCAGAGTGAAAGAATTGCGGTCATTGCAATGCACGAGAACAATGCAATGGCAGACCAGCTATAATAATAATATTATAGCTCGAAAATACGCGCCACACTGCTTATAGTTGAGGCGTTATAGCGCACGAAACCAGAAGTTCCCCATTCATCAGACGATTAGCGGAAAAGCGGAGGCTCGACGGCCATTCTATCCCCTAAAGCTATCCGGGGGAGGGATGAAATATTCTATTCCGCCAGATGGAATATACCGGGTATAGAATATATCCGGAGAATGAATTCAACCATTCTATCCACATCAGCGCATAATTATTAAAGTGCGTACAATTGATCAATTTATGCTGAAGTCAAAATTTAAAGTGACTCGAATTGTTTTAAGTGTCCTAAGCAATTGGTCAAAGCTATAGGCATTGCAGCTTGAACTTAATTAGTGACTATAAGCTTAAATGTTCTAAGTGTTTTAAAAGCAATGCAAACAAAGTAAAAATTAAGTATAGTAGGAATAAACACACCTGCTAGTGGCAATGCTTAAAATAAAGCAAATGGAAATTAATATGCAAAAAATAAACACCCGCGAAAGTGACTTTTTCGTCTTCTCTTCATCTTGGGGATGCGATTATTAGAGGGGATACTCTACTTCGTGACACCGGCTGTCTGAAACCGGACGACAAAGCACACACGGGGAGGCAAAGGCGCTACCAAGCAGGCACCAATAGACAGGGCTGAAAGTGGTTTGAAAAAATTGCCGGGTCTCTTCGGCCCAAAGAGTGCTAGATACATGTATAAGTGTTTATTCAAGCGCCAAAAAATTAATGCCGGGTCTGAGACCTGGACAGACCCAGCTAACTTTCAGCCCTGCCAATAGACCAGTACAGTATAGACGCCACGGGCTGCGATTGTCAAGCTACACGAATCTTTGAACTAATGCGAGCATGTGTTCATCTGCACCCCTATACATCACCATCCAGGTGAAGCGGTGCGGAAAGGATGTACGGCTGCTGAGGCAGGCAACTATATGGCGCGCTCTGATCACTTCAGCCAAGCTGATGACAGTCAAAGTCTTTCAAGTCCTCGCAGCCTCACAGGAAGCAAGCCCCGAAGATCTGAGAGCCCCCGCTGATCCATCCACCACCGGCATTAAAACACCATAAGGGGAGCTGCTACCCATAGAGGGACGCTACCCATAAGTGGGGCTACCCATAGCCACCGGACTCGATCCGTAATGATCCTTAATCTAATTAACCGCCAATGTCTTTATCATCGCCGCCGCATCTTGACCAGGGCAACTGGAAGTTATCAATCAAGACCATAGCGGTGGTCAACTCCAACTGCTGGTCAGTTGTGGTCAGCGGATATAAAGTCCTGAGGCGATTGCAAGCGCCGCACGTCATGGAGTGATATCACCTGGACGGTGGTCGGCTTTTGAGGCGTGACAGCTTGTTGACAGCATCGCACCCGTCTCTGATGTAGCGCAGCCGTTGATATCAAACGCAGTTACCCTCCTGTATGCTTGCCTCCTCTGATATTGCACCCGAGGGCTCACTCTCTGCTTTGGCCCCCGAATCTCGAACCGTAATGCGGCGTGCGACTTGTCTTTGAGTGTGCAAAATATACACTCTGAGTATGCATAATATACAATCTTAAGTTTGCATAATATACACTCGATCTGAGAATATACAATATACATTTGCGAGTGGGTTTGCTTCTTAGGAGAATGACAAAATAATACACAAAGCAACCGTATGCTTTTGCGATAATGAATTGCAGGCTCCGACACAGAATATTAGGATATAATTATAGACAAGCATCCTTCTTACTGTTTAAACTTTAACGACACTGCCATTATCAATGATGATCAGTGTCGCCCTCCTCCTTTATCCAGGCTTGGGACTGGCACTGGCAGAGTCCAACCAGTGACGGAGTCCATGGGTAGACAATCAAGTCATATACAGACACATTAAATTTATAGTAGGCCTCCAAGAAGAATGTAACACACGTGACCACCACAATGCTTCAATTATAGACAATTCATACATACGTTCACATTTCTGTATAATTGACATCAATTATAATTATGTTTATATTATATGCAATGTATGCATGTACGCACGCATGCTTTATTGTGTATGCATGAATGTGTACGTTTGTACAATGTATACATGCGCATGCATGTATGTGTGCCACTTGTGTGACTGTGTTCATGTATATGTATACAACTATACATGCGTATACACGAATGTGTGTGCGTGTGTGCGTGTGTGCGTTAGCTCGCATTTGTATCTATAGCTATTTGCTGAGCATCGTTTCTGAACCCCACAAGAGCGCTTATCACAGAAAGGTAAACATGTACAATGTATGCATACAGAAACAGCTGCGTGAGCACCTGTAATATGGACAAGCCTATACAAATAAGTCTGCACATAAATGTATATATTCTCTGGTCCATTTTCTCGGACCATAGTGCATCGTGGTCTACAATGAGTCCAGTGCGCCGTGCTCTGGACATAGGCGCCAGAAAATGTTGACCGCCGCAATCTCAGACACTTCAGCCTGACTGGACTTGGATCAACTTCTGTTTCCGAAACAGCAGAGTCGTAAAATTAATGTCTGGTCACAACAGAGAATGCTATTGTGGCCCAGATTGTTGCCAAGCGTTTACTCGCGAAAATACTCATTATCCGCGTCGATAGAGTTATGTAATAAATTGTTTTCTTTCGTCTGAATGTGACATTGCTTCATAGATGAAGCTGCTCAAAATAGTTTTGTGTATGCTGTTGATAATGGTATGCAACACTCGTACTGACGTCAGTCTGATGTGGCCGTAAAAGTCTGCTTTACAACAGGCGCTACAGCTGTAAACAACATTTATACATTGCTGTGATTTATAGGACCTCATCTATGGGACGCGGTGGTCTATAGCGGTATTGTATTTAAACATGTATAAGACGCCTCTAGTAGGGTGAATCGTTCAGAGGCGCTCCCAGTGCGCAAGGCCCCGCGAGAAGAAGCAGGTTTTGAGAAGAGACAAAGCAGAGGAGAGACCGCCAGACAGAATTGCAGAGCGAACAGAAGGAGAAAGAGCATTCCAAAGAGAAGGCAATTGAGACAAATGATCAAGACTAAGCCAAAGCAGAACTTTCTAGAGCGAGGAGCCAGGAGTTCAAATCTGTTGGATGAGCGAAGTGGACGGTGGGAGGAAGCTGAGTGAGGACGAAGTATAACATTCGTCAGATATTTTGTGGCAAGAACCCGTTGAGCCTTTAGGATCAGAGTGAGGATCTTACATAAAGGTAGAGATGCGAGAGTACTTGGGAAAGCGGGCAATCAGTCTAGCAACTGAGTTGAGAACCGACTGAATAAGTGAAAGACGAAGAGGTATATAATGTTCTGCGCCTAACACACAGTGCCGAGGATCCTGGGTGGCCGAGTGGGTTGTAGCCCGCTCGCCGCGCCGGCGACGCGGGTTCGATTCCCCGGTCGGATCTTTACATACTGCGGGTTGCTCGGTCGCAATATAAACGTGGAGTCGACGCTGATATCATCTTCGTAATGGAAAAGAGTCGTTAAACCCATACATTTCATTTCACACAGTGCCTTGTGACCACCACCGCGGCCGCCGCTGCCGCCGACGCCGCCGCCACCGCCGCCGCCGTCGTCGTCGTCGTCATCATCATCGTCGTCGTCATCATCATCATCGTCGTCGTCGTCATCATCATCATCATCATCATCATCGTCGTCGTCGTCGTCATCGTCATCATCATCATGCATGATGCAACGATTGCATCAATATTTCAGTCACTGCACACACAACAGTACTGTTGCTTTCTTTATTGCCAGACAAATTGTGTCGGCGAACTGTGGCCACACAAACGACAATAAGAGCATACCTTCACGCACATCATGATCTGAAAGAAATGGCGAGAAGGTGAATCGTGGTCATGGGCCCAAGCAGTTGGACTGGATACATTGAATGCACTTTACAGCATTGTACATTTTGTATATCGTATACATAGTGCAAACATTGCGCTTTGTATTATAGCTTTCACACGTATAATATAGTTTGCACCTAGCTCAACATAGACTCGGTGAGCAATGACTGTCTTTTGAGAGGCGCTATATAAATATCAATGGTATAATAATTGATCGATATTGATTGAAAGGTGGAGTATAGGACAAAACGTTATCGATTGTCCAATATCTGGGTCAACTCTGTGTATACACGGTAGGTCGATTGTTAACACGCCGTGAGAAGACCACCACAGTATATATATATATATATATATATACACACTGGATTACGAAATATAGACTATATATATATAAATATATAATAGGCCAATACCACAATTACCACATGCAATTACTCCAAGACTCTAGTCTATAGAATAAAGAGAACCGTAGGCTACATGTGTCAATATACGCAGAGGTTTGACATTGCAACGGCTATAGCCGCTATATATCTGGTATAAAGTACACGAAGGAATGCGTTGCAATCGGGTATTTATTTAGCGAGAAAATTAATATTGTGGAGCTACATAACATATAAAATTAATGCGATCACGACACCTGCTCAGACTGTCTTCTTTTATTGGTTAAGTGGTATGCATATCTATATTTATCTTCTTTATAGATGCTTTTATACAATACAATACAATACAATGCAATACTATTGTAGTATAGGTATATATGCGGTAGATGACGCCATGCCCATGCATGTCTCTTTCTGTGCACTGCAGGCTACATTATGCCTATCTGTTTCCCTATCATTCTGTTTGATCTATTTTACCCATCTCTGCGCCTTTTTGTCTGTCCCTGAAGGTCTGCTTCTGTCTGTTTGTGTGTCTGTCTGTGACTGTCTCTGTCTGTGAGTGTCTGTCACAGATACTCACAGACAGGCAGTCAAACAGACATAGGCCTACGTAGACAAACATACACGAAGCGAACAGTTACACTTACACGATTTGTCTGTCTGTCTGTCTGTCTATCTGTCTGTCTGTCTGTCTGTATGTCTGTCTGTCTGTCTGTCTATCCTTCTCTCCCTCCCAGCTCTCTTTTCCTCTGCGCTACCCCCATTATCAGCTATCACCTACTCATTGTTCACCCTGATATCTTGTCGACCCAGATCTTTTCTATATATGATAGTTTTATATCTTATTCTCGTCCACGTTGATCAATTGATATCCTAAATACCATCGTAAGTGCATGTGGACTTAATTAATAAATTAATAATTAATTAATTTAGATTGGCCATGGCTTATTTTTCTAGGCAGACCTTGAAAACGCAAAGCAGGAAATTAACAATATGGGTATTTATCATGGAGGTGTCTAAATGTAAAGTTATCAGTATAACTTTGGGTACAAAAATATTTTCATTGGTTCAGAGGCATTATATTAAAAACCGAAACTAGTAGTTGCCAATTTTCCAGGGGGAGAAAATGTTTCTTCTTGCCCCTATGTTTGGGCGCCCATGGTCATATCAAAGATGATTAGTGTCGCCCTCCTCCTTTCCCCAGGCTTTGGACTGGCACTGTCAAATGTTACAAAAAGTGGCGGAGTTGATAGACAACGGTTACTACGCCCCAAACGGCTCAGAAACAGGTAAGAGAATACCTTGTTTCATGTTAAACAACACTGCCATATCAGAGATTATTAGTGTCGACCTCCTCCTTTATCCAGGCTTGGGACTGGCACGGTCAAATTTATAAAAAAAAGTGGCGGAGTTGATAGACAACAGTTACTGCGCCCCCCCCCCAACGGCTCAGAAATAGGTGCGAGAATACCGACCGTGCCGATTAATTATCGAAGATCTTGAGCACAGATTAACCAGCAAAGCAGCCACCCAATAGCATCGCTCCAGCTGTTGTTGCGATGACCAGTGAGAACCACTGGACATAATTTATAGTGGTCAACGCCGCTGACCTCTTGCGTTAAATTCAGAGTATACATGCATTACCGCGCCGTCTTCGTTTGAGGCAGGTGAGCTCGCAGACTGAAAGCAGACGCTTGTTGAGCGGGTAATGCTATGCTAAGTCGGTTCGTCAGTTGAAAGGATTGAAGCGTTGTACTTTGAAATCCATATTCAGGACCACCTCTTAATACTCGATACAGGTATGAATACTTATAAAGAATGTGGTATCTCTATACAGGTATCGTATCTCTATACATTAGTATACAGGTATCTCTATACAGGTATCCCCCAGGTGAATGGAATGGTCTTGGATATAACCGGTGTTATCACTGTGCAGGCCTATAGGACCCACGTAATTTAAGTCATACGAGAACCTATTGCCTATTCGTCGATTGTGTTACATAACGACTAATAGGCTGCCAGAACCTCATTGTCTGCTAGCATGACCCAACAAGACTAAACATGATGCTGTAGCCGCTGGCTATGCCTGAGTGTATACAAGCTGGCCACAGGAATAGGGGTGAATAGGGGTGTTTGGGGAATAATGAGTTGAGACACAGCCGGGTGTTGGTAATACTGCGTTCCACATCGCGGGTTCTGGTTGGCTCTCTGCCCTAGCATGTGATCCATTCTCAGAACTGAAGTACTGTTCTTCGGCTTTATTTTATCCGTCTAAAGTTTCGGCAAATGATTAGAAGTTGTCACGCGATAAAGACTAGCCACAACACGAGGATGTATACATGATCAATCGTAGATCGAACTTGTCTGGTGGATTTAGACATCACAGAAGAACTTGCATTGGTACGCTAAGGTAATATTTACAGTACCGCATTCGGTGTGACCGTTGAGTCTTTCATTCACTGAAAGTCTATTTCAACTTGTTTCTGATCTACTCTGGATGTCGTAAGTTATTTCGTGGATGAGGCGTCGATCAATCCTATAGAAATATCGGATGAAGTGTTATTAGGCGACATACATTACCGTACGTTATATAAAATATGGATCCTTAACCTCCATTAGTGCTTGGTTCTTAGTCCTTTCCGTGCAGGTCTGCAAATTGGGCAACAACACATCTCCTGAACTCGTTCCTGTCCATGATCAGCTCACTAGCCTCGTCCCTAGATGTCTCCAGACGCCCCAAGTCATCTGTAATACCTACACTGCACTACTTTACTTAGTACTTAATTAGTACTTAGTCCTTCCCGTGCAGGTCTGCGCGTCGGGCAGCGCATCTCCTCCACTCGTGTCCCTGCCCGCGGTCCATCACCAGCTCCATAGTCTGGTCCTAAGAGTGTTTGGAGTGTGCTTGGAGTGTTTGAAAATATTCCAAACACTCCAAGTCGTCTATTTGGTCGACTGCATTTGTTGCTTTGTTTCTGTTGCTTGCCCTTTTTTACCCGTTGGGTTGCATGCAGGTCCACCGTGGTGCCCTCCTCCTTCATCCTGGCTTTGGACATACTCAGGTTATTCTTAGATACCCGTAAAACCGGTCATGTTCGTTGGATAGGCCCACCACTGAACCAAATGCATTCTGAACGTTGAGTCTTGAGAGTTGTTACCAACGTTCCCTCTAATATTTTTCCTGTGTGCGCGGAGCTGTCGGTTGCTTGAGCAACCCAAATTTCGGTTTGGGCACCATATTTTCAGAAACATTAAATTTGTGTTTGAAAAATCTACAGGCCAAGCTACACTAATTACACGTCTGTAATAGGCCTAATGTCAATTTTTAGATTAAAGATGATGTAGTCTATTGCGCAAGAATCTCGTATATATGGTTTTAATACTTATCGCAAACGAAAATATTAATGATAGCCTACGATAAATAATACCAAGCAACATCTGAACTAGACCTACCTGCAGGAGACCTACCTTAGACTATATGATGGAGGATACATATAGTTCTTAATCTAGCAACAAAATAACGTTCAGCGCTAAAATTTCGCTGCCTCCGATCTTTCAGCAGCGACCATAATTGTTGATAAAATTAATCCTGTCGATATTGACTGACAGGCCAAGTCTCGTTGTTTGTGTTCTAGGCCTACTGACGCTGGAAGCTCCGTCTTTGCGATCTCGCTAAGCCAATCAGTTTTAAAATTAGAAGAATACCTTTTCTTTGATAAAGCTGTTTCATATACTCTCATTCGCTTGACGTTTCGACACTGCTTACAAATTTCACTCACTAAGAAATAACCCTGTATTAAACCGACCTCCAAAGTGAAATCCAACTCTGGTGATCTGTTTGACATTTGACAGACAGGCCTGCAATATACGGCATCGCCCTAGGCCTAGGGTTTTCCACTCACCTATAGTGGATAACTGGAGGGTTCTTTGACTCCACCTGTTGGAACTAACCATGCAGCCGGAGCAGCCGCCTATGACGGCAGAGCAGCTGATAAGAATCAGCAAGCATCCCCTCTAAATTGGTTGGTGCCAAGCTGGTCTTCTGGTTTCGGGTCATAGCAGGAGTCGCCAAGACGTCCAAGTTAATGACTGACACAGTTAAAGATGAGGTTGGAGCATCCCTTGTGATTAGTTATCTCTTAACAGATGTTCCTGTTTGTGACTCAATGAGTGGTGCGCTCAACTCGCACTGGACATTAATTATTCTCTTCAAAGCCGTGACTAGATCGTCCCTCAGATTCAACCTAGGTGGAAGCGTACGTGCTTCCAGCCTGCGTCCAGTCATTACAAAGCTCTGGAGGGGGTGCGGTTATAGTCATTAGTTGGGGTATTCGTCCGGGGATAATTGACTGTCGAATGGCTAGATGGCAGCTTGGTAGTCGTCCGCGCACACAGATATTGACCACTCGGTGGGAAAATATGAGATCACAAATCAATGACTTACGTCAAGTTAAACAAATTTAACAAAACGTTAGTTTATAATTTTATGCACTTCCTAGTTCCTACCCAAATTTGTGAGCGGAGATTTGAAACTGCGGCGCGGGGTTTTAAAATGAGGTGCGCGGCCGCGCGGCCGCGCAGCTTAGAGGGAACGTTGGAACTTGTTACATTCTTGGATGGATGGATCCAGATTTGACGAGGGCCTATGACAACAATGGCCGTTGCTCTCGACAAAAATTTGTTTTGCATATTACAGCACTTATACATTACATTACAGTTACATTCTTACAATCGTGTCTTCTAATAGACTATCACTTTCCAACAGAACACCGGTTCGGCAAATTCTTTCTGGAGATAATTGGCGATTAGATCTAGTCCTGTTTAACCATGCACTTGTAAGCTACAATTTTTTCATAAGTTTATGCCTTATTATTCTTATTATGATTATTATTATCATGGATACTTTTTACTAGAGGTAGTTCTAATTTCTGTTATTGTTGTTACTGCTACTGGTGCTCATGCTGTTGTTGCTGCTTTCGCTGTTGATGCTGTTGTCGTTACTATTCGAAAGATGGCGATGATGTTAGTTTTCAGATGCGTACAAAGACAAAGTTTTCCGTTTTTGGCAACATATTCTGGATGAATAGAAACTATATTCTGGATGAATAGAAACTATATTCTGGATGAATAGAAACAATATTCTGGATGAATAGAAACTATAGGCTATTATAGGTTCTATTCATTCAGAATAAGTGCCAAAAACGAAAAACTTTGTCTTTATACGCATATGAAAATCTGAATCCAGAATAGAATAATTAAACTGGATTCGTGTTATGTTAACAAAGATCACTAATTAGCCTAATGAGGCTGAATATTCATCAACGTTTGAACGTAGACCGTTCGAGCCAAGGCCGTAGCCAGGATTATTTTATTTGGGTGGGGGGGTGGGTTACCCGACCGTGAGGAGCCGACAAGCAACCGAATCAATTGCCCAAGGGGTTTGAAGAATCGTCGTGAGCTTTCATAGCGAGTTTTGGACGGCCAATGCATTACACACTGTAGTTCTTGTATCAATTGCATTATTTAATTTTTACATTATTTCATTTCGGGGGTGTTCAAACACCCAAAACACCCCCTAGCTACGGACTCGATTCGAACTGTGTATACACACAAACGCTGTAGCTTTAATTATAAGCTCCTCTGTACGTTATAATGCATAGACAAACACGATCTTTCAGTGTATACATTCAGCGTAAACATTGCTTAGCATAACAGTTATACTATAGTGTCATGGTCCTTTGAAACGCAACTTTGCCATTAATTGACTCCATAACATTGTCCCAGAATTCAGTCGACAATTATTCTGCAAAGTTGACTGCAGACTATAGCGGTAAGATCAGATGGCCTTTAGGTGTAGGGGCCTATAGTCAAAAGGGAATTGTTTGCCCGACGTATATGCAATTAAAGTGTTATACATGATTATATTCACCATTCAGCCAACATTGCGTAAGGACAATCCACTCCTACCGTAACGTTACGCAAGAGAGTTCCCAAACGAGTCGCCCTAACATCGTTCCCTTACCCCCCCCCCCCCATTGCCTAACATCTGATAATTATTGCGTCCGAGTTCTTTGAGTCGTGTAAACAGACTTCTAGTCCCGACTATTATGAATGAAACGGAATTTCAAGGGATCGATTTCAAAATGAGCTTCAAGCCAATGTGTACAGTGGTAATTTAATCTGCAGGCCTGAGCAACGTTCCATGCTTGATAAACTTGCGCAGCCGTCCCTTCTCTGTGGATGTTCCAACAGCCTGGAACGGGCTTCCCTTGACTATACGAAATATCCCAAACTGTTGAGTTTCATCAACCGTTGAAGACTGCTTTTTTCCGCTTGACCTGGGTCGGGAGTGCCTCTGAGTAGGGTTCTTTAAGAAGTGCCATTTAAAATCTGATCGATTTATTGATTGACTGACTGATTGATTGATTGATTGATTGATTGACTGACTGACTGATTATTGACTGACTGACTGACTGATTGATTGATTGATTGATTGATTGACTGACTGATTAACTGATTGATTGATTGATTGGTGTTTTTTCTCGCAATAGAAGCGGAACATAGTCGTGGATAGATTTACAGAGTGTGGCTTTCAAATCGAAAGGTCTGAACGCGTTTTGTTCGAAATGCCGTCTGAAGCGTTACAAATGGAACGAATTTCACCAGCCACGAGGTCCACAGACGACGAAAACTACAGCGGCACCGATTGCAACGACCACTGGCAATCACCTCACGACGTTCATCATCATCGCACCAGGTACGGTATACAATCTACATAAGAATGAGAAGATCATAGAGATAAAATACACGACATGCATGTACATAATCGTGCGTATATATGCGTACATATAATGCGTGTATAATCAGTGTTTAAAGTGTGGGAAAATAAGTCCCTGGACGCCTCTTACCTTTCCAAAAGAAGTGCCTGGACGCCTCTTACGTTTCCAGACTGATGTGCTGGCCAATAAGTGGCAGGACGGCATGCAGATTTTAAAACAAATGTTTCTTTTAGCTATAGTATTATTGTTGTGTTAAACTCGGCGCCATGTGAAACTCCTCCCATTAGCCTAGATTATAATAGTAACTGATAGACTATTTGGTTGGTTTAACATGTGCCCTTAATCCCCTTACATCGGTGACTATCTCTTTAAGTCATTAACTTCATGTAACTCTATCTTTTTGTAAGTAGGCCTATAATGTCTTTTACAACAGTGAGCAGATAGACAGCGCTGTGCCAAGTAGGCCTACCAAAAAGAGGCCATAATTATTATCTATTATTAATTTTTAATGAATCTTTATGCAACAAACCTTCAAGGTATAAACCACTCAGAAGCGCTTCCAGTCCAACCACGGCCACGTAAGACAGGTGTTAAATTCGAAATTATAAACGGCGGTGTGACCTCTAAATGATGTCTAACTGCACATAACTAACTAGGCCTGAGTGTTCATTTTGGCCATATCATTTTGGCCAATGTCATTGTTATCTTTACATTAGTTTTGTTGTTTATTTTTAAAGTGCATTGACATGTAACTGGGTGCGGTGTGTCACCCTTATTTGTCTCATCAAACCAAGATTATTATCTCATTTTGTGTAATATGAGAAATTGAAGGCTTATAGAAGCTCTACATAAATGCCTTTAAAGTAACAGCGAGGCGGGTATAACTTTATAAATAAATTGGTTGCTACGCCACATAGGTAGGCTATATTAGTTATGCAAAGTCCGATATCTAGGATGTCTATATCAAGCCATTTTCAACGCATTGTCGTCAGTGACGAATGTACGATTGCCAATAAATAATAATATAATTATTGCTAAGTCCTTCGGCAAACCATTCTATAGACTTGTGGGGACCACTTGAGTGCGTGCATGGAGTCTATACGCATTGCAGGACGGCAACCTTTGACCTTCCGTATGAAGACGTGTACATACAGGGTGCGCCAAAAAAGTAATCCCCTACAGTTTTCAGCCCATATCTTGGCCAAACATACGAATTTTTAAATGAAACTTTACAGTCTTAAAGGCAATTTATACCTATACGTACAATGGTCGAATTACAAAAAAATATTTCAAACGGAACAAAAGTTACACCACTTTTAGGGAGGCCACCCACCGTTTTTTGACGATTCAAAAACGAAGCGCAACAAAAATTAGATTTTTTGCCAATATCTTGGCCAAAATTAATAATATCGAAATGAAATTTTACAGGCTTATAGACAATTCATATCTGCACATGGTGCTCAGATGTCATCAAAATGTTTCAAACAGGACAAAAGTTATACCACTTTTAGTAAGGCCGTGGGTGACGATTCAAAAACGAAACGCAACAAAAAGTAACAAAAACACGATTTTATTAAGTCTCATCTCAAATAACTGTTGTCAAATGACCTTGGTAGTGCTTCACAACTTGTGCTCAATGCGCCCACCCCCCGTGCCAAAACTTCTTTTGAGTCTCTTTGCAAAGTTCTTGATGGACCTGTTGATTAAACTGATAGATTCCTTATTTACCAATTTGATCATCACCTTGCTAAGTGACTTCTCAGTGGCGCGCAGCTACGCTGGTGCCCTGTTTCTTTTTTAAATAGTAACAATAATGATCATCTGGCAATATCAAGGCTATTTGATAACAATTATTTAAGATGAGACTTAATAAAATCGTGTTTTTGCTACTTTACGTCTTTGAATGGTCAAGAAACGAGGTTGGTCTCACTAAAAGTGGTATAACTTTTGTTCTGTTTGAAATATTTTTGATGGAATCTGACCACCATGTACAGATATGAATTGTCTTTAAGCCTGTAAAATTTCATTTCGATATTCTTAGTTTTGGCCAAGATATTGGCCAGAATAATTAAATTGGTTTTTTGTGACTTTTCGTTGGGTCGCGTTTTTGAATCGTCAAAAACCGGTGGGTGGCCTCCCTAAAAGTGATATAACTTTTGTTCTGTTTCACGTATGGCTATGAAATTTGACTATTGTACGTAGATATGAATTACCTTCAAGCCCGTAAAACTGGATTTGAAAAATGCCTATTTTTGGCCAAGATATTGATAAAAAGCCGTAGGGGATTACTTTTTTTGGCGCACCCTGTATATATATATATATACATTGTACAATGTGCACCCATCATGCGAATGTAGGCCTAACGATCAATGCACGCTGTGGTCATTGCGGTCAGGCATGACCAACAATGTTAACAACACATACACGAGCATTCATGTGACCAAGCTTGTTGCAGTTATATAGTTGCTTGTTGTATGTTGTGACGCCGCCGTGTCATAGCAAGGCTGATTAGTGTCGACCCCCGTCTTTCGCTAAGCTTGGGACTGGCACTGCCAGGGTAGGCCTATCAGCAGTGGCGGAGTTATGTGATAAAACTATTGATGTATCTTGTAGGATGACTATATTATAGGCTATGGTATAGAGCAGCGGTTCCCAACCCGTGGCCCGCGGGCCAAAAGTGGCCCGCCTGTGCTACAAAAATGGCCCGCAGCATCTCAATGAATTAAGAAAAATATATGCAAACATTAACAATTTGGACATGATAGAATATATAATTTCTTTCTATTACAAATTATTTTATTTGGACGTTAATAAATCGCATCAAGCATTTTTAAAATTCAATTATAACAATTTTATATGCCTTTAGTTAATTAAATTTTAGCCTTGTGGCCCCCTAATGTCCTTCAGCTAAGATAAAGTGGCCCTCGTGTCCTCCAACTTAGAACAAGTGGCCCGATAGTCAAAAAAGGTTGGGAACCACTGGTATAGAGGTTGATATATGGAGGACCTATAGATCCTCCACTGCTCGTACTTTAATTAATTAAAGATTTGCAGTGACTTTGAGATATAGTTGAAGACAGTGCACTGTGCAGCAACGCTAACTAAACGAAGAATCAATGCTTATTAAGCGACAATATAGCGATTCCTCATAATTGTATGGGGCCCATGTACGGAGCCCATGTATGGGGCCATAGGTGCAATCACGACCTAAAAGTTGGGGGGGGCGACCAAATGAATCACGTCCTAAAAGTTGGGGGACCATAATGATAAAGTCAATGGGACCACTCAAAAGTTGGGGGGACGCTTCCCGTGGGTCCCATAGGGTGGTTGCGCCTATGTATGGGGCTCATGTAAGGGGCTCGTGTATGGGGCCCATGTATGGGGTTCATGTATGGATCCCATGTTGGCTGAATCCAGCCTTTGTTGACATAAATACTATATACAATGGACAGAATGAAAGCAGCGCAGGGAACTGGCGGTATTAATGGTCTGTCGACTGTATAGCCTGTGGATAATTTAAGCTGAAGGTGCTGCTGAGTCATGTAAATTGTATCGTATTTATAATGATTATTACCTGATCTCAATTATTTGCTCATTTTAACTTACCTGTGCATTGTAATCTGTTCATTAGCCCGCACTCGATGCTATCCACGGCAGAAGAGAACAGCAGCAGCGAGCAACTGTTGCTCAACCTGACGACATCTCACAAGAGAACATCCGAAGACGCAGAACTGGAGTCTCGATTGCATTCTGCAGCCCCGGAAGAGCTACTACCCCGCGACGCCGGCGTCAACACCTCTGCAACCTCCACAACTTCAGCACCTCGTGGCCGGACCAAGTCGAGGACAGATCGCTTTGATTCCGCCTCAGACGTCGACGAGAAATCGGAGATGACGAGGACGATTAAGTTTCCCATATCCAGCCATTACCAGGCGATGCTGCTATCGTCGTCCGCTTCAGCCCTACGAAGTCAAATCCCATTTCCGTTTTTCCCAGTAAACCCGATGCCGCAGCAACAACATCCCGTATCGGGTAACGTTCGACCCAATAGTTTTGCTCACTCGAATGCGCTGTCGAACTACTTATATCCGCAGTTTCATCCGTCTCACCTTGCCGGTGTTGCAGCCACTCCCGCTGGATCGACACCAGGAGGAGGCCTACACCAGCAGGCGTCGTTTCCCAGTTTCCTCTGCCCGCCTGGATTCGGTCTGCCTCCCATGATCGATTCACCATTGATGCAGCACACGTCGAAACGACGTCGGATACCAACTCATCCATCAAAGATCGAATTACCCGACCTTGACTCCTCTTCTATCAGTCAGGGTTCGACTCCACAGCCTTCCGCGTCCGGTGGTCTACCCGTCGGTCTCTTCCAGGGAAGGGACGAGGCCTACGCGGAGAGGAGGAGGAAGAACAACGAAGCTGCGAAGAGATCGCGGGACCTGCGTCGGATAAAGGAGCAGGAGACGGCTCTCCAAGCCCGTCAGCTTTACGAGGAAAACATCCGACTGAAGGTGGAACTGCAATACCTGGCGCAGCAACTCACCCTTCTCCGGAACGGGTACGCCGGCAGGTAGCAGCATCTCGCACACGTCTCTGAAAAATGAAGCGTCGTAACTCGTAACTGACCTCTCCCACCCACAGTGACATCCACCCTCCCCCCTCCACCAGGAGTTGGCGATTGCAAGTTTCATCTACGGCCGAATAATTGTAGTGTTTCCAGTCGTCACATTGTCTAAAATCAACGATTCAACATCCTCCCGGTTCATGTCCCAAAACGCAAACCCACTCCAATTCTGGCAACCGTGGGAGGGCGTTCTCCCCAGGCTCAAGGGCGGATACAGAAATTTTCGAGGGGGACATAATTTTTATTCTTGGGCCAAGAAATTTTTTCGTCTTGGTCGCCGAGAAATCTGCTTTTTTTCATCAATCATCCTCGTCGTAGTAATGGCTTCTCTTGGCCTCTCTGGTTTCCTACTTTTCTGGCTTAATGGCTTGTTGAAGCCAAATGGGGGGCACGTCACATGCACTTTTAAATGGGTAGGGGGTCATGGCCGGATTGGCCCTCCCTGGATCCGCCCCTGCCCAGCCTCACCCTCTTGGTAGACGCTACTTTTCTCGCAACCGTGTGAGATGTCTGTATAACGACGGCCACTTTATAAGGAGTGATGGGGCTTTCCATTTCGCTGCTTCTGTTGTCCGTGTAACTCGGACGATTGGTGAAGCTTAACGAATCATGTCACTGTAGCCCAAAATGTAGCACAGTCAAAACCATGCAATCTCCTGAAGTTGGTGAATGCTGGACCTCGTTCCTCAGAGCGATTCAAAGCGACGCAAATGCCTCCATGGGTACATGATGCACAAGTACTAGACACTTTTTCTTGCAAACTATGTGCGTTTACAGCATACTGGGTCATGCGTACGACGCTGCATACTCGTCCGCATGCAACAAACGATTATATCCATTTATTTTTGCGCATTTTTATACATTTTTCATAGTCAGGTAATTAATTATGTGCCTTAAAGCGACGCATTTTCTTCATGATCGTTTCTATGGTGCGTTAGTAATATTTAGTAGCATTTTTGCAAAAGATAACATCTAGACCATGAAGATCTCATTTTGTGTATACAGGGTGCGCCAAAAAAAAATACCCCCCCCTAGGTTTTTTGCCAATATTTTTACCAAAAGTAAGAATTTCCAATTGAAATTTTACAGGCTTATAGACAATTCATATTTACACATTATGACCAGATTTCATCAAAATATTTCCAACGGAACAAAAGTTACGTCACTTTTAGGGAGGCCACCCACCGTTTTTTGACGATTCAAAAACGTAACGCAACAAAAAGTAGGTTTTTGCCAATATTTTGGCCAAAACTAAGAATTTCAAAATGAAATTTTTACAGGCTGATAGACAATTCATATTTACACATGATGACCGAAATTTCGTCAAAATATTTAAAACAGAACAAAAGTTATATCACTTTTAGTGAGACCACCCTCGGTTTTTGGATGATTCAAAAAACCTCAAAAAAGGTGGGTGTCCTCACTACAAGTGATATAACTTTTGTTCTTTTTAAAATATTTTAATGAAATTTCGGTCATCATGTGTAAATATGAATTGTCTATCAGCCTGTAAAAATTTCATTTTGAAATTCTTAGTTTTGGCCAAAATATTGGCAAAAACCTACTTTTTGTTGCGTTACGTTTTTGAATCGTCAAAAAACGGTGGGTGGCCTCCCTAAAAGTGACGTAACTTTTGTTCCGTTGGAAATATTTTGATGAAATCTGGTCATAATGTGTAAATATGAATTGTCTATAAGCCTGTAAAATTTCAATTGGAAATTCTTACTTTTGGTAAAAATATTGGCAAAAAACCTAGGGGGGGTCTTTTTTTTTGGCGCACCCTGTACATAATCGGGCAGCAGGCGCAGTCAATAGTAGCATATAATGTACAGCGTTTGTTATTAATTTTAGAGATCAAACTTTCGAGTGCACAGTCTGCGTGCAGTGCACGAAGTATTATTCGCCTTTTTTGTTGTAAGCCGTCAAATTGTATTACTTGCATTGATGCCTTTGTTTTGTCTTATTTGGCATTTTACGAGACTTCTGCATGCTTACTGATATGTGCTTACTTGTTTACATTTTACATGCAGCCAAAGGATTATTGGCCGCTAAAGTACCAGGTTCCATAGATGTAGTTTTTCTATAAAACGCTACCTCAGAAATAAAGTTTTTCTTGCCAGCGAAGTGTCTTATAAAATTCATGCTTCAGTGGCATATTTTTCAATTTAGTTGCGACAGCGATCGCTAGTCGAGCCATTAGGCCTATATTATACCAGAGGTTACTATTATTGATCCAACTCGTATATGGTCATTGATAATGGGAGGGGTTGCACCAAGCTTTAGTTGAAGAGGTGCGTGGCGCTCAGAAAGGGAACCTGCAGGCATGGTCACAGATGAAGACTGTTCATGGAAGTGCAGTTGATTGGTGTGTCAACTATGGTGGCGTTACCGTGTTGGATGTCACCTGGTCACCTGGATGTATGTATGTTTAAAAATTCAAATACTGCTTCATTGGCATGACCAGGCCCGCATCAAAGTACCAGGTATACGGGGCTAATGGAATTGTAGCATCCGGGCCAGCAGTTTTGAGGGGCCCGCATTTTTTAGGGCCAATGGCTATTTTTGGAGATGATTAAATTTCTTAGCGAGTTTGCTATACACCATTAAGAAATACGAGGCCATCATCGACGTAATTTTGCGAAAGTTCTCCCACACAGATATAAATTTCTTAGCTCGAACTGTTTATGAAATGGAAAAAATCGCATTAACTCGCTGTTATTGTAATATTTTATCTTTAGGTTATTGTAGACCTATCACCTTTCAACGGTGATGTCATAAAGTAGGCTTCGCAGGGCAATCACTTTGACCAGGGCCGGATTTAGGGTGGTGGGGGCCCATGGGCGCTCGTTATGGTGGGGCCCATTGCTGCAGCTGATATGTTGTTTTTGATGCACAGTATCGGACAGGAACAAACCCCCACACTTGTATACGGTGATAACATGTTACAGACAAACCGTGCTAAAAGCAATGTTTAAATTGTCGACTTATGGTCATTAATTTTTTAAATACATAAAATGAAGATCGACAAATTGGAAATATCATTTGCTGAGAGATAAAGTTTCCAAATCATTTCTCAAATGAAAAGTTAAAGGATAAACGCTAAGCAGCTGAATTCTTGTTCAATTGTTAATAAGCATGCACTGAAACAAAGGAAGAAAGCAAAAATTGTGACATAGGCTTATGTGCGACCTCAAAAATAAAGCAGGCTTTATGCAGTTAAATAACTCGGTTAGGCCTACAGTTGAGTCTAAATTTCAGTAGGGCCATTAAGGTATTTGCACCCTTTTTCTATTGGCAAAGTCATCATTATTAACTGATTAAAATAGAGCTGGCATGGAATGTGATTCTATGCTCAACACTGCAATGTCGATATATGTCTCACATGTGTCTCATTTTCTTCATCTTGGAAAACGATCAATCAGCACTGCAGTTTGTCATCATATCATGAACACCAAATACATTCTTAGCATAATTTTCACACTTGAAAATGAATTTTCAACTCATTTGTCGAGTAGCCTATATACTTGGTAGGACCTATATGAACTGCTAGGCCTACTAACTTATGCCAAGGCCGGTTCTTCCAATCTCGTCTTAAAGCATTTTTACAAAATAAGAGAACTGCTCGTTGCTCGTTGACAATGCTTTCACGAGGTCGTCACCATAACTTCTACCAGGGCTGTTTCTAAGGAATTTTTAGAACTGCACAACTCCTTCTTTCCTCTCCCATTAATTATCCATGGTAAATTACTTCCAATGACAGGACAATGACCTTTTTGCTAGTTTTAACTGTACAGAAGAGCTTCTACAACTGCACAAATCCATTTAGAACTGCACATTTTGTGTACAACTGCACGTTAAAAAAGCCCTGACTTCTACAAGCTTTTTCGCAGAGTTGAGGAGTTCTCCATCACTATTATAGGGGCCTACATGATTCAAGATTAGATAAAAAAAAAACCTTGAGCAGAGCAACAACTTCTCGTCAGCTAGGTCAGTATTCCCTATTATATAGTGCCCTTATGCCAATTTACAATACAGTTCATGCATGTCGGTTGAAATCTTTTAGACTCTTCAAATTATATTAAGTCTACTGATTTTGCAAACTCCATCTGTGACCATAACCCATGCATATTTTGAAGGTAGAGTCTATGGGACTGGGGTCTAAAAGACATTGACAGCGCAGTAATGACAATAAACATGTCGCTGTCTACTGCTACAGATGTGGGCATTGGGTCACTCAGGGTCAAAATACCAGCCGAGCACTGGAGTGCTACAGTGTAATACAGGATCTTCCACTTGGAAACCTGATACACGTGGGGAGGTGGTGGAGCTCGGACTGTCTCGATCTGTTCGTTGTCTGCTGCCTATATCGACTAGTCCAGGGAACACATGGCATGCACTGACAGACTGACAGTGTCAGTATCTGTCTACACAAACGGGCTATCATAGCTTGAATTAAACGAAATATAATCTGTCAACAGCAGGTGTTGAGGATGTCATGTTTAAAGCCCTGCTGGTGAGCAGTATCAAAGAGTACAGATAGACTGTGGTCAGTTCAAACCCACTCACTGATTAAGCCTAAGATCCCGTTGCAATGCACTTATGATTCATGCTTTAATAAAAAATAAATAAAACTTCAACTGGTGGGGGCCCCTAAGTGGTGGGGGCCCATGGGCTGGAGCCCGTGTAGCCCATGCCTAAATCCGGCCCTGACTTTGACTGGGGTCTTATTTAACGCGTATCAAATTCAATTTTTAATATCATTTTAGTCAATGAGGGCCTGTTTTCTAAATAATAATAACAATAATAATAATTATAGTTTTAATGATCGCTCAACTTCAATGAAGTCATTGGCAACCTTGCTCGTGTGAGAGTTCGCAGGCCTAGAGTGCATCCTGACCTTCTAATACTTAACTGGCAGGGTGAGAATTGCCGGGGGTTGGGGGTTTGACTCCAGTCTTTCTTAGAGCCCCATAGTAAAGTCTGTTTTTCACACCCCAATTCCAAGTGGATAATGGTCCAACCCCCAGTTATTTTTCCACAATTCTCACACTGTTAACTGTTGATGTCGAAGTTTACACTTAAACACAGAAGAATTCAATAAAAGTAAACTTAACCAACTATTTCATGATTTAATAAAAAATAGCTTTTAAAGATTAACGATTTACATATTGCATGCTTGTCGTTTGCCCCAGCTGTGGATGTAGGCCTATACTAAGTGTCTGAAACTTTTCCTCAGAAATAAATGTACCACAGGAAAGTCACGTTTATGTAGTCCATAGTCATTGGAAAATATGGTAGGCCTATTTATGTGCCTGGTGGACCGGTGGCTGACAGAAGGGGACATGGCAGGTTATCACAGCACCCGACCCGCACTATTCTTAACCACGGCCCTGGGCATCACTATATAATTATGATCTAAATCTGAAGTTCCTCACTTCGTCTGTTATTAGCTATCTGCGTAATGAGCACTTCGCATGCTGTACATTACCAGGTACTGTGAAATGGGAATTGCGTCATAGTAGGTCCCTACTGCTGGGTGATGTTCTCTGGCAATAAACAGCCGTTTCAACCCTTTAATTGCATGTACAAAGCACGATATCGGGCATGGTGTTTATTTCAAGTCTCCTTAATTATCCAAACAACGACAGGTAAAGACACTTTTAACAGGTTTCCTTATAATTATATATATATATATATATATATAATTATATAAGGCAGGTTCAAAGTCACTTTGGGGCTTATGCTATTTATATATTATACATGAATATATATAAAATATATTATATAGAGGTCATTGACGATAACGATCAGACTTACGCAAGACATTGTTTGATCTTTACCAAAGGCAGAGTTGGCCACAAATAAAGGTTCCTCTTTCAGACTGATTCCGTATGGGCCTAATACATAATTTATGTAAATAGCTATGTTGGTCTGGTCTAGACACATCTCACACTGTTCATACACCGGAATGAGGCTAATAACTCAATTGAAATCTCAGGTAACAGAATTTAATGAATAGTTCTTAATGGCGAGACCGGGCGCACACATGTAATTATTTATATGTTTATATAATGTATCCACAAGCCTATAATTATACATAGCCTCTAACTGTAAACAGCTGCAGGGTGAGCAAAGATAACGGAATTCCTAAAGAAGTTTATGATCATATCGCATTTAAATAATCATGAAGCACATCTAATTGTGCACTCATGCGAACGAAATATAGAGAAAAGGACGAAGTTTCAATGACAGGTCACACAGCCTAACCTATTGCCTTTCAGAAAGTCACTGCAATTTCCCATCCGAAGTAGAGCACGACAGATTGTTGAATGTCTATCTATGAATATTTTCATCGCTGTTAATGTCAAGAACTCAAGACAACAGAGTCAGATTGGGAAATCGTTTCGCTTCAATTTTGGATGTAGTTAGCTTTGCAAGAAGGAGCGTTGTGTTTGATATCACCGGCCTAGATAGCTCAGTTGGGAGAGCGTTAGACTGAAGATCTAAAGGTCCCCGGTTCAATCCCGGGTCTGGGCAAACACCCGACTAATTCCCGGGGGTCGGTTACAATTTTCCTTCCTGGTTTTGTTTGCTTTTTAAAGCAAAAACTTAACATCGGACTCGCTTCACAGAACTCTTCACAACGGGAAGTAACTTTTGTAAACATACGAAAAGAAAAATTCTACATTCGGTCAAGCTCTCGATTTTGAAAAACAGAACACTGTTGAATGAGTGAAAAAGTCGAAACACGCCCAGGATTTATTCATTCATTTCTTACAAGAACAGGATCAAAATGTGCATCGGCCGGGAATCGAACCCGGGCCGCCCGCGTGGCAGGCGAGCATTCTACCACTGAACCACCGATGCTTGTTATGGTCGTTCGCTGCTAGTCTTTTGAACGCTTCTCACAGACCCCACAAACGATCAAGTTTGCGTTTCGTGTTTTACCTGCTTGAGGTTATGAATAACGACGTTTTCACATCGTTCTTATTATTATATTTGTCTGTTTCTTGAGGAAACCGCAGTTGCAAATAGTGACATTCTGCTCCAAATTCGCCAGATAAATTGTTGAGTGCTGATGAGGAATTGGCTTCAAGTCATTAGTCTTTTGCGTGTTTAGGCAAAATTGGTTATAGAAGCGTTGACCAATATGCATTCGGAAATGAACATAATTATATTGGCGTATGTACTGACTGCGGGGCAATGAGACCCACTAAATTCCGGGATCGGTCAAAATAGCCGGCCTGATATCGCTTAGAATAATTTCAAAGCCATGTGCGCACGCATATGCTTGCAATTCAGAACTATTAGGTTGAATCCCACTTTGCAATCCTGCAACAATGAGTGCCATGAAGAGTAAGTACCGAATTACATCCTAGTCTTGCTTCCTTACATGAAAAGCATCAAAATGTGCATCGGCCGGGAATCGAACCCGGGCCGCCCGCGTGGCAGGCGAGCATTCTACCACTGAACCACCGATGCTTGTTGATGTGATGAACTGCTCTTCGTATCAACACGTATCATGAATCACACAGACGTTCCGATTTGAGCATACTTGTTTTACTTCTCTATCGGACTTAATAATTATGCAAAAGGGACATCATTCCATCTTATCTGTCATTGTGGTGTAGTGAAGAGGAATTGACGAAAATATGCCGCCTAAATTAGAACGATCTTCGTAATCATCTTATGCTTCTCTTGTCTGTTTTTTCGTGGTCAACAGGTCATTAGTGCGATGATAAATATATATGTTTTTTTAAATGAACTATTGAGCAACTTGACGATTTGCAATTGTACTGACTCCGTGGCGCAACGGTAGCGCGTCTGACTCCAGATCAGAAGGTTGCGTGTTCAAATCACGTCGGGGTGAACTTCGTTTTAAAATGTAGCGTGGAAGCGAAGTAGAGAACGAGGGATCGTTGAATGTCTTTCCATTCACCTAAGGTACTTATCATTGAATTGTAATTTGGCCAAATCCAGCAATGTGCGATAGCTTAACTTTTACCTGTGATGATTTTGATCGACTTTCCATAAAGAAGAGAGGACAAGCATGTGTTTTGATAAATGTCGATGGTAATGTCAAGAACTCAAGACAACAGAGTCAGAATGGCAAATCGTTTCGCTTTAATTTGGATGTAGTTAGCTTTGCAAGAAGGAGCGGTGTGTTTGATATCACCGGCCTAGATAGCTCAGTTGGGAGAGCGTTAGACTGAAGATCTAAAGGTCCCCGGTTCAATCCCGGGTCTGGGCAAACACCCGACTAATTCCCGGGGGTCGGTTACAATTTTCCTTCCTGGTTTTGTTTGCTTTTTAAAGCAAAAACTTAACATCGGACTCGCTTCAGAGAACTCTTCACAACGGGAAGTAACTTTTGTAAACATACGAAAAGAAAATTTCTACATTCGGTCAAGCTCTCGATTTTGAAAAACAGAACACTGTTGAATGAGTGAAAAAGTCGAAACACGCTCAGGATTTATTCATTCATTCCTTACACGAACAGGCGCGTGCATCGGCCGGGAATCGAACCCGGGCCGCCCGCGTGGCAGGCGAGCATTCTACCACTGAACCACCGATGCTTGTTATCATCGTTCGCTGCTAGTCTTTTGAACGCTTCTCACAGACCCCACAAGCGATCAAGTTTGCGTTTCGTGTTTTACCTGCTTTTATTTATGAATAACGACGTTTTCACATCGTTCTTATTATTATATTTGTCTGTTTCTTGAGAAAATCGCAGTTGCAAATAGTGACATTCTGCTCCAAATTCGCCAGATAAATTGTTGAGTGCTGATGAGGAATTGGCTTCAAGTCATTGGTCTTTTGCGTGTTTAGGCAAAATTGGTTATAGAAGCGTTGACCAATATGCATTCGGAAATGAACATAATTATATTGGCGTATGTACTGACTGCGGGGCAATGAGACCCACTAAATTCCGGGATCGGTCAAAATAGCCGGCCTGATATCGCTTAGAATAATTTCAAAGCCATGTTTCACACCAGCAATTGCCTTGTGCGCACGCACATGCTTGCAATTCAGAACTATTAGGTTGAACCCCACTTTGCAATCCTGCAACAATGAGTGCCATGAAGAGTAAGTACCGAATTACATCCTAGTCTTGATTCCTTACATGAAAAGCATCAAAATGTGCATCGGCCGGGAATCGAACCCGGGCCGCCCGCGTGGCAGGCGAGCATTCTACCACTGAACCACCGAAGCTTGTTGATGTGATGAACTGCTCTTCGTATCAACACGTATCATGAATCACACAGACGTTCCGATTTGAGCATACTTGTTTTACTTCTCTATCGGTCTTATTAAGTACCGGTAGGCAAAAGGCACATCATTCAATCTTACTTGTCATTGTGTTGTAGTGAAAAGGAATTGACGAAAATATTCTGCTTAAATTAGAACGATCTTCGTAATCATCTTATGTTTCTCTTGTCTGTTTTCTCGTGGTCAACTGGTCATTAGTGCGATGATAAATATATATGTTTTTTTAAATGAACTATTGAGCAACTTGACAATTTGCAATTGTACTGACTCCGTGGCGCAACGGTAGCGCGTCTGACTCCAGATCAGAAGGTTGCGTGTTCAAATCACGTCGGGGTCAACTTCGTTTTAAAATGTAGCGTGTAACTTAACTGCGAAGTAGAGAACGAGGGATTGTTGAATGTCTTTCCGTTCACATAAGGTACTTATCATTGAATTGTAATTTGGCCAATTCCAGCAATGTGCGATAGCTTAACTTTTAACTGTGATGATTTTGATCGACTTTCCATAAAGAAGAGAGGACAAGCATGTGTTTTGATAAATGTCGATGGTAATGTCAAGAACTCAAGACAGCAGAGTCAGAATGGCAAATCGTTTCGCTTTAATTTGGATGTAGTTAGCTTTGCAAGAAGGAGCGTTGTGTTCGATATCACCGGCCTAGATAGCTCAGTTGGGAGAGCGTTAGACTGAAGATCTAAAGGTCCCCGGTTCAATCCCGGGTCTGGGCAAACACCCGACTAATTCCCGGGGGTCGGTTACAATTTTCCTTCCTGGTTTTGTTTGCTTTTTCAAGCAAAAACTTAACATCGGACTCGCTTCAGAGAACTCTTCACAACGGGAAGTAACTTTTGTAAACATAAGAAAAGAAAAATTCTACATTCGGTCAAGCTCTCGATTTTGAAAAGCAGAACACTGTTGAATGAGTGAAAAAGTCGAAACACGCTCAGGATTTATTCATTCATTCCGTACACGAACAGGCGCGTGCATCGGCCGGGAATCGAACCCGGGCCGCCCGCGTGGCAGGCGAGCATTCTACCACTGAACCACCGATGCTTGTTATCATCGTTCGCTGCTTGTCTTTTGAACGCTTCTCACAGACCCCACAAACGATCAAGTTTGCGTTTCGTGTTTTACCTGCTTGAGGTTATGAATAACGACGTTTTCACATCGTTCTTGTAATCATATTTGTCTGTTTCTTGAGGAAACCAGTTGCAAATAGTGACATTCTGCTCCAAATTCGTCAGATAAATTGTAGAGTGCTGATGAGGAATTGGCTTCAAGTCATTGGTCTTCTGCGTGTTTAGGCAAAATTGATTATAGAAGCGTTGGTCAATATGCATTCGGAAATGAACATAGTGGCAAATGTATTGACGGCGGGGCAATGAGACCCACTAAATTCCGGGATCGGTCAAAATTGCCTCCCTGATATCGCTTAGTATTTCGAAACCAAACTTAGTCCAGCGATTAGAAGAGCATATTTTGCATCAGCAATTGCCTTGTACGCATGCAAATGCTTGCAATTCAGAAATATTAGGTTGAACCCCACTTTGCAAATCTGCAACAATGAGTGCCATGAAAAGTAAGTACCGAATTCCATCCCAGTCTTGATTCCTTACATGAAAAGCATCAAAATGTGCATCGGCCGGGAATCGAACCCGAGCCGCCCGCGTGGCAGGCGAGCATTCTACCACTGAACCACCGATGCTTGTTGATGTGGTGAACTGCTCTTCGTATCAACACGTTGCTCTTCGCATCAACACGTATCATGAATCACACAGATGTTCCGATTTTAGCTTCTCCATCGATCTCATTAAGTGCACAAAAGGCAAATCATTCCATCTTACCTGCTATTGTTTTGTAGTGAAGAGGAATTGACGAAAATATGCTTGCTGCCTGAATTAGAACGATCTTCGTAATCATCTTGAGCTTGTCTTGTCTGGGTTTTTTCGGGCTCTACTGGTCATTACTGCGATGACAGATAAGCATTTTGAAAATGAACAATTGAGCGTCTTGCCAGTTTCTCGTTGTACTGACTCCGTGGCGCAACGGTAGCGCGTCTGACTCCAGATCAGAAGGTTGCGTGTTCAAATCACGTCGGGGTCAACGTCGTTTTAAAATGTAGCGTGTAACTTAACTCCGAAGTAGAGCACGTATCATGAATGCTGAATGTCTTTTCATTCAGCTAGGGCATTTATCATTGAATTCTAATTAATCCAGCAATGTGCGGTAGCTTAACTTTTAACTGTGATGGTTTTGATAGACATAGGCCTACCGGAAGAAGAGAGGGCAAGCATGTGTTTTGAAACTTCTGATAAATGTTGTAAGAATATTTCTTCATCGCTGTTAATGTCAAGAATTCAAGACAACAGAGTCAGATTGGGAAATCGTTTCGCTTTAATTTTGGATATAGTTAGCTTTGCAAGAAGGAACGTTGTGTTTGATATCACCGGCCTAGATAGCTCAGTTGGGAGAGCGTTAGACTGAAGATCTAAAGGTCCCCGGTTCAATCCCGGGTCTGGGCAAACACCCGACTAATTCCCGGGGGTCGGTTACAATTTTTCTTCCTGGTTTTGTTTGCTTTTTTAAGCAAAAAATTAGCGCCGGACTCGCTTAGGAGAACACTTCACGACGGGAGGTCACTTTTGTAAACATACGAAAAGAAAAAACTCCACATTCGGTCAAGCTCTCAATTTTGGAAAACAGAAAAACTGTTGATTGAGGGAAAAGTCGAAACACACTCCTTTATTCATTCAATCCCCACACGAACAGGATCAAAATGTGCATCGGCCGGGAATCGAACCCGGGCCGCCCGCGTGGCAGGCGAGCATTCTACCACTGAACCACCGATGCTTGTTATTATCGTTGGCTGCTTGTCTTTTGAACGCTTGTCACAGACCCACAAACTAGCAAGTTTGCATATGATGTTTTACCTACCTGAAGTTATGAATAACGACGTTTTCATATCATTCTTCTTATTATATTCATTTTGTCTGCTTCTTGAGGAAACCAATTGCAAATTGTGACATTCTGCTCCAAATTCGCCAGATAAATTGTTGAGTGCTGATGAGGAATTGGTTTCAAGTCATTATTATTCTCCTGCGTGTTTAGGTGAAATCGGTCATAGAAGCGTTGACCAACAATATGCATTCGGAAATGAACATAGTGGCAAATGTACTGAAGGCGGGTCAATGAGACCCACTAAATTCCGCGATCGGTCAAAATTGCTGATATCGCTCTGAATTCGAAGCCAAACTTAGTCCAGTGATTATGAAGAGCATGTTTTACACCAGCAACTGCCTTGTACGCACGCATATGCTTGCAATTCAGAAATATTAGGTTGAACCCCACTTTGCAATCCTGCAACAATGAGTGCCATGAAAAGTAAGTACCGAATTCTATCCCAGTCTTGATTCCTTACATGAAAAGCATCAAAATGTGCATCGGCCGGGAATCGAACCCGGGCCGCCCGCGTGGCAGGCGAGCATTCTACCACTGAACCACCGATGCTTGTTGATGTGGTGAACTGCTCTTCGTATCAACACGTTGCTCTTCGTATCAACACGTATCATGAATCACACAGATGTTCCGATTTTAGCACACTTGTTTTGCTTCTCTATCCATCTCATTAAGTGCACAAAAGGCAAATCATTCCATCTTACCTGTCATTGTGTTGTAGTGAAGAGGAATAGACGAAAATATGCTGCCTGAATTAGAACAAGCAGCCAACGATAATAACAAGCATCGGTGGTTCAGTGGTAGAATGCTCGCCTGCCACGCGGGCGGCCCGGGTTCGATTCCCGGCCGATGCACATTTTGATCCTGTTCGTGTGGGGATTGAATGAATAAAGGAGTGTGTTTCGACTGTTTCACTCAATCAATAGCTTTTCTGTTTTCCAAAATTGAGAGCTTGACCGAATGTGGGGTTTTTCCTTTTCGTTTGTTTACAAAAGTGACCTCCCTTCGTGAAGAGTTCTCTTAGTCTTAAGCTTCTCTTGTCTGTTTTTTTCGGGCTCTACTGGTCATTACTGCGATGATAGAATATGCATTTTGAAAATGAACAATTGAGCATCTTGCCAGTTTCTCGTTGTACTGACTCCGTGGCGCAACGGTAGCGCGTCTGACTCCAGATCAGAAGGTTGCGTGTTCAAATCACGTCGGGGTCAACGTCGTTTTAAAATGTAGCGTGTAACTTAACTCCGAAGTAGAGCACGTATCATGAATGCTGAATGTCTTTTCATTCAGCTAGGGCATTTATCATTGAATTCTAATTAATCCAGCAATGTGCGGTAGCTTAACTTTTAACTGTGATGGTTTTGATAGACATAGGCCTACCGGAAGAAGAGAGGGCAAGCATGTGTTTTGAAACTTCTGATAAATGTTGTAAGAATATTTCTTCATCGCTGTTAATGTCAAGAATTCAAGACAACAGAGTCAGATTGGCAAATCGTTTCGCTTTAATTTTGGATATAGTTAGCTTTGCAAGAAGGAACGTTGTGTTTGATATCACCGGCCTAGATAGCTCAGTTGGGAGAGCGTTAGACTGAAGATCTAAAGGTCCCCGGTTCAATCCCGGGTCTGGGCAAACACCCGACTAATTCCCGGGGGTCGGTTACAATTTTCCTTCCTGGTTTTGTTTGCTTTTTTAAGCAAAAAATTAGCGCCGGACTCGCTTAGGAGAACACTTCACGACGGGAGGTCACTTTTGTAAACATACGAAAAGAAAAAACTCCACATTCGATCAAGCTCTCAATTTTGGAAAACAGAAAAACTGTTGATTGAGGGAAAAGTCGAAACACACTCCTTTATTCATTCAATCCCCACACGAACAGGATCAAAATGTGCATCGGCCGGGAATCGAACCCGGGCCGCCCGCGTGGCAGGCGAGCATTCTACCACTGAACCACCGATGCTTGTTATTATCGTTGGCTGCTTGTCTTTTGAACGCTTGTCACAGACCCACAAACTAGCAAGTTTGCATTTGATGTTTTACCTACCTGAAGTTATGAATAACGACGTTTTCATATCATTCTTCTTATTATATTCATTTTGTCTGCTTCTTGAGGAAACCAATTGCAAATTGTGACATTCTGCTCCAAATTCGCCAGATAAATTGTTGAGTGCTGATGAGGAATTGGTTTCAAGTCATTATTATTCTCCTGCGTGTTTAGGTGAAATCGGTCATAGAAGCGTTGACCAACAATATGCATTCGGAAATGAACATAGTGGCAAATGTACTGAAGGCGGGTCAATGAGACCCACTAAATTCCGCGATCGGTCAAAATTGCTGATATCGCTCTGAATTCGAAGCCAAACTTAGTCCAGTGATTATGAAGAGCATGTTTTACACCAGCAACTGCCTTGTACGCACGCATATGCTTGCAATTCAGAAATATTAGGTTGAACCCCACTTTGCAATCCTGCAACAATGAGTGCCATGAAAAGTAAGTACCGAATTCTATCCCAGTCTTGATTCCTTACATGAAAAGCATCAAAATGTGCATCGGCCGGGAATCGAACCCGGGCCGCCCGCGTGGCAGGCGAGCATTCTACCACTGAACCACCGATGCTTGTTGATGTGGTGAACTGCTCTTCGTATCAACACGTTGCTCTTCGTATCAACACGTATCATGAATCACACAGATGTTCCGATTTTAGCACACTTGCTTTGCTTCTCTATCCATCTCATTAAGTGCACAAAAGGCAAATCATTCCATCTTACCTGTCATTGTGTTGTAGTGAAGAGGAATAGACGAAAATATGCTGCCTGAATTAGAACAAGCAGCCAATGATAATAACAAGCATCGGTGGTTCAGTGGTAGAATGCTCGCCTGCCACGCGGGCGGCCCGGGTTCGATTCCCGGCCGATGCACATTTTGATCCTGTTCGTGTGGGGATTGAATGAATAAAGGAGTGTGTTTCGACTGTTTCACTCAATCAATAGCTTTTCTGTTTTCCAAAATTGAGAGCTTGACCGAATGTGGGGTTTTTTCTTTTCGTATGTTTACAAAAGTGACCTCCCTTCGTGAGGAGTTCTCTTAGTCTTAAGCTTCTCTTGTCTGTTTTTTCGGGCTCTACTGGTCATTACTGCGATGATAGAATATGCATTTTGAAAATGAACAATTGAGCATCTTGCCAGTTTCTCGTTGTACTGACTCCGTGGCGCAACGGTAGCGCGTCTGACTCCAGATCAGAAGGTTGCGTGTTCAAATCACGTCGGGGTCAACGTCGTTTTAAAATGTAGCGTGTAACTTAACTCCGAAGTAGAGCACGTATCATGAATGCTGAATGTCTTTTCATTCAGCTAGGGCATTTATCATTGAATTCTAATTAATCCAGCAATGTGCGGTAGCTTAACTTTTAACTGTGATGGTTTTGATAGACATAGGCCTACCGGAAGAAGAGAGGGCAAGCATGTGTTTTGAAACTTCTGATAAATGTTGTAAGAATATTTCTTCATCGCTGTTAATGTCAAGAATTCAAGACAACAGAGTCAGATTGGCAAATCGTTTCGCTTTAATTTTGGATATAGTTAGCTTTGCAAGAAGGAACGTTGTGTTTGATATCACCGGCCTAGATAGCTCAGTTGGGAGAGCGTTAGACTGAAGATCTAAAGGTCCCCGGTTCAATCCCGGGTCTGGGCAAACACCCGACTAATTCCCGGGGGTCGGTTACAATTTTTCTTCCTGGTTTTGTTTGCTTTTTTAAGCAAAAAATTAGCGCCGGACTCGCTTAGGAGAACACTTCACGACGGGAGGTCACTTTTGTATACATACGAAAAGAAAAAACTCCACATTCGGTCAAGCTCTCAATTTTGGAAAACAGAAAAACTGTTGATTGAGGGAAAAGTCGAAACACACTCCTTTATTCATTCAATCCCCACACGAACAGGATCAAAATGTGCATCGGCCGGGAATCGAACCCGGGCCGCCCGCGTGGCAGGCGAGCATTCTACCACTGAACCACCGATGCTTGTTATTATCGTTGGCTGCTTGTCTTTTGAACGCTTGTCACAGACCCACAAACTAGCAAGTTTGCATTTGATGTTTTACCTACCTGAAGTTATGAATAACGACGTTTTCAAATCATTCTTCTTATTATATTCATTTTGTCTGCTTCTTGAGGAAACCAATTGCAAATTGTGACATTCTGCTCCAAATTCGCCAGATAAATTGTTGAGTGCTGATGAGGAATTGGTTTCAAGTCATTATTATTCTCCTGCGTGTTTAGGTGAAATCGGTCATAGAAGCGTTGACCAACAATATGCATTCGGAAATGAACATAGTGGCAAATGTACTGAAGGCGGGTCAATGAGACCCACTAAATTCCGCGATCGGTCAAAATTGCTGATATCGCTCTGAATTCGAAGCCAAACTTAGTCCAGCGATTATGAAGAGCATGTTTTACACCAGCAACTGCCTTGTACGCACGCATATGCTTGCAATTCAGAAATATTAGGTTGAACCCCACTTTGCAATCCTGCAACAATGAGTGCCATGAAAAGTAAGTACCGAATTCTATCCCAGTCTTGATTCCTTACATGAAAAGCATCAAAATGTGCATCGGCCGGGAATCGAACCCGGGCCGCCCGCGTGGCAGGCGAGCATTCTACCACTGAACCACCGATGCTTGTTGATGTGGTGAACTGCTCTTCGTATCAACACGTTGCTCTTCGTATCAACACGTATCATGAATCACACAGACGTTCCGATTTGAGCATACTTGTTTTACTTCTCTATCGGACTTAATAATTATGCAAAAGGGACATCATTCCATCTTATCTGTCATTGTGGTGTAGTGAAGAGGAATTGACGAAAATATGCCGCCTAAATTAGAACGATCTTCGTAATCATCTTATGCTTCTCTTGTCTGTTTTTTCGTGGTCAACAGGTCATTAGTGCGATGATAAATATATATGTTTTTTTAAATGAACTATTGAGCAACTTGACGATTTGCAATTGTACTGACTCCGTGGCGCAACGGTAGCGCGTCTGACTCCAGATCAGAAGGTTGCGTGTTCAAATCACGTCGGGGTGAACTTCGTTTTAAAATGTAGCGTGGAAGCGAAGTAGAGAACGAGGGATCGTTGAATGTCTTTCCATTCACCTAAGGTACTTATCATTGAATTGTAATTTGGCCAAATCCAGCAATGTGCGATAGCTTAACTTTTACCTGTGATGATTTTGATCGACTTTCCATAAAGAAGAGAGGACAAGCATGTGTTTTGATAAATGTCGATGGTAATGTCAAGAACTCAAGACAACAGAGTCAGAATGGCAAATCGTTTCGCTTTAATTTGGATGTAGTTAGCTTTGCAAGAAGGAGCGGTGTGTTTGATATCACCGGCCTAGATAGCTCAGTTGGGAGAGCGTTAGACTGAAGATCTAAAGGTCCCCGGTTCAATCCCGGGTCTGGGCAAACACCCGACTAATTCCCGGGGGTCGGTTACAATTTTCCTTCCTGGTTTTGTTTGCTTTTTAAAGCAAAAACTTAACATCGGACTCGCTTCAGAGAACTCTTCACAACGGGAAGTAACTTTTGTAAACATACGAAAAGAAAATTTCTACATTCGGTCAAGCTCTCGATTTTGAAAAACAGAACACTGTTGAATGAGTGAAAAAGTCGAAACACGCTCAGGATTTATTCATTCATTCCTTACACGAACAGGCGCGTGCATCGGCCGGGAATCGAACCCGGGCCGCCCGCGTGGCAGGCGAGCATTCTACCACTGAACCACCGATGCTTGTTATCATCGTTCGCTGCTAGTCTTTTGAACGCTTCTCACAGACCCCACAAGCGATCAAGTTTGCGTTTCGTGTTTTACCTGCTTTTATTTATGAATAACGACGTTTTCACATCGTTCTTATTATTATATTTGTCTGTTTCTTGAGAAAATCGCAGTTGCAAATAGTGACATTCTGCTCCAAATTCGCCAGATAAATTGTTGAGTGCTGATGAGGAATTGGCTTCAAGTCATTGGTCTTTTGCGTGTTTAGGCAAAATTGGTTATAGAAGCGTTGACCAATATGCATTCGGAAATGAACATAATTATATTGGCGTATGTACTGACTGCGGGGCAATGAGACCCACTAAATTCCGGGATCGGTCAAAATAGCCGGCCTGATATCGCTTAGAATAATTTCAAAGCCATGTTTCACACCAGCAATTGCCTTGTGCGCACGCACATGCTTGCAATTCAGAACTATTAGGTTGAACCCCACTTTGCAATCCTGCAACAATGAGTGCCATGAAGAGTAAGTACCGAATTCCATCCTAGTCTTGATTCCTTACATGAAAAGCATCAAAATGTGCATCGGCCGGGAATCGAACCCGGGCCGCCCGCGTGGCAGGCGAGCATTCTACCACTGAACCACCGAAGCTTGTTGATGTGATGAACTGCTCTTCGTATCAACACGTATCATGAATCACACAGACGTTCCGATTTGAGCATACTTGTTTTACTTCTCTATCGGTCTTATTAAGTACCGGTAGGCAAAAGGCACATCATTCAATCTTACTTGTCATTGTGTTGTAGTGAAAAGGAATTGACGAAAATATTCTGCTTAAATTAGAACGATCTTCGTAATCATCTTATGTTTCTCTTGTCTGTTTTCTCGTGGTCAACTGGTCATTAGTGCGATGATAAATATATATGTTTTTTTAAATGAACTATTGAGCAACTTGACAATTTGCAATTGTACTGACTCCGTGGCGCAACGGTAGCGCGTCTGACTCCAGATCAGAAGGTTGCGTGTTCAAATCACGTCGGGGTCAACTTCGTTTTAAAATGTAGCGTGTAACTTAACTGCGAAGTAGAGAACGAGGGATTGTTGAATGTCTTTCCGTTCACATAAGGTACTTATCATTGAATTGTAATTTGGCCAATTCCAGCAATGTGCGATAGCTTAACTTTTAACTGTGATGATTTTGATCGACTTTCCATAAAGAAGAGAGGACAAGCATGTGTTTTGATAAATGTCGATGGTAATGTCAAGAACTCAAGACAGCAGAGTCAGAATGGCAAATCGTTTCGCTTTAATTTGGATGTAGTTAGCTTTGCAAGAAGGAGCGTTGTGTTCGATATCACCGGCCTAGATAGCTCAGTTGGGAGAGCGTTAGACTGAAGATCTAAAGGTCCCCGGTTCAATCCCGGGTCTGGGCAAACACCCGACTAATTCCCGGGGGTCGGTTACAATTTTCCTTCCTGGTTTTGTTTGCTTTTTCAAGCAAAAACTTAACATCGGACTCGCTTCAGAGAACTCTTCACAACGGGAAGTAACTTTTGTAAACATAAGAAAAGAAAAATTCTACATTCGGTCAAGCTCTCGATTTTGAAAAGCAGAACACTGTTGAATGAGTGAAAAAGTCGAAACACGCTCAGGATTTATTCATTCATTCCGTACACGAACAGGCGCGTGCATCGGCCGGGAATCGAACCCGGGCCGCCCGCGTGGCAGGCGAGCATTCTACCACTGAACCACCGATGCTTGTTGATGTGGTGAACTGCTCTTCGTATCAACACGTTGCTCTTCGCATCAACACGTATCATGAATCACACAGATGTTCCGATTTTAGCTTCTCCATCGATCTCATTAAGTGCACAAAAGGCAAATCATTCCATCTTACCTGCTATTGTTTTGTAGTGAAGAGGAATTGACGAAAATATGCTTGCTGCCTGAATTAGAACGATCTTCGTAATCATCTTGAGCTTGTCTTGTCTGGGTTTTTTCGGGCTCTACTGGTCATTACTGCGATGACAGATAAGCATTTTGAAAATGAACAATTGAGCGTCTTGCCAGTTTCTCGTTGTACTGACTCCGTGGCGCAACGGTAGCGCGTCTGACTCCAGATCAGAAGGTTGCGTGTTCAAATCACGTCGGGGTCAACGTCGTTTTAAAATGTAGCGTGTAACTTAACTCCGAAGTAGAGCACGTATCATGAATGCTGAATGTCTTTTCATTCAGCTAGGGCATTTATCATTGAATTCTAATTAATCCAGCAATGTGCGGTAGCTTAACTTTTAACTGTGATGGTTTTGATAGACATAGGCCTACCGGAAGAAGAGAGGGCAAGCATGTGTTTTGAAACTTCTGATAAATGTTGTAAGAATATTTCTTCATCGCTGTTAATGTCAAGAATTCAAGACAACAGAGTCAGATTGGGAAATCGTTTCGCTTTAATTTTGGATATAGTTAGCTTTGCAAGAAGGAACGTTGTGTTTGATATCACCGGCCTAGATAGCTCAGTTGGGAGAGCGTTAGACTGAAGATCTAAAGGTCCCCGGTTCAATCCCGGGTCTGGGCAAACACCCGACTAATTCCCGGGGGTCGGTTACAATTTTTCTTCCTGGTTTTGTTTGCTTTTTTAAGCAAAAAATTAGCGCCGGACTCGCTTAGGAGAACACTTCACGACGGGAGGTCACTTTTGTAAACATACGAAAAGAAAAAACTCCACATTCGGTCAAGCTCTCAATTTTGGAAAACAGAAAAACTGTTGATTGAGGGAAAAGTCGAAACACACTCCTTTATTCATTCAATCCCCACACGAACAGGATCAAAATGTGCATCGGCCGGGAATCGAACCCGGGCCGCCCGCGTGGCAGGCGAGCATTCTACCACTGAACCACCGATGCTTGTTATTATCGTTGGCTGCTTGTCTTTTGAACGCTTGTCACAGACCCACAAACTAGCAAGTTTGCATTTGATGTTTTACCTACCTGAAGTTATGAATAACGACGTTTTCATATCATTCTTCTTATTATATTCATTTTGTCTGCTTCTTGAGGAAACCAATTGCAAATTGTGACATTCTGCTCCAAATTCGCCAGATAAATTGTTGAGTGCTGATGAGGAATTGGTTTCAAGTCATTATTATTCTCCTGCGTGTTTAGGTGAAATCGGTCATAGAAGCGTTGACCAACAATATGCATTCGGAAATGAACATAGTGGCAAATGTACTGAAGGCGGGTCAATGAGACCCACTAAATTCCGCGATCGGTCAAAATTGCTGATATCGCTCTGAATTCGAAGCCAAACTTAGTCCAGTGATTATGAAGAGCATGTTTTACACCAGCAACTGCCTTGTACGCACGCATATGCTTGCAATTCAGAAATATTAGGTTGAACCCCACTTTGCAATCCTGCAACAATGAGTGCCATGAAAAGTAAGTACCGAATTCTATCCCAGTCTTGATTCCTTACATGAAAAGCATCAAAATGTGCATCGGCCGGGAATCGAACCCGGGCCGCCCGCGTGGCAGGCGAGCATTCTACCACTGAACCACCGATGCTTGTTGATGTGGTGAACTGCTCTTCGTATCAACACGTTGCTCTTCGTATCAACACGTATCATGAATCACACAGATGTTCCGATTTTAGCACACTTGTTTTGCTTCTCTATCCATCTCATTAAGTGCACAAAAGGCAAATCATTCCATCTTACCTGTCATTGTGTTGTAGTGAAGAGGAATAGACGAAAATATGCTGCCTGAATTAGAACAAGCAGCCAACGATAATAACAAGCATCGGTGGTTCAGTGGTAGAATGCTCGCCTGCCACGCGGGCGGCCCGGGTTCGATTCCCGGCCGATGCACATTTTGATCCTGTTCGTGTGGGGATTGAATGAATAAAGGAGTGTGTTTCGACTGTTTCACTCAATCAATAGCTTTTCTGTTTTCCAAAATTGAGAGCTTGACCGAATGTGGGGTTTTTCCTTTTCGTTTGTTTACAAAAGTGACCTCCCTTCGTGAAGAGTTCTCTTAGTCTTAAGCTTCTCTTGTCTGTTTTTTTCGGGCTCTACTGGTCATTACTGCGATGATAGAATATGCATTTTGAAAATGAACAATTGAGCATCTTGCCAGTTTCTCGTTGTACTGACTCCGTGGCGCAACGGTAGCGCGTCTGACTCCAGATCAGAAGGTTGCGTGTTCAAATCACGTCGGGGTCAACGTCGTTTTAAAATGTAGCGTGTAACTTAACTCCGAAGTAGAGCACGTATCATGAATGCTGAATGTCTTTTCATTCAGCTAGGGCATTTATCATTGAATTCTAATTAATCCAGCAATGTGCGGTAGCTTAACTTTTAACTGTGATGGTTTTGATAGACATAGGCCTACCGGAAGAAGAGAGGGCAAGCATGTGTTTTGAAACTTCTGATAAATGTTGTAAGAATATTTCTTCATCGCTGTTAATGTCAAGAATTCAAGACAACAGAGTCAGATTGGCAAATCGTTTCGCTTTAATTTTGGATATAGTTAGCTTTGCAAGAAGGAACGTTGTGTTTGATATCACCGGCCTAGATAGCTCAGTTGGGAGAGCGTTAGACTGAAGATCTAAAGGTCCCCGGTTCAATCCCGGGTCTGGGCAAACACCCGACTAATTCCCGGGGGTCGGTTACAATTTTTCTTCCTGGTTTTGTTTGCTTTTTTAAGCAAAAAATTAGCGCCGGACTCGCTTAGGAGAACACTTCACGACGGGAGGTCACTTTTGTAAACATACGAAAAGAAAAAACTCCACATTCGGTCAAGCTCTCAATTTTGGAAAACAGAAAAACTGTTGATTGAGGGAAAAGTCGAAACACACTCCTTTATTCATTCAATCCCCACACGAACAGGATCAAAATGTGCATCGGCCGGGAATCGAACCCGGGCCGCCCGCGTGGCAGGCGAGCATTCTACCACTGAACCACCGATGCTTGTTATTATCGTTGGCTGCTTGTCTTTTGAACGCTTGTCACAGACCCACAAACTAGCAAGTTTGCATTTGATGTTTTACCTACCTGAAGTTATGAATAACGACGTTTTCAAATCATTCTTCTTATTATATTCATTTTGTCTGCTTCTTGAGGAAACCAATTGCAAATTGTGACATTCTGCTCCAAATTCGCCAGATAAATTGTTGAGTGCTGATGAGGAATTGGTTTCAAGTCATTATTATTCTCCTGCGTGTTTAGGTGAAATCGGTCATAGAAGCGTTGACCAACAATATGCATTCGGAAATGAACATAGTGGCAAATGTACTGAAGGCGGGTCAATGAGACCCACTAAATTCCGCGATCGGTCAAAATTGCTGATATCGCTCTGAATTCGAAGCCAAACTTAGTCCAGCGATTATGAAGAGCATGTTTTACACCAGCAACTGCCTTGTACGCACGCATATGCTTGCAATTCAGAAATATTAGGTTGAACCCCACTTTGCAATCCTGCAACAATGAGTGCCATGAAAAGTAAGTACCGAATTCTATCCCAGTCTTGATTCCTTACATGAAAAGCATCAAAATGTGCATCGGCCGGGAATCGAACCCGGGCCGCCCGCGTGGCAGGCGAGCATTCTACCACTGAACCACCGATGCTTGTTGATGTGGTGAACTGCTCTTCGTATCAACACGTTGCTCTTCGTATCAACACGTATCATGAATCACACAGATGTTCCGATTTTAGCACACTTGTTTTGCTTCTCTATCCATCTCATTAAGTGCACAAAAGGCAAATCATTCCATCTTACCTGTCATTGTGTTGTAGTGAAGACGAATAGACGAAAATATGCTGCCTGAATTAGAACAAGCAGCCAACGATAATAACAAGCATCGGTGGTTCAGTGGTAGAATGCTCGCCTGCCACGCGGGCGGCCCGGGTTCGATTCCCGGCCGATGCACATTTTGATCCTGTTCGTGTGGGGATTGAATGAATAAAGGAGTGTGTTTCGACTGTTTCACTCAATCAATAGCTTTTCTGTTTTCCAAAATTGAGAGCTTGACCGAATGTGGGGTTTTTCCTTTTCGTTTGTTTACAAAAGTGACCTCCCTTCGTGAAGAGTTCTCTTAGTCTTAAGCTTCTCTTGTCTGTTTTTTTCGGGCTCTACTGGTCATTACTGCGATGATAGAATATGCATTTTGAAAATGAACAATTGAGCATCTTGCCAGTTTCTCGTTGTACTGACTCCGTGGCGCAACGGTAGCGCGTCTGACTCCAGATCAGAAGGTTGCGTGTTCAAATCACGTCGGGGTCAACGTCGTTTTAAAATGTAGCGTGTAACTTAACTCCGAAGTAGAGCACGTATCATGAATGCTGAATGTCTTTTCATTCAGCTAGGGCATTTATCATTGAATTCTAATTAATCCAGCAATGTGCGGTAGCTTAACTTTTAACTGTGATGGTTTTGATAGACATAGGCCTACCGGAAGAAGAGAGGGCAAGCATGTGTTTTGAAACTTCTGATAAATGTTGTAAGAATATTTCTTCATCGCTGTTAATGTCAAGAATTCAAGACAACAGAGTCAGATTGGCAAATCGTTTCGCTTTAATTTTGGATATAGTTAGCGTTGCAAGAAGGAACGTTGTGTTTGATATCACCGGCCTAGATAGCTCAGTTGGGAGAGCGTTAGACTGAAGATCTAAAGGTCCCCGGTTCAATCCCGGGTCTGGGCAAACACCCGACTAATTCCCGGGGGTCGGTTACAATTTTTCTTCCTGGTTTTGTTTGCTTTTTTAAGCAAAGAATTAGCGCCGGACTCGCTTAGGAGAACACTTCACGACGGGAGGTCACTTTTGTAAACATACGAAAAGAAAAAACTCCACATTCGGTCAAGCTCTCAATTTTGGAAAACAGAAAAACTGTTGATTGAGGGAAAAGTCGAAACACACTCCTTTATTCATTCAATCCCCACACGAACAGGATCAAAATGTGCATCGGCCGGGAATCGAACCCGGGCCGCCCGCGTGGCAGGCGAGCATTCTACCACTGAACCACCGATGCTTGTTATTATCGTTGGCTGCTTGTCTTTTGAACGCTTGTCACAGACCCACAAACTAGCAAGTTTGCATTTGATGTTTTACCTACCTGAAGTTATGAATAACGACGTTTTCATATCATTCTTCTTATTATATTCATTTTGTCTGCTTCTTGAGGAAACCAATTGCAAATTGTGACATTCTGCTCCAAATTCGCCAGATAAATTGTTGAGTGCTGATGAGGAATTGGTTTCAAGTCATTATTATTCTCCTGCGTGTTTAGGTGAAATCGGTCATAGAAGCGTTGACCAACAATATGCATTCGGAAATGAACATAGTGGCAAATGTACTGAAGGCGGGTCAATGAGACCCACTAAATTCCGCGATCGGTCAAAATTGCTGATATCGCTCTGAATTATGAAGAGCATGTTTTACACCAGCAACTGCCTTGTACGCACGCATATGCTTGCAATTCAGAAATATTAGGTTGAACCCCACTTTGCAATCCTGCAACAATGAGTGCCATGAAAAGTAAGTACCGAATTCTATCCCAGTCTTGATTCCTTACATGAAAAGCATCAAAATGTGCATCGGCCGGGAATCGAACCCGGGCCGCCCGCGTGGCAGGCGAGCATTCTACCACTGAACCACCGATGCTTGTTGATGTGGTGAACTGCTCTTCGTATCAACACGTTGCTCTTCGTATCAACACGTATCATGAATCACACAGATGTTCCGATTTTAGCACACTTGTTTTGCTTCTCTATCCATCTCATTAAGTGCACAAAAGGCAAATCATTCCATCTTACCTGTCATTGTGTTGTAGTGAAGAGGAATAGACGAAAATATGCTGCCTGAATTAGAACAAGCAGCCAACGATAATAACAAGCATCGGTGGTTCAGTGGTAGAATGCTCGCCTGCCACGCGGGCGGCCCGGGTACGAATCCCGGCCGATGCACATTTTGATCCTGTTCGTGTGGGGATTGAATGAATAAAGGAGTGTGTTTCGACTGTTTCACTCAATCAATAGCTTTTCTGTTTTCCAAAATTGAGAGCTTGACCGAATGTGGGGTTTTTCCTTTTCGTTTGTTTACAAAAGTGACCTCCCTTCGTGAAGAGTTCTCTTAGTCTTAAGCTTCTCTTGTCTGTTTTTTTCGGGCTCTACTGGTCATTACTGCGATGATAGAATATGCATTTTGAAAATGAACAATTGAGCATCTTGCCAGTTTCTCGTTGTACTGACTCCGTGGCGCAACGGTAGCGCGTCTGACTCCAGATCAGAAGGTTGCGTGTTCAAATCACGTCGGGGTCAACGTCGTTTTAAAATGTAGCGTGTAACTTAACTCCGAAGTAGAGCACGTATCATGAATGCTGAATGTCTTTTCATTCAGCTAGGGCATTTATCATTGAATTCTAATTAATCCAGCAATGTGCGGTAGCTTAACTTTTAACTGTGATGGTTTTGATAGACATAGGCCTACCGGAAGAAGAGAGGGCAAGCATGTGTTTTGAAACTTCTGATAAATGTTGTAAGAATATTTCTTCATCGCTGTTAATGTCAAGAATTCAAGACAACAGAGTCAGATTGGCAAATCGTTTCGCTTTAATTTTGGATATAGTTAGCTTTGCAAGAAGGAACGTTGTGTTTGATATCACCGGCCTAGATAGCTCAGTTGGGAGAGCGTTAGACTGAAGATCTAAAGGTCCCCGGTTCAATCCCGGGTCTGGGCAAACACCCGACTAATTCCCGGGGGTCGGTTACAATTTTTCTTCCTGGTTTTGTTTGCTTTTTTAAGCAAAAAATTAGCGCCGGACTCGCTTAGGAGAACACTTCACGACGGGAGGTCACTTTTGTAAACATACGAAAAGAAAAAAACTCCACATTCGGTCAAGCTCTCAATTTTGGAAAACAGAAAAACTGTTGATTGAGGGAAAAGTCGAAACACACTCCTTTATTCATTCAATCCCCACACGAACAGGATCAAAATGTGCATCGGCCGGGAATCGAACCCGGGCCGCCCGCGTGGCAGGCGAGCATTCTACCACTGAACCACCGATGCTTGTTATTATCGTTGGCTGCTTGTCTTTTGAACGCTTGTCACAGACCCACAAACTAGCAAGTTTGCATTTGATGTTTTACCTACCTGAAGTTATGAATAACGACGTTTTCAAATCATTCTTCTTATTATATTCATTTTGTCTGCTTCTTGAGGAAACCAATTGCAAATTGTGACATTCTGCTCCAAATTCGCCAGATAAATTGTTGAGTGCTGATGAGGAATTGGTTTCAAGTCATTATTATTCTCCTGCGTGTTTAGGTGAAATCGGTCATAGAAGCGTTGACCAACAATATGCATTCGGAAATGAACATAGTGGCAAATGTACTGAAGGCGGGTCAATGAGACCCACTAAATTCCGCGATCGGTCAAAATTGCTGATATCGCTCTGAATTCGAAGCCAAACTTAGTCCAGCGATTATGAAGAGCATGTTTTACACCAGCAACTGCCTTGTACGCACGCATATGCTTGCAATTCAGAAATATTAGGTTGAACCCCACTTTGCAATCCTGCAACAATGAGTGCCATGAAAAGTAAGTACCGAATTCTATCCCAGTCTTGATTCCTTACATGAAAAGCATCAAAATGTGCATCGGCCGGGAATCGAACCCGGGCCGCCCGCGTGGCAGGCGAGCATTCTACCACTGAACCACCGATGCTTGTTGATGTGGTGAACTGCTCTTCGTATCAACACGTTGCTCTTCGTATCAACACGTATCATGAATCACACAGATGTTCCGATTTTAGCACACTTGTTTTGCTTCTCTATCCATCTCATTAAGTGCACAAAAGGCAAATCATTCCATCTTACCTGTCATTGTGTTGTAGTGAAGAGGAATAGACGAAAATATGCTGCCTGAATTAGAACAAGCAGCCAACGATAATAACAAGCATCGGTGGTTCAGTGGTAGAATGCTCGCCTGCCACGCGGGCGGCCCGGGTTCGATTCCCGGCCGATGCACATTTTGATCCTGTTCGTGTGGGGATTGAATGAATAAAGGAGTGTGTTTCGACTGTTTCACTCAATCAATAGCTTTTCTGTTTTCCAAAATTGAGAGCTTGACCGAATGTGGGGTTTTTCCTTTTCGTTTGTTTACAAAAGTGACCTCCCTTCGTGAAGAGTTCTCTTAGTCTTAAGCTTCTCTTGTCTGTTTTTTTCGGGCTCTACTGGTCATTACTGCGATGATAGAATATGCATTTTGAAAATGAACAATTGAGCATCTTGCCAGTTTCTCGTTGTACTGACTCCGTGGCGCAACGGTAGCGCGTCTGACTCCAGATCAGAAGGTTGCGTGTTCAAATCACGTCGGGGTCAACGTCGTTTTAAAATGTAGCGTGTAACTTAACTCCGAAGTAGAGCACGTATCATGAATGCTGAATGTCTTTTCATTCAGCTAGGGCATTTATCATTGAATTCTAATTAATCCAGCAATGTGCGGTAGCTTAACTTTTAACTGTGATGGTTTTGATAGACATAGGCCTACCGGAAGAAGAGAGGGCAAGCATGTGTTTTGAAACTTCTGATAAATGTTGTAAGAATATTTCTTCATCGCTGTTAATGTCAAGAATTCAAGACAACAGAGTCAGATTGGCAAATCGTTTCGCTTTAATTTTGGATATAGTTAGCGTTGCAAGAAGGAACGTTGTGTTTGATATCACCGGCCTAGATAGCTCAGTTGGGAGAGCGTTAGACTGAAGATCTAAAGGTCCCCGGTTCAATCCCGGGTCTGGGCAAACACCCGACTAATTCCCGGGGGTCGGTTACAATTTTTCTTCCTGGTTTTGTTTGCTTTTTTAAGCAAAGAATTAGCGCCGGACTCGCTTAGGAGAACACTTCACGACGGGAGGTCACTTTTGTAAACATACGAAAAGAAAAAACTCCACATTCGGTCAAGCTCTCAATTTTGGAAAACAGAAAAACTGTTGATTGAGGGAAAAGTCGAAACACACTCCTTTATTCATTCAATCCCCACACGAACAGGATCAAAATGTGCATCGGCCGGGAATCGAACCCGGGCCGCCCGCGTGGCAGGCGAGCATTCTACCACTGAACCACCGATGCTTGTTATTATCGTTGGCTGCTTGTCTTTTGAACGCTTGTCACAGACCCACAAACTAGCAAGTTTGCATTTGATGTTTTACCTACCTGAAGTTATGAATAACGACGTTTTCATATCATTCTTCTTATTATATTCATTTTGTCTGCTTCTTGAGGAAACCAATTGCAAATTGTGACATTCTGCTCCAAATTCGCCAGATAAATTGTTGAGTGCTGATGAGGAATTGGTTTCAAGTCATTATTATTCTCCTGCGTGTTTAGGTGAAATCGGTCATAGAAGCGTTGACCAACAATATGCATTCGGAAATGAACATAGTGGCAAATGTACTGAAGGCGGGTCAATGAGACCCACTAAATTCCGCGATCGGTCAAAATTGCTGATATCGCTCTGAATTATGAAGAGCATGTTTTACACCAGCAACTGCCTTGTACGCACGCATATGCTTGCAATTCAGAAATATTAGGTTGAACCCCACTTTGCAATCCTGCAACAATGAGTGCCATGAAAAGTAAGTACCGAATTCTATCCCAGTCTTGATTCCTTACATGAAAAGCATCAAAATGTGCATCGGCCGGGAATCGAACCCGGGCCGCCCGCGTGGCAGGCGAGCATTCTACCACTGAACCACCGATGCTTGTTGATGTGGTGAACTGCTCTTCGTATCAACACGTTGCTCTTCGTATCAACACGTATCATGAATCACACAGATGTTCCGATTTTAGCACACTTGTTTTGCTTCTCTATCCATCTCATTAAGTGCACAAAAGGCAAATCATTCCATCTTACCTGTCATTGTGTTGTAGTGAAGAGGAATAGACGAAAATATGCTGCCTGAATTAGAACAAGCAGCCAACGATAATAACAAGCATCGGTGGTTCAGTGGTAGAATGCTCGCCTGCCACGCGGGCGGCCCGGGTACGATTCCCGGCCGATGCACATTTTGATCCTGTTCGTGTGGGGATTGAATGAATAAAGGAGTGTGTTTCGACTGTTTCACTCAATCAATAGCTTTTCTGTTTTCCAAAATTGAGAGCTTGACCGAATGTGGGGTTTTTCCTTTTCGTTTGTTTACAAAAGTGACCTCCCTTCGTGAAGAGTTCTCTTAGTCTTAAGCTTCTCTTGTCTGTTTTTTTCGGGCTCTACTGGTCATTACTGCGATGATAGAATATGCATTTTGAAAATGAACAATTGAGCATCTTGCCAGTTTCTCGTTGTACTGACTCCGTGGCGCAACGGTAGCGCGTCTGACTCCAGATCAGAAGGTTGCGTGTTCAAATCACGTCGGGGTCAACGTCGTTTTAAAATGTAGCGTGTAACTTAACTCCGAAGTAGAGCACGTATCATGAATGCTGAATGTCTTTTCATTCAGCTAGGGCATTTATCATTGAATTCTAATTAATCCAGCAATGTGCGGTAGCTTAACTTTTAACTGTGATGGTTTTGATAGACATAGGCCTACCGGAAGAAGAGAGGGCAAGCATGTGTTTTGAAACTTCTGATAAATGTTGTAAGAATATTTCTTCATCGCTGTTAATGTCAAGAATTCAAGACAACAGAGTCAGATTGGCAAATCGTTTCGCTTTAATTTTGGATATAGTTAGCTTTGCAAGAAGGAACGTTGTGTTTGATATCACCGGCCTAGATAGCTCAGTTGGGAGAGCGTTAGACTGAAGATCTAAAGGTCCCCGGTTCAATCCCGGGTCTGGGCAAACACCCGACTAATTCCCGGGGGTCGGTTACAATTTTTCTTCCTGGTTTTGTTTGCTTTTTTAAGCAAAAAATTAGCGCCGGACTCGCTTAGGAGAACACTTCACGACGGGAGGTCACTTTTGTAAACATACGAAAAGAAAAAAACTCCACATTCGGTCAAGCTCTCAATTTTGGAAAACAGAAAAACTGTTGATTGAGGGAAAAGTCGAAACACACTCCTTTATTCATTCAATCCCCACACGAACAGGATCAAAATGTGCATCGGCCGGGAATCGAACCAGGGCCGCCCGCGTGGCAGGCGAGCATTCTACCACTGAACCACCGATGCTTGTTATTATCGTTGGCTGCTTGTCTTTTGAACGCTTGTCACAGACCCACAAACTAGCAAGTTTGCATTTGATGTTTTACCTACCTGAAGTTATGAATAACGACGTTTTCAAATCATTCTTCTTATTATATTCATTTTGTCTGCTTCTTGAGGAAACCAATTGCAAATTGTGACATTCTGCTCCAAATTCGCCAGATAAATTGTTGAGTGCTGATGAGGAATTGGTTTCAAGTCATTATTATTCTCCTGCGTGTTTAGGTGAAATCGGTCATAGAAGCGTTGACCAACAATATGCATTCGGAAATGAACATAGTGGCAAATGTACTGAAGGCGGGTCAATGAGACCCACTAAATTCCGCGATCGGTCAAAATTGCTGATATCGCTCTGAATTCGAAGCCAAACTTAGTCCAGCGATTATGAAGAGCATGTTTTACACCAGCAACTGCCTTGTACGCACGCATATGCTTGCAATTCAGAAATATTAGGTTGAACCCCACTTTGCAATCCTGCAACAATGAGTGCCATGAAAAGTAAGTACCGAATTCTATCCCAGTCTTGATTCCTTACATGAAAAGCATCAAAATGTGCATCGGCCGGGAATCGAACCCGGGCCGCCCGCGTGGCAGGCGAGCATTCTACCACTGAACCACCGATGCTTGTTGATGTGGTGAACTGCTCTTCGTATCAACACGTTGCTCTTCGTATCAACACGTATCATGAATCACACAGATGTTCCGATTTTAGCACACTTGTTTTGCTTCTCTATCCATCTCATTAAGTGCACAAAAGGCAAATCATTCCATCTTACCTGTCATTGTGTTGTAGTGAAGAGGAATAGACGAAAATATGCTGCCTGAATTAGAACAAGCAGCCAATGATAATAACAAGCATCGGTGGTTCAGTGGTAGAATGCTCGCCTGCCACGCGGGCGGCCCGGGTTCGATTCCCGGCCGATGCACATTTTGATCCTGTTCGTGTGGGGATTGAATGAATAAAGGAGTGTGTTTCGACTGTTTCACTCAATCAATAGCTTTTCTGTTTTCCAAAATTGAGAGCTTGACCGAATGTGGGGTTTTTTCTTTTCGTATGTTTACAAAAGTGACCTCCCTTCGTGAGGAGTTCTCTTAGTCTTAAGCTTCTCTTGTCTGTTTTTTCGGGCTCTACTGGTCATTACTGCGATGATAGAATATGCATTTTGAAAATGAACAATTGAGCATCTTGCCAGTTTCTCGTTGTACTGACTCCGTGGCGCAACGGTAGCGCGTCTGACTCCAGATCAGAAGGTTGCGTGTTCAAATCACGTCGGGGTCAACGTCGTTTTAAAATGTAGCGTGTAACTTAACTCCGAAGTAGAGCACGTATCATGAATGCTGAATGTCTTTTCATTCAGCTAGGGCATTTATCATTGAATTCTAATTAATCCAGCAATGTGCGGTAGCTTAACTTTTAACTGTGATGGTTTTGATAGACATAGGCCTACCGGAAGAAGAGAGGGCAAGCATGTGTTTTGAAACTTCTGATAAATGTTGTAAGAATATTTCTTCATCGCTGTTAATGTCAAGAATTCAAGACAACAGAGTCAGATTGGCAAATCGTTTCGCTTTAATTTTGGATATAGTTAGCTTTGCAAGAAGGAACGTTGTGTTTGATATCACCGGCCTAGATAGCTCAGTTGGGAGAGCGTTAGACTGAAGATCTAAAGGTCCCCGGTTCAATCCCGGGTCTGGGCAAACACCCGACTAATTCCCGGGGGTCGGTTACAATTTTTCTTCCTGGTTTTGTTTGCTTTTTTAAGCAAAAAATTAGCGCCGGACTCGCTTAGGAGAACACTTCACGACGGGAGGTCACTTTTGTAAACATACGAAAAGAAAAAAACTCCACATTCGGTCAAGCTCTCAATTTTGGAAAACAGAAAAACTGTTGATTGAGGGAAAAGTCGAAACACACTCCTTTATTCATTCAATCCCCACACGAACAGGATCAAAATGTGCATCGGCCGGGAATCGAACCCGGGCCGCCCGCGTGGCAGGCGAGCATTCTACCACTGAACCACCGATGCTTGTTATTATCGTTGGCTGCTTGTCTTTTGAACGCTTGTCACAGACCCACAAACTAGCAAGTTTGCATTTGATGTTTTACCTACCTGAAGTTATGAATAACGACGTTTTCAAATCATTCTTCTTATTATATTCATTTTGTCTGCTTCTTGAGGAAACCAATTGCAAATTGTGACATTCTGCTCCAAATTCGCCAGATAAATTGTTGAGTGCTGATGAGGAATTGGTTTCAAGTCATTATTATTCTCCTGCGTGTTTAGGTGAAATCGGTCATAGAAGCGTTGACCAACAATATGCATTCGGAAATGAACATAGTGGCAAATGTACTGAAGGCGGGTCAATGAGACCCACTAAATTCCGCGATCGGTCAAAATTGCTGATATCGCTCTGAATTCGAAGCCAAACTTAGTCCAGCGATTATGAAGAGCATGTTTTACACCAGCAACTGCCTTGTACGCACGCATATGCTTGCAATTCAGAAATATTAGGTTGAACCCCACTTTGCAATCCTGCAACAATGAGTGCCATGAAAAGTAAGTACCGAATTCTATCCCAGTCTTGATTCCTTACATGAAAAGCATCAAAATGTGCATCGGCCGGGAATCGAACCCGGGCCGCCCGCGTGGCAGGCGAGCATTCTACCACTGAACCACCGATGCTTGTTGATGTGGTGAACTGCTCTTCGTATCAACACGTTGCTCTTCGTATCAACACGTATCATGAATCACACAGATGTTCCGATTTTAGCACACTTGTTTTGCTTCTCTATCCATCTCATTAAGTGCACAAAAGGCAAATCATTCCATCTTACCTGTCATTGTGTTGTAGTGAAGAGGAATAGACGAAAATATGCTGCCTGAATTAGAACAAGCAGCCAATGATAATAACAAGCATCGGTGGTTCAGTGGTAGAATGCTCGCCTGCCACGCGGGCGGCCCGGGTTCGATTCCCGGCCGATGCACATTTTGATCCTGTTCGTGTGGGGATTGAATGAATAAAGGAGTGTGTTTCGACTGTTTCACTCAATCAATAGCTTTTCTGTTTTCCAAAATTGAGAGCTTGACCGAATGTGGGGTTTTTTCTTTTCGTATGTTTACAAAAGTGACCTCCCTTCGTGAGGAGTTCTCTTAGTCTTAAGCTTCTCTTGTCTGTTTTTTCGGGCTCTACTGGTCATTACTGCGATGATAGAATATGCATTTTGAAAATGAACAATTGAGCATCTTGCCAGTTTCTCGTTGTACTGACTCCGTGGCGCAACGGTAGCGCGTCTGACTCCAGATCAGAAGGTTGCGTGTTCAAATCACGTCGGGGTCAACGTCGTTTTAAAATGTAGCGTGTAACTTAACTCCGAAGTAGAGCACGTATCATGAATGCTGAATGTCTTTTCATTCAGCTAGGGCATTTATCATTGAATTCTAATTAATCCAGCAATGTGCGGTAGCTTAACTTTTAACTGTGATGGTTTTGATAGACATAGGCCTACCGGAAGAAGAGAGGGCAAGCATGTGTTTTGAAACTTCTGATAAATGTTGTAAGAATATTTCTTCATCGCTGTTAATGTCAAGAATTCAAGACAACAGAGTCAGATTGGCAAATCGTTTCGCTTTAATTTTGGATATAGTTAGCTTTGCAAGAAGGAACGTTGTGTTTGATATCACCGGCCTAGATAGCTCAGTTGGGAGAGCGTTAGACTGAAGATCTAAAGGTCCCCGGTTCAATCCCGGGTCTGGGCAAACACCCGACTAATTCCCGGGGGTCGGTTACAATTTTTCTTCCTGGTTTTGTTTGCTTTTTTAAGCAAAAAATTAGCGCCGGACTCGCTTAGGAGAACACTTCACGACGGGAGGTCACTTTTGTAAACATACGAAAAGAAAAAAACTCCACATTCGGTCAAGCTCTCAATTTTGGAAAACAGAAAAACTGTTGATTGAGGGAAAAGTCGAAACACACTCCTTTATTCATTCAATCCCCACACGAACAGGATCAAAATGTGCATCGGCCGGGAATCGAACCCGGGCCGCCCGCGTGGCAGGCGAGCATTCTACCACTGAACCACCGATGCTTGTTATTATCGTTGGCTGCTTGTCTTTTGAACGCTTGTCACAGACCCACAAACTAGCAAGTTTGCATTTGATGTTTTACCTACCTGAAGTTATGAATAACGACGTTTTCAAATCATTCTTCTTATTATATTCATTTTGTCTGCTTCTTGAGGAAACCAATTGCAAATTGTGACATTCTGCTCCAAATTCGCCAGATAAATTGTTGAGTGCTGATGAGGAATTGGTTTCAAGTCATTATTATTCTCCTGCGTGTTTAGGTGAAATCGGTCATAGAAGCGTTGACCAACAATATGCATTCGGAAATGAACATAGTGGCAAATGTACTGAAGGCGGGTCAATGAGACCCACTAAATTCCGCGATCGGTCAAAATTGCTGATATCGCTCTGAATTCGAAGCCAAACTTAGTCCAGCGATTATGAAGAGCATGTTTTACACCAGCAACTGCCTTGTACGCACGCATATGCTTGCAATTCAGAAATATTAGGTTGAACCCCACTTTGCAATCCTGCAACAATGAGTGCCATGAAAAGTAAGTACCGAATTCTATCCCAGTCTTGATTCCTTACATGAAAAGCATCAAAATGTGCATCGGCCGGGAATCGAACCCGGGCCGCCCGCGTGGGAGGCGAGCATTCTACCACTGAACCACCGATGCTTGTTGATGTGGTGAACTGCTCTTCGTATCAACACGTTGCTCTTCGTATCAACACGTATCATGAATCACACAGATGTTCCGATTTTAGCACACTTGTTTTGCTTCTCTATCCATCTCATTAAGTGCACAAAAGGCAAATCATTCCATCTTACCTGTCATTGTGTTGTAGTGAAGACGAATAGACGAAAATATGCTGCCTGAATTAGAACAAGCAGCCAACGATAATAACAAGCATCGGTGGTTCAGTGGTAGAATGCTCGCCTGCCACGCGGGCGGCCCGGGTTCGATTCCCGGCCGATGCACATTTTGATCCTGTTCGTGTGGGGATTGAATGAATAAAGGAGTGTGTTTCGACTGTTTCACTCAATCAATAGCTTTTCTGTTTTCCAAAATTGAGAGCTTGACCGAATGTGGGGTTTTTCCTTTTCGTTTGTTTACAAAAGTGACCTCCCTTCGTGAAGAGTTCTCTTAGTCTTAAGCTTCTCTTGTCTGTTTTTTTCGGGCTCTACTGGTCATTACTGCGATGATAGAATATGCATTTTGAAAATGAACAATTGAGCATCTTGCCAGTTTATCGTTGTACTGACTCCGTGGCGCAACGGTAGCGCGTCTGACTCCAGATCAGAAGGTTGCGTGTTCAAATCACGTCGGGGTCAACGTCGTTTTAAAATGTAGCGTGTAACTTAACTCCGAAGTAGAGCACGTATCATGAATGCTGAATGTCTTTTCATTCAGCTAGGGCATTTATCATTGAATTCTAATTAATCCAGCAATGTGCGGTAGCTTAACTTTTAACTGTGATGGTTTTGATAGACATAGGCCTACCGGAAGAAGAGAGGGCAAGCATGTGTTTTGAAACTTCTGATAAATGTTGTAAGAATATTTCTTCATCGCTGTTAATGTCAAGAATTCAAGACAACAGAGTCAGATTGGCAAATCGTTTCGCTTTAATTTTGGATATAGTTAGCGTTGCAAGAAGGAACGTTGTGTTTGATATCACCGGCCTAGATAGCTCAGTTGGGAGAGCGTTAGACTGAAGATCTAAAGGTCCCCGGTTCAATCCCGGGTCTGGGCAAACACCCGACTAATTCCCGGGGGTCGGTTACAATTTTTCTTCCTGGTTTTGTTTGCTTTTTTAAGCAAAAAATTAGCGCCGGACTCGCTTAGGAGAACACTTCACGACGGGAGGTCACTTTTGTAAACATACGAAAAGAAAAAACTCCACATTCGGTCAAGCTCTCAATTTTGGAAAACAGAAAAACTGTTGATTGAGGGAAAAGTCGAAACACACTCCTTTATTCATTCAATCCCCACACGAACAGGATCAAAATGTGCATCGGCCGGGAATCGAACCCGGGCCGCCCGCGTGGCAGGCGAGCATTCTACCACTGAACCACCGATGCTTGTTATTATCGTTGGCTGCTTGTCTTTTGAACGCTTGTCACAGACCCACAAACTAGCAAGTTTGCATTTGATGTTTTACCTACCTGAAGTTATGAATAACGACGTTTTCATATCATTCTTCTTATTATATTCATTTTGTCTGCTTCTTGAGGAAACCAATTGCAAATTGTGACATTCTGCTCCAAATTCGCCAGATAAATTGTTGAGTGCTGATGAGGAATTGGTTTCAAGTCATTATTATTCTCCTGCGTGTTTAGGTGAAATCGGTCATAGAAGCGTTGACCAACAATATGCATTCGGAAATGAACATAGTGGCAAATGTACTGAAGGCGGGTCAATGAGACCCACTAAATTCCGCGATCGGTCAAAATTGCTGATATCGCTCTGAATTATGAAGAGCATGTTTTACACCAGCAACTGCCTTGTACGCACGCATATGCTTGCAATTCAGAAATATTAGGTTGAACCCCACTTTGCAATCCTGCAACAATGAGTGCCATGAAAAGTAAGTACCGAATTCTATCCCAGTCTTGATTCCTTACATGAAAAGCATCAAAATGTGCATCGGCCGGGAATCGAACCCGGGCCGCCCGCGTGGCAGGCGAGCATTCTACCACTGAACCACCGATGCTTGTTGATGTGGTGAACTGCTCTTCGTATCAACACGTTGCTCTTCGTATCAACACGTATCATGAATCACACAGATGTTCCGATTTTAGCACACTTGTTTTGCTTCTCTATCCATCTCATTAAGTGCACAAAAGGCAAATCATTCCATCTTACCTGTCATTGTGTTGTAGTGAAGAGGAATAGACGAAAATATGCTGCCTGAATTAGAACAAGCAGCCAACGATAATAACAAGCATCGGTGGTTCAGTGGTAGAATGCTCGCCTGCCACGCGGCCGGCCCGGGTTCGATTCCCGGCCGATGCACATTTTGATCCTGTTCGTGTGGGGATTGAATGAATAAAGGAGTGTGTTTCGACTGTTTCACTCAATCAATAGCTTTTCTGTTTTCCAAAATTGAGAGCTTGACCGAATGTGGGGTTTTTTCTTTTCGTATGTTTACAAAAGTGACCTCCCTTCGTGAGGGGTTCTCTTAGTCTTAAGCTTCTCTTGTCTGTTTTTTCGGGCTCTACTGGTCATTACTGCGATGATAGAATATGCATTTTGAAAATGAACAATTGAGCATCTTGCCAGTTTCTCGTTGTACTGACTCCGTGGCGCAACGGTAGCGCGTCTGACTCCAGATCAGAAGGTTGCGTGTTCAAATCACGTCGGGGTCAACGTCGTTTTAAAATGTAGCGTGTAACTTAACTCCGAAGTAGAGCACGTATCATGAATGCTGAATGTCTTTTCATTCAGCTAGGGCATTTATCATTGAATTCTAATTAATCCAGCAATGTGCGGTAGCTTAACTTTTAACTGTGATGGTTTTGATAGACATAGGCCTACCGGAAGAAGAGAGGGCAAGCATGTGTTTTGAAACTTCTGATAAATGTTGTAAGAATATTTCTTCATCGCTGTTAATGTCAAGAATTCAAGACAACAGAGTCAGATTGGGAAATCGTTTCGCTTTAATTTTGGATATAGCTAGCTTTGCAAGAAGGAACGTTGTGTTTGATATCACCGGCCTAGATAGCTCAGTTGGGAGAGCGTTAGACTGAAGATCTAAAGGTCCCCGGTTCAATCCCGGGTCTGGGCAAACACCCGACTAATTCCCGGGGGTCGGTTACAATTTTTCTTCCTGGTTTTGTTTGCTTTTTTAAGCAAAAAATTAGCGCCGGACTCGCTTAGGAGAACACTTCACGACGGGAGGTCACTTTTGTAAACATACGAAAAGAAAAAACTCCACATTCGGTCAAGCTCTCAATTTTGGAAAACAGAAAAACTGTTGATTGAGGGAAAAGTCGAAACACACTCCTTTATTCATTCAATCCCCACACGAACAGGATCAAAATGTGCATCGGCCGGGAATCGAACCCGGGCCGCCCGCGTGGCAGGCGAGCATTCTACCACTGAACCACCGATGCTTGTTATTATCGTTGGCTGCTTGTCTTTTGAACGCTTGTCACAGACCCACAAACTAGCAAGTTTGCATTTGATGTTTTACCTACCTGAAGTTATGAATAACGACGTTTTCATATCATTCTTCTTATTATATTCATTTTGTCTGCTTCTTGAGGAAACCAATTGCAAATTGTGACATTCTGCTCCAAATTCGCCAGATAAATTGTTGAGTGCTGATGAGGAATTGGTTTCAAGTCATTATTATTCTCCTGCGTGTTTAGGTGAAATCGGTCATAGAAGCGTTGACCAACAATATGCATTCGGAAATGAACATAGTGGCAAATGTACTGAAGGCGGGTCAATGAGACCCACTAAATTCCGCGATCGGTCAAAATTGCTGATATCGCTCTGAATTCGAAGCCAAACTTAGTCCAGTGATTATGAAGAGCATGTTTTACACCAGCAACTGCCTTGTACGCACGCATATGCTTGCAATTCAGAAATATTAGGTTGAACCCACTTTGCAATCCTGCAACAATGAGTGCCATGAAAAGTAAGTACCGAATTCTATCCCAGTCTTGATTCCTTACATGAAAAGCATCAAAATGTGCATCGGCCGGGAATCGAACCCGGGCCGCCCGCGTGGCAGGCGAGCATTCTACCACTGAACCACCGATGCTTGTTGATGTGGTGAACTGCTCTTCGTATCAACACGTTGCTCTTCGTATCAACACGTATCATGAATCACACAGATGTTCCGATTTTAGCACACTTGTTTTGCTTCTCTATCCATCTCATTAAGTGCACAAAAGGCAAATCATTCCATCTTACCTGTCATTGTGTTGTAGTGAAGAGGAATAGACGAAAATATGCTGCCTGAATTAGAACAAGCAGCCAACGATAATAACAAGCATCGGTGGTTCAGTGGTAGAATGCTCGCCTGCCACGCGGCCGGCCCGGGTTCGATTCCCGGCCGATGCACATTTTGATCCTGTTCGTGTGGGGATTGAATGAATAAAGGAGTGTGTTTCGACTGTTTCACTCAATCAATAGCTTTTCTGTTTTCCAAAATTGAGAGCTTGACCGAATGTGGGGTTTTTTCTTTTCGTATGTTTACAAAAGTGACCTCCCTTCGTGAGGGGTTCTCTTAGTCTTAAGCTTCTCTTGTCTGTTTTTTCGGGCTCTACTGGTCATTACTGCGATGATAGAATATGCATTTTGAAAATGAACAATTGAGCATCTTGCCAGTTTCTCGTTGTACTGACTCCGTGGCGCAACGGTAGCGCGTCTGACTCCAGATCAGAAGGTTGCGTGTTCAAATCACGTCGGGGTCAACGTCGTTTTAAAATGTAGCGTGTAACTTAACTCCGAAGTAGAGCACGTATCATGAATGCTGAATGTCTTTTCATTCAGCTAGGGCATTTATCATTGAATTCTAATTAATCCAGCAATGTGCGGTAGCTTAACTTTTAACTGTGATGGTTTTGATAGACATAGGCCTACCGGAAGAAGAGAGGGCAAGCATGTGTTTTGAAACTTCTGATAAATGTTGTAAGAATATTTCTTCATCGCTGTTAATGTCAAGAATTCAAGACAACAGAGTCAGATTGGGAAATCGTTTCGCTTTAATTTTGGATATAGCTAGCTTTGCAAGAAGGAACGTTGTGTTTGATATCACCGGCCTAGATAGCTCAGTTGGGAGAGCGTTAGACTGAAGATCTAAAGGTCCCCGGTTCAATCCCGGGTCTGGGCAAACACCCGACTAATTCCCGGGGGTCGGTTACAATTTTTCTTCCTGGTTTTGTTTGCTTTTTTAAGCAAAAAATTAGCGCCGGACTCGCTTAGGAGAACACTTCACGACGGGAGGTCACTTTTGTAAACATACGAAAAGAAAAAACTCCACATTCGGTCAAGCTCTCAATTTTGGAAAACAGAAAAACTGTTGATTGAGGGAAAAGTCGAAACACACTCCTTTATTCATTCAATCCCCACACGAACAGGATCAAAATGTGCATCGGCCGTGAATCGAACCCGGGCCGCCCGCGTGGCAGGCGAGCATTCTACCACTGAACCACCGATGCTTGTTATTATCGTTGGCTGCTTGTCTTTTGAACGCTTGTCACAGACCCACAAACTAGCAAGTTTGCATTTGATGTTTTACCTACCTGAAGTTATGAATAACGACGTTTTCATATCATTCTTCTTATTATATTCATTTTGTCTGCTTCTTGAGGAAACCAATTGCAAATTGTGACATTCTGCTCCAAATTCGCCAGATAAATTGTTGAGTGCTGATGAGGAATTGGTTTCAAGTCATTATTATTCTCCTGCGTGTTTAGGTGAAATCGGTCATAGAAGCGTTGACCAACAATATGCATTCGGAAATGGCAAATGTACTGAAGGCGGGTCAATGAGACCCACTAAATTCCGCGATCGGTCAAAATTGCTGATATCGCTCTGAATTCGAAGCCAAACTTAGTCCAGCGATTATGAAGAGCATGTTTTACACCAGCAACTGCCTTGTACGCACGCATATGCTTGCAATTCAGAAATATTAGGTTGAACCCCACTTTGCAATCCTGCAACAATGAGTGCCATGAAAAGTAAGTACCGAATTCTATCCCAGTCTTGATTCCTTACATGAAAAGCATCAAAATGTGCATCGGCCGGGAATCGAACCCGGGCCGCCCGCGTGGCAGGCGAGCATTCTACCACTGAACCACCGATGCTTGTTGATGTGGTGAACTGCTCTTCGTATCAACACGTTGCTCTTCGTATCAACACGTATCATGAATCACACAGATGTTCCGATTTTAGCACACTTGTTTTGCTTCTCTATCCATCTCATTAAGTGCACAAAAGGCAAATCATTCCATCTTACCTGTCATTGTGTTGTAGTGAAGAGGAATAGACGAAAATATGCTGCCTGAATTAGAACAAGCAGCCAACGATAATAACAAGCATCGGTGGTTCAGTGGTAGAATGCTCGCCTGCCACGCGGCCGGCCCGGGTTCGATTCCCGGCCGATGCACATTTTGATCCTGTTCGTGTGGGGATTGAATGAATAAAGGAGTGTGTTTCGACTGTTTCACTCAATCAATAGCTTTTCTGTTTTCCAAAATTGAGAGCTTGACCGAATGTGGGGTTTTTTCTTTTCGTATGTTTACAAAAGTGACCTCCCTTCGTGAGGAGTTCTCTTAGTCTTAAGCTTCTCTTGTCTGTTTTTTCGGGCTCTACTGGTCATTACTGCGATGATAGAATATGCATTTTGAAAATGAACAATTGAGCATCTTGCCAGTTTCTCGTTGTACTGACTCCGTGGCGCAACGGTAGCGCGTCTGACTCCAGATCAGAAGGTTGCGTGTTCAAATCACGTCGGGGTCAACGTCGTTTTAAAATGTAGCGTGTAACTTAACTCCGAAGTAGAGCACGTATCATGAATGCTGAATGTCTTTTCATTCAGCTAGGGCATTTATCATTGAATTCTAATTAATCCAGCAATGTGCGGTAGCTTAACTTTTAACTGTGATGGTTTTGATAGACATAGGCCTACCGGAAGAAGAGAGGGCAAGCATGTGTTTTGAAACTTCTGATAAATGTTGTAAGAATATTTCTTCATCGCTGTTAATGTCAAGAATTCAAGACAACAGAGTCAGATTGGCAAATCGTTTCGCTTTAATTTTGGATATAGTTAGCTTTGCAAGAAGGAACGTTGTGTTTGATATCACCGGCCTAGATAGCTCAGTTGGGAGAGCGTTAGACTGAAGATCTAAAGGTCCCCGGTTCAATCCCGGGTCTGGGCAAACACCCGACTAATTCCCGGGGGTCGGTTACAATTTTTCTTCCTGGTTTTGTTTGCTTTTTTAAAGCAAAAAATTAGCGCCGGACTCGCTTAGGAGAACACTTCACGACGGGAGGTCACTTTTGTAAACATACGAAAAGAAAAAACTCCACATTCGGTCAAGCTCTCAATTTTGGAAAACAGAAAAACTGTTGATTGAGGGAAAAGTCGAAACACACTCCTTTATTCATTCAATCCCCACACGAACAGGATCAAAATGTGCATCGGCCGGGAATCGAACCAGGGCCGCCCGCGTGGCAGGCGAGCATTCTACCACTGAACCACCGATGCTTGTTATTATCGTTGGCTGCTTGTCTTTTGAACGCTTGTCACAGACCCACAAACTAGCAAGTTTGCATTTGATGTTTTACCTACCTGAAGTTATGAATAACGACGTTTTCATATCATTCTTCTTATTATATTCATTTTGTCTGCTTCTTGAGGAAACCAATTGCAAATTGTGACATTCTGCTCCAAATTCGCCAGATAAATTGTTGAGTGCTGATGAGGAATTGGTTTCAAGTCATTATTATTCTCCTGCGTGTTTAGGTGAAATCGGTCATAGAAGCGTTGACCAACAATATGCATTCGGAAATGAACATAGTGGCAAATGTACTGAAGGCGGGTCAATGAGACCCACTAAATTCCGCGATCGGTCAAAATTGCTGATATCCAGAGGCGTAGCGACCGCCCTCCGTACCCTCCGACCGAAGGGGGCCCCGCAAGAAAGGGGGCCCCCGAAAGTGGCAAAAAATGTAAGGTGTAGCTATAGGTTTGTGACATTTATCGACGCTGTTGCACAGTCCATGTTGGAAAGCACTGTTAGAAACACTTCAGCAGCAGTAAGTACGGAATACGTGTACACTGTAGTCTTATTCAGCAGCAGTAAGTACGGAATATGTGTACACTGTAGCCATGTGTAGGCTATACATGATATGAATACCCATTGTAATTTTATTGTATAAAATATAAATACCGCATTTCAATTTCTGCATTGTAAGGGCCCTAAGAGACAAATTTTGAACGCTCAAAATGCAACGGATTTTCAGCTATGCAGTAGCCTACTGGATCAGGGCACTTTGATGTCAATAATTCTAGACAATTTCTTGAGTATAATACTAAGCAGTAGCGGCGCTAGGGGGGCTAAGCCCCCCAAAGCCATCCAGTTTTTTACACGTAAAAATGAAACATTTTCATGATCAGCCCCCCTAAAAACTGAAACCATATGCACGAGGTTTCGACCAAACGACTAAAAAAATTAAAAAGGTCGTCAGAAATGTTGGCGGCTGAAAATGGAAAATTTCCTTACCTGGAATTCAGCCCACCCCAAAAACTGAAATCCCGGCGCCGCCACTGATAATAATATCATATTTAGAGCTTAATTATAATTATGAAATGAAATTACTTAGAATAATTAAGCACTTTACGGAATTACGTAGGCCTACATCGCATACCAGTTGCTACATTGTAAGGGGCCCCGCCGCCCCGGAGATATGTTCGGAGGGGGCCACGCTCATTGTTGCTACGGCCCTGCTGATATCGCTCTGAATTCGAAGCCAAACTTAGTCCAGTGATTATGAAGAGCATGTTTTACACCAGCAACTGCCTTGTACGCACGCATATGCTTGCAATTCAGAAATATTAGGTTGAACCCCACTTTGCAATCCTGCAACAATGAGTGCCATGAAAAGTAAGTACCGAATTCTATCCCAGTCTTGATTCCTTACATGAAAAGCATCAAAATGTGCATCGGCCGGGAATCGAACCCGGGCCGCCCGCGTGGCAGGCGAGCATTCTACCACTGAACCACCGATGCTTGTTGATGTGGTGAACTGCTCTTCGTATCAACACGTTGCTCTTCGTATCAACACGTATCATGAATCACACAGATGTTCCGATTTTAGCACACTTGTTTTGCTTCTCTATCCATCTCATTAAGTGCACAAAAGGCAAATCATTCCATCTTACCTGTCATTGTGTTGTAGTGAAGAGGAATAGACGAAAATATGCTGCCTGAATTAGAACAAGCAGCCAACGATAATAACAAGCATCGGTGGTTCAGTGGTAGAATGCTCGCCTGCCACGCGGGCGGCCCGGGTTCGATTCCCGGCCGATGCAAATTTTGATCCTGTTCGTGTGGGGATTGAATGAATAAAGGAGTGTGTTTCGACTGTTTCACTCAATCAATAGCTTTTCTGTTTTCCAAAATTGAGAGCTTGACCGAATGTGGGGTTTTTTCTTTTCGTTTGTTTACAAAAGTGACCTCCCTTCGTGAAGAGTTCTCTTAGTCTTAAGCTTCTCTTGTCTGTTTTTTTCGGGCTTTACTGGTCATTACTGCGATGATAGAATATGCATTTTGAAAATGAACAATTGAGCATCTTGCCAGTTTCTCGTTGTACTGACTCCGTGGCGCAACGGTAGCGCGTCTGACTCCAGATCAGAAGGTTGCGTGTTCAAATCACGTCGGGGTCAACGTCGTTTTAAAATGTAGCGTGTAACTTAACTCCGAAGTAGAGCACGTATCATGAATGCTGAATGTCTTTTCATTCAGCTAGGGCATTTATCATTGAATTCTAATTAATCCAGCAATGTGCGGTAGCTTAACTTTTAACTGTGATGGTTTTGATAGACATAGGCCTACCGGAAGAAGAGAGGGCAAGCATGTGTTTTGAAACTTCTGATAAATGTTGTAAGAATATTTCTTCATCGCTGTTAATGTCAAGAATTCAAGACAACAGAGTCAGATTGGCAAATCGTTTCGCTTTAATTTTGGATATAGCTAGCTTTGCAAGAAGGAACGTTGTGTTTGATATCACCGGCCTAGATAGCTCAGTTGGGAGAGCGTTAGACTGAAGATCTAAAGGTCCCCGGTTCAATCCCGGGTCTGGGCAAACACCCGACTAATTCCCGGGGGTCGGTTACAATTTTTCTTCCTGGTTTTGTTTGCTTTTTTAAGCAAAAAATTAGCGCCGGACTCGCTTAGGAGAACACTTCACGACGGGAGGTCACTTTTGTAAACATACGAAAAGAAAAAAACTCCACATTCGGTCAAGCTCTCAATTTTGGAAAACAGAAAAACTGTTGATTGAGGGAAAAGTCGAAACACACTCCTTTATTCATTCAATCCCCACACGAACAGGATCAAAATGTGCATCGGCCGGGAATCGAACCCGGGCCGCCCGCGTGGCAGGCGAGCATTCTACCACTGAACCACCGATGCTTGTTATTATCGTTGGCTGCTTGTCTTTTGAACGCTTGCCACAGACCCACAAACTAGCAAGTTTGCATTTGATGTTTTACCTACCTGAAGTTATGAATAACGACGTTTTCATATCATTCTTCTTATTATATTCATTTTGTCTGCTTCTTGAGGAAACCAATTGCAAATTGTGACATTCTGCTCCAAATTCGCCAGATAAATTGTTGAGTGCTGATGAGGAATTGGTTTCAAGTCATTATTATTCTCCTGCGTGTTTAGGTGAAATCGGTCATAGAAGCGTTGACCAACAATATGCATTCGGAAATGAACATAGTGGCAAATGTACTGAAGGCGGGTCAATGAGACCCACTAAATTCCGCGATCGGTCAAAATTGCTGATATCGCTCTGAATTCGAAGCCAAACTTAGTCCAGTGATTATGAAGAGCATGTTTTACACCAGCAACTGCCTTGTACGCACGCATATGCTTGCAATTCAGAAATATTAGGTTGAACCCCACTTTGCAATCCTGCAACAATGAGTGCCATGAAAAGTAAGTACCGAATTCTATCCCAGTCTTGATTCCTTACATGAAAAGCATCAAAATGTGCATCGGCCGGGAATCGAACCCGGGCCGCCCGCGTGGCAGGCGAGCATTCTACCACTGAACCACCGATGCTTGTTGATGTGGTGAACTGCTCTTCGTATCAACACGTTGCTCTTCGTATCAACACGTATCATGAATCACACAGATGTTCCGATTTTAGCACACTTGTTTTGCTTCTCTATCCATCTCATTAAGTGCACAAAAGGCAAATCATTCCATCTTACCTGTCATTGTGTTGTAGTGAAGAGGAATAGACGAAAATATGCTGCCTGAATTAGAACAAGCAGCCAACGATAATAACAAGCATCGGTGGTTCAGTGGTAGAATGCTCGCCTGCCACGCGGGCGGCCCGGGTTCGATTCCCGGCCGATGCACATTTTGGTCCTGTTCGTGTGGGGATTGAATGAATAAAGGAGTGTGTTTCGACTGTTTCACTCAATCAATAGCTTTTCTGTTTTCCAAAATTGAGAGCTTGACCGAATGTGGGGTTTTTTCTTTTCGTTTGTTTACAAAAGTGACCTCCCTTCGTGAAGAGTTCTCTTAGTCTTAAGCTTCTCTTGTCTGTTTTTTTCGGGCTTTACTGGTCATTACTGCGATGATAGAATATGCATTTTGAAAATGAACAATTGAGCATCTTGCCAGTTTCTCGTTGTACTGACTCCGTGGCGCAACGGTAGCGCGTCTGACTCCAGATCAGAAGGTTGCGTGTTCAAATCACGTCGGGGTCAACGTCGTTTTAAAATGTAGCGTGTAACTTAACTCCGAAGTAGAGCACGTATCATGAATGCTGAATGTCTTTTCATTCAGCTAGGGCATTTATCATTGAATTCTAATTAATCCAGCAATGTGCGGTAGCTTAACTTTTAACTGTGATGGTTTTGATAGACATAGGCCTACCGGAAGAAGAGAGGGCAAGCATGTGTTTTGAAACTTCTGATAAATGTTGTAAGAATATTTCTTCATCGCTGTTAATGTCAAGAATTCAAGACAACAGAGTCAGATTGGCCAATCGTTTCGCTTTAATTTTGGATATAGCTAGCTTTGCAAGAAGGAACGTTGTGTTTGATATCACCGGCCTAGATAGCTCAGTTGGGAGAGCGTTAGACTGAAGATCTAAAGGTCCCCGGTTCAATCCCGGGTCTGGGCAAACACCCGACTAATTCCCGGGGGTCGGTTACAATTTTTCTTCCTGGTTTTGTTTGCTTTTTTAAGCAAAAAATTAGCGCCGGACTCGCTTAGGAGAACACTTCACGACGGGAGGTCACTTTTGTAAACATACGAAAAGAAAAAAACTCCACATTCGGTCAAGCTCTCAATTTTGGAAAACAGAAAAACTGTTGATTGAGGGAAAAGTCGAAACACACTCCTTTATTCATTCAATCCCCACACGAACAGGATCAAAATGTGCATCGGCCGGGAATCGAACCAGGGCCGCCCGCGTGGCAGGCGAGCATTCTACCACTGAACCACCGATGCTTGTTATTATCGTTGGCTGCTTGTCTTTTGAACGCTTGTCACAGACCCACAAACTAGCAAGTTTGCATTTGATGTTTTACCTACCTGAAGTTATGAATAACGACGTTTTCATATCATTCTTCTTATTATATTCATTTTGTCTGCTTCTTGAGGAAACCAATTGCAAATTGTGACATTCTGCTCCAAATTCGCCAGATAAATTGTTGAGTGCTGATGAGGAATTGGTTTCAAGTCATTATTATTCTCCTGCGTGTTTAGGTGAAATCGGTCATAGAAGCGTTGACCAACAATATGCATTCGGAAATGAACATAGTGGCAAATGTACTGAAGGCGGGTCAATGAGACCCACTAAATTCCGCGATCGGTCAAAATTGCTGATATCGCTCTGAATTCGAAGCCAAACTTAGTCCAGTGATTATGAAGAGCATGTTTTACACCAGCAACTGCCTTGTACGCACGCATATGCTTGCAATTCAGAAATATTAGGTTGAACCCCACTTTGCAATCCTGCAACAATGAGTGCCATGAAAAGTAAGTACCGAATTCTATCCCAGTCTTGATTCCTTACATGAAAAGCATCAAAATGTGCATCGGCCGGGAATCGAACCCGGGCCGCCCGCGTGGCAGGCGAGCATTCTACCACTGAACCACCGATGCTTGTTGATGTGGTGAACTGCTCTTCGTATCAACACGTTGCTCTTCGTATCAACACGTATCATGAATCACACAGATGTTCCGATTTTAGCACACTTGTTTTGCTTCTCTATCCATCTCATTAAGTGCACAAAAGGCAAATCATTCCATCTTACCTGTCATTGTGTTGTAGTGAAGAGGAATAGACGAAAATATGCTTCCTGAATTAGAACAAGCAGCCAACGATAATAACAAGCATCGGTGGTTCAGTGGTAGAATGCTCGCCTGCCACGCGGGCGGCCCGGGTTCGATTCCCGGCCGATGCAAATTTTGATCCTGTTCGTGTGGGGATTGAATGAATAAAGGAGTGTGTTTCGACTGTTTCACTCAATCAATAGCTTTTCTGTTTTCCAAAATTGAGAGCTTGACCGAATGTGGGGTTTTTTCTTTTCGTTTGTTTACAAAAGTGACCTCCCTTCGTGAAGAGTTCTCTTAGTCTTAAGCTTCTCTTGTCTGTTTTTTTCGGGCTTTACTGGTCATTACTGCGATGATAGAATATGCATTTTGAAAATGAACAATTGAGCATCTTGCCAGTTTCTCGTTGTACTGACTCCGTGGCGCAACGGTAGCGCGTCTGACTCCAGATCAGAAGGTTGCGTGTTCAAATCACGTCGGGGTCAACGTCGTTTTAAAATGTAGCGTGTAACTTAACTCCGAAGTAGAGCACGTATCATGAATGCTGAATGTCTTTTCATTCAGCTAGGGCATTTATCATTGAATTCTAATTAATCCAGCAATGTGCGGTAGCTTAACTTTTAACTGTGATGGTTTTGATAGACATAGGCCTACCGGAAGAAGAGAGGGCAAGCATGTGTTTTGAAACTTCTGATAAATGTTGTAAGAATATTTCTTCATCGCTGTTAATGTCAAGAATTCAAGACAACAGAGTCAGATTGGCAAATCGTTTCGCTTTAATTTTGGATATAGCTAGCTTTGCAAGAAGGAACGTTGTGTTTGATATCACCGGCCTAGATAGCTCAGTTGGGAGAGCGTTAGACTGAAGATCTAAAGGTCCCCGGTTCAATCCCGGGTCTGGGCAAACACCCGACTAATTCCCGGGGGTCGGTTACAATTTTTCTTCCTGGTTTTGTTTGCTTTTTTAAGCAAAAAATTAGCGCCGGACTCGCTTAGGAGAACACTTCACGACGGGAGGTCACTTTTGTAAACATACGAAAAGAAAAAAACTCCACATTCGGTCAAGCTCTCAATTTTGGAAAACAGAAAAACTGTTGATTGAGGGAAAAGTCGAAACACACTCCTTTATTCATTCAATCCCCACACGAACAGGATCAAAATGTGCATCGGCCGGGAATCGAACCCGGGCCGCCCGCGTGGCAGGCGAGCATTCTACCACTGAACCACCGATGCTTGTTATTATCGTTGGCTGCTTGTCTTTTGAACGCTTGCCACAGACCCACAAACTAGCAAGTTTGCATTTGATGTTTTACCTACCTGAAGTTATGAATAACGACGTTTTCATATCATTCTTCTTATTATATTCATTTTGTCTGCTTCTTGAGGAAACCAATTGCAAATTGTGACATTCTGCTCCAAATTCGCCAGATAAATTGTTGAGTGCTGATGAGGAATTGGTTTCAAGTCATTATTATTCTCCTGCGTGTTTAGGTGAAATCGGTCATAGAAGCGTTGACCAACAATATGCATTCGGAAATGAACATAGTGGCAAATGTACTGAAGGCGGGTCAATGAGACCCACTAAATTCCGCGATCGGTCAAAATTGCTGATATCGCTCTGAATTCGAAGCCAAACTTAGTCCAGTGATTATGAAGAGCATGTTTTACACCAGCAACTGCCTTGTACGCACGCATATGCTTGCAATTCAGAAATATTAGGTTGAACCCCACTTTGCAATCCTGCAACAATGAGTGCCATGAAAAGTAAGTACCGAATTCTATCCCAGTCTTGATTCCTTACATGAAAAGCATCAAAATGTGCATCGGCCGGGAATCGAACCCGGGCCGCCCGCGTGGCAGGCGAGCATTCTACCACTGAACCACCGATGCTTGTTGATGTGGTGAACTGCTCTTCGTATCAACACGTTGCTCTTCGTATCAACACGTATCATGAATCACACAGATGTTCCGATTTTAGCACACTTGTTTTGCTTCTCTATCCATCTCATTAAGTGCACAAAAGGCAAATCATTCCATCTTACCTGTCATTGTGTTGTAGTGAAGAGGAATAGACGAAAATATGCTGCCTGAATTAGAACAAGCAGCCAACGATAATAACAAGCATCGGTGGTTCAGTGGTAGAATGCTCGCCTGCCACGCGGGCGGCCCGGGTTCGATTCCCGGCCGATGCACATTTTGGTCCTGTTCGTGTGGGGATTGAATGAATAAAGGAGTGTGTTTCGACTGTTTCACTCAATCAATAGCTTTTCTGTTTTCCAAAATTGAGAGCTTGACCGAATGTGGGGTTTTTTCTTTTCGTTTGTTTACAAAAGTGACCTCCCTTCGTGAAGAGTTCTCTTAGTCTTAAGCTTCTCTTGTCTGTTTTTTTCGGGCTTTACTGGTCATTACTGCGATGATAGAATATGCATTTTGAAAATGAACAATTGAGCATCTTGCCAGTTTCTCGTTGTACTGACTCCGTGGCGCAACGGTAGCGCGTCTGACTCCAGATCAGAAGGTTGCGTGTTCAAATCACGTCGGGGTCAACGTCGTTTTAAAATGTAGCGTGTAACTTAACTCCGAAGTAGAGCACGTATCATGAATGCTGAATGTCTTTTCATTCAGCTAGGGCATTTATCATTGAATTCTAATTAATCCAGCAATGTGCGGTAGCTTAACTTTTAACTGTGATGGTTTTGATAGACATAGGCCTACCGGAAGAAGAGAGGGCAAGCATGTGTTTTGAAACTTCTGATAAATGTTGTAAGAATATTTCTTCATCGCTGTTAATGTCAAGAATTCAAGACAACAGAGTCAGATTGGCCAATCGTTTCGCTTTAATTTTGGATATAGCTAGCTTTGCAAGAAGGAACGTTGTGTTTGATATCACCGGCCTAGATAGCTCAGTTGGGAGAGCGTTAGACTGAAGATCTAAAGGTCCCCGGTTCAATCCCGGGTCTGGGCAAACACCCGACTAATTCCCGGGGGTCGGTTACAATTTTTCTTCCTGGTTTTGTTTGCTTTTTTAAGCAAAAAATTAGCGCCGGACTCGCTTAGGAGAACACTTCACGACGGGAGGTCACTTTTGTAAACATACGAAAAGAAAAAAACTCCACATTCGGTCAAGCTCTCAATTTTGGAAAACAGAAAAACTGTTGATTGAGGGAAAAGTCGAAACACACTCCTTTATTCATTCAATCCCCACACGAACAGGATCAAAATGTGCATCGGCCGGGAATCGAACCAGGGCCGCCCGCGTGGCAGGCGAGCATTCTACCACTGAACCACCGATGCTTGTTATTATCGTTGGCTGCTTGTCTTTTGAACGCTTGTCACAGACCCACAAACTAGCAAGTTTGCATTTGATGTTTTACCTACCTGAAGTTATGAATAACGACGTTTTCATATCATTCTTCTTATTATATTCATTTTGTCTGCTTCTTGAGGAAACCAATTGCAAATTGTGACATTCTGCTCCAAATTCGCCAGATAAATTGTTGAGTGCTGATGAGGAATTGGTTTCAAGTCATTATTATTCTCCTGCGTGTTTAGGTGAAATCGGTCATAGAAGCGTTGACCAACAATATGCATTCGGAAATGAACATAGTGGCAAATGTACTGAAGGCGGGTCAATGAGACCCACTAAATTCCGCGATCGGTCAAAATTGCTGATATCGCTCTGAATTCGAAGCCAAACTTAGTCCAGTGATTATGAAGAGCATGTTTTACACCAGCAACTGCCTTGTACGCACGCATATGCTTGCAATTCAGAAATATTAGGTTGAACCCCACTTTGCAATCCTGCAACAATGAGTGCCATGAAAAGTAAGTACCGAATTCTATCCCAGTCTTGATTCCTTACATGAAAAGCATCAAAATGTGCATCGGCCGGGAATCGAACCCGGGCCGCCCGCGTGGCAGGCGAGCATTCTACCACTGAACCACCGATGCTTGTTGATGTGGTGAACTGCTCTTCGTATCAACACGTTGCTCTTCGTATCAACACGTATCATGAATCACACAGATGTTCCGATTTTAGCACACTTGTTTTGCTTCTCTATCCATCTCATTAAGTGCACAAAAGGCAAATCATTCCATCTTACCTGTCATTGTGTTGTAGTGAAGAGGAATAGACGAAAATATGCTTCCTGAATTAGAACAAGCAGCCAACGATAATAACAAGCATCGGTGGTTCAGTGGTAGAATGCTCGCCTGCCACGCGGGCGGCCCGGGTTCGATTCCCGGCCGATGCAAATTTTGATCCTGTTCGTGTGGGGATTGAATGAATAAAGGAGTGTGTTTCGACTGTTTCACTCAATCAATAGCTTTTCTGTTTTCCAAAATTGAGAGCTTGACCGAATGTGGGGTTTTTTCTTTTCGTTTGTTTACAAAAGTGACCTCCCTTCGTGAAGAGTTCTCTTAGTCTTAAGCTTCTCTTGTCTGTTTTTTTCGGGCTTTACTGGTCATTACTGCGATGATAGAATATGCATTTTGAAAATGAACAATTGAGCATCTTGCCAGTTTCTCGTTGTACTGACTCCGTGGCGCAACGGTAGCGCGTCTGACTCCAGATCAGAAGGTTGCGTGTTCAAATCACGTCGGGGTCAACGTCGTTTTAAAATGTAGCGTGTAACTTAACTCCGAAGTAGAGCACGTATCATGAATGCTGAATGTCTTTTCATTCAGCTAGGGCATTTATCATTGAATTCTAATTAATCCAGCAATGTGCGGTAGCTTAACTTTTAACTGTGATGGTTTTGATAGACCGGAAGAAGAGAGGGCAAGCATGTGTTTTGAAACTTCTGATAAATGTTGTAAGAATATTTCTTCATCGCTGTTAATGTCAAGAATTCAAGACAACAGAGTCAGATTGGCAAATCGTTTCGCTTTAATTTTGGATATAGCTAGCTTTGCAAGAAGGAACGTTGTGTTTGATATCACCGGCCTAGATAGCTCAGTTGGGAGAGCGTTAGACTGAAGATCTAAAGGTCCCCGGTTCAATCCCGGGTCTGGGCAAACACCCGACTAATTCCCGGGGGTCGGTTACAATTTTTCTTCCTGGTTTTGTTTGCTTTTTTAAGCAAAAAATTAGCGCCGGACTCGCTTAGGAGAACACTTCACGACGGGAGGTCACTTTTGTAAACATACGAAAAGAAAAAAACTCCACATTCGGTCAAGCTCTCAATTTTGGAAAACAGAAAAACTGTTGATTGAGGGAAAAGTCGAAACACACTCCTTTATTCATTCAATCCCCACACGAACAGGATCAAAATGTGCATCGGCCGGGAATCGAACCAGGGCCGCCCGCGTGGCAGGCGAGCATTCTACCACTGAACCACCGATGCTTGTTATTATCGTTGGCTGCTTGTCTTTTGAACGCTTGTCACAGACCCACAAACTAGCAAGTTTGCATTTGATGTTTTACCTACCTGAAGTTATGAATAACGACGTTTTCATATCATTCTTCTTATTATATTCATTTTGTCTGCTTCTTGAGGAAACCAATTGCAAATTGTGACATTCTGCTCCAAATTCGCCAGATAAATTGTTGAGTGCTGATGAGGAATTGGTTTCAAGTCATTATTATTCTCCTGCGTGTTTAGGTGAAATCGGTCATAGAAGCGTTGACCAACAATATGCATTCGGAAATGAACATAGTGGCAAATGTACTGAAGGCGGGTCAATGAGACCCACTAAATTCCGCGATCGGTCAAAATTGCTGATATCGCTCTGAATTCGAAGCCAAACTTAGTCCAGTGATTATGAAGAGCATGTTTTACACCAGCAACTGCCTTGTACGCACGCATATGCTTGCAATTCAGAAATATTAGGTTGAACCCCACTTTGCAATCCTGCAACAATGAGTGCCATGAAAAGTAAGTACCGAATTCTATCCCAGTCTTGATTCCTTACATGAAAAGCATCAAAATGTGCATCGGCCGGGAATCGAACCCGGGCCGCCCGCGTGGCAGGCGAGCATTCTACCACTGAACCACCGATGCTTGTTGATGTGGTGAACTGCTCTTCGTATCAACACGTTGCTCTTCGTATCAACACGTATCATGAATCACACAGATGTTCCGATTTTAGCACACTTGTTTTGCTTCTCTATCCATCTCATTAAGTGCACAAAAGGCAAATCATTCCATCTTACCTGTCATTGTGTTGTAGTGAAGAGGAATAGACGAAAATATGCTTCCTGAATTAGAACAAGCAGCCAACGATAATAACAAGCATCGGTGGTTCAGTGGTAGAATGCTCGCCTGCCACGCGGGCGGCCCGGGTTCGATTCCCGGCCGATGCAAATTTTGATCCTGTTCGTGTGGGGATTGAATGAATAAAGGAGTGTGTTTCGACTGTTTCACTCAATCAATAGCTTTTCTGTTTTCCAAAATTGAGAGCTTGACCGAATGTGGGGTTTTTTCTTTTCGTTTGTTTACAAAAGTGACCTCCCTTCGTGAAGAGTTCTCTTAGTCTTAAGCTTCTCTTGTCTGTTTTTTTCGGGCTTTACTGGTCATTACTGCGATGATAGAATATGCATTTTGAAAATGAACAATTGAGCATCTTGCCAGTTTCTCGTTGTACTGACTCCGTGGCGCAACGGTAGCGCGTCTGACTCCAGATCAGAAGGTTGCGTGTTCAAATCACGTCGGGGTCAACGTCGTTTTAAAATGTAGCGTGTAACTTAACTCCGAAGTAGAGCACGTATCATGAATGCTGAATGTCTTTTCATTCAGCTAGGGCATTTATCATTGAATTCTAATTAATCCAGCAATGTGCGGTAGCTTAACTTTTAACTGTGATGGTTTTGATAGACATAGGCCTACCGGAAGAAGAGAGGGCAAGCATGTGTTTTGAAACTTCTGATAAATGTTGTAAGAATATTTCTTCATCGCTGTTAATGTCAAGAATTCAAGACAACAGAGTCAGATTGGCAAATCGTTTCGCTTTAATTTTGGATATAGCTAGCTTTGCAAGAAGAAACGTTGTGTTTGATATCACCGGCCTAGATAGCTCAGTTGGGAGAGCGTTAGACTGAAGATCTAAAGGTCCCCGGTTCAATCCCGGGTCTGGGCAAACACCCGACTAATTCCCGGGGGTCGGTTACAATTTTTCTTCCTGGTTTTGTTTGCTTTTTTAAGCAAAAAATTAGCGCCGGACTCGCTTAGGAGAACACTTCACGACGGGAGGTCACTTTTGTAAACATACGAAAAGAAAAAAACTCCACATTCGGTCAAGCTCTCAATTTTGGAAAACAGAAAAACTGTTGATTGAGGGAAAAGTCGAAACACACTCCTTTATTCATTCAATCCCCACACGAACAGGATCAAAATGTGCATCGGCCGGGAATCGAACCAGGGCCGCCCGCGTGGCAGGCGAGCATTCTACCACTGAACCACCGATGCTTGTTATTATCGTTGGCTGCTTGTCTTTTGAACGCTTGTCACAGACCCACAAACTAGCAAGTTTGCATTTGATGTTTTACCTACCTGAAGTTATGAATAACGACGTTTTCATATCATTCTTCTTATTATATTCATTTTGTCTGCTTCTTGAGGAAACCAATTGCAAATTGTGACATTCTGCTCCAAATTCGCCAGATAAATTGTTGAGTGCTGATGAGGAATTGGTTTCAAGTCATTATTATTCTCCTGCGTGTTTAGGTGAAATCGGTCATAGAAGCGTTGACCAACAATATGCATTCGGAAATGAACATAGTGGCAAATGTACTGAAGGCGGGTCAATGAGACCCACTAAATTCCGCGATCGGTCAAAATTGCTGATATCGCTCTGAATTCGAAGCCAAACTTAGTCCAGTGATTATGAAGAGCATGTTTTACACCAGCAACTGCCTTGTACGCACGCATATGCTTGCAATTCAGAAATATTAGGTTGAACCCCACTTTGCAATCCTGCAACAATGAGTGCCATGAAAAGTAAGTACCGAATTCTATCCCAGTCTTGATTCCTTACATGAAAAGCATCAAAATGTGCATCGGCCGGGAATCGAACCCGGGCCGCCCGCGTGGCAGGCGAGCATTCTACCACTGAACCACCGATGCTTGTTGATGTGGTGAACTGCTCTTCGTATCAACACGTTGCTCTTCGTATCAACACGTATCATGAATCACACAGATGTTCCGATTTTAGCACACTTGTTTTGCTTCTCTATCCATCTCATTAAGTGCACAAAAGGCAAATCATTCCATCTTACCTGTCATTGTGTTGTAGTGAAGAGGAATAGACGAAAATATGCTTCCTGAATTAGAACAAGCAGCCAACGATAATAACAAGCATCGGTGGTTCAGTGGTAGAATGCTCGCCTGCCACGCGGGCGGCCCGGGTTCGATTCCCGGCCGATGCAAATTTTGATCCTGTTCGTGTGGGGATTGAATGAATAAAGGAGTGTGTTTCGACTGTTTCACTCAATCAATAGCTTTTCTGTTTTCCAAAATTGAGAGCTTGACCGAATGTGGGGTTTTTTCTTTTCGTTTGTTTACAAAAGTGACCTCCCTTCGTGAAGAGTTCTCTTAGTCTTAAGCTTCTCTTGTCTGTTTTTTTCGGGCTTTACTGGTCATTACTGCGATGATAGAATATGCATTTTGAAAATGAACAATTGAGCATCTTGCCAGTTTCTCGTTGTACTGACTCCGTGGCGCAACGGTAGCGCGTCTGACTCCAGATCAGAAGGTTGCGTGTTCAAATCACGTCGGGGTCAACGTCGTTTTAAAATGTAGCGTGTAACTTAACTCCGAAGTAGAGCACGTATCATGAATGCTGAATGTCTTTTCATTCAGCTAGGGCATTTATCATTGAATTCTAATTAATCCAGCAATGTGCGGTAGCTTAACTTTTAACTGTGATGGTTTTGATAGACCGGAAGAAGAGAGGGCAAGCATGTGTTTTGAAACTTCTGATAAATGTTGTAAGAATATTTCTTCATCGCTGTTAATGTCAAGAATTCAAGACAACAGAGTCAGATTGGCAAATCGTTTCGCTTTAATTTTGGATATAGCTAGCTTTGCAAGAAGGAACGTTGTGTTTGATATCACCGGCCTAGATAGCTCAGTTGGGAGAGCGTTAGACTGAAGATCTAAAGGTCCCCGGTTCAATCCCGGGTCTGGGCAAACACCCGACTAATTCCCGGGGGTCGGTTACAATTTTTCTTCCTGGTTTTGTTTGCTTTTTTAAGCAAAAAATTAGCGCCGGACTCGCTTAGGAGAACACTTCACGACGGGAGGTCACTTTTGTAAACATACGAAAAGAAAAAACTCCACATTCGGTCAAGCTCTCAATTTTGGAAAACAGAAAAACTGTTGATTGAGGGAAAAGTCGAAACACACTCCTTTATTCATTCAATCCCCACACGAACAGGATCAAAATGTGCATCGGCCGGGAATCGAACCCGGGCCGCCCGCGTGGCAGGCGAGCATTCTACCACTGAACCACCGATGCTTGTTATTATCGTTGGCTGCTTGTCTTTTGAACGCTTGCCACAGACCCACAAACTAGCAAGTTTGCATTTGATGTTTTACCTACCTGAAGTTATGAATAACGACGTTTTCATATCATTCTTCTTATTATATTCATTTTGTCTGCTTCTTGAGGAAACCAATTGCAAATTGTGACATTCTGCTCCAAATTCGCCAGATAAATTGTTGAGTGCTGATGAGGAATTGGTTTCAAGTCATTATTATTCTCCTGCGTGTTTAGGTGAAATCGGTCATAGAAGCGTTGACCAACAATATGCATTCGGAAATGAACATAGTGGCAAATGTACTGAAGGCGGGTCAATGAGACCCACTAAATTCCGCGATCGGTCAAAATTGCTGATATCGCTCTGAATTCGAAGCCAAAGTTAGTCCAGTGATTATGAAGAGCATGTTTTACACCAGCAACTGCCTTGTACGCACGCATATGCTTGCAATTCAGAAATATTAGGTTGAACCCCACTTTGCAATCCTGCAACAATGAGTGCCATGAAAAGTAAGTACCGAATTCTATCCCAGTCTTGATTCCTTACATGAAAAGCATCAAAATGTGCATCGGCCGGGAATCGAACCCGGGCCGCCCGCGTGGCAGGCGAGCATTCTACCACTGAACCACCGATGCTTGTTGATGTGGTGAACTGCTCTTCGTATCAACACGTTGCTCTTCGTATCAACACGTATCATGAATCACACAGATGTTCCGATTTTAGCACACTTGTTTTGCTTCTCTATCCATCTCATTAAGTGCACAAAAGGCAAATCATTCCATCTTACCTGTCATTGTGTTGTAGTGAAGAGGAATAGACGAAAATATGCTGCCTGAATTAGAACAAGCAGCCAACGATAATAACAAGCATCGGTGGTTCAGTGGTAGAATGCTCGCCTGCCACGCGGGCGGCCCGGGTTCGATTCCCGGCCGATGCACATTTTGATCCTGTTCGTGTGGGGATTGAATGAATAAAGGAGTGTGTTTCGACTGTTTCACTCAATCAATAGCTTTTCTGTTTTCCAAAATTGAGAGCTTGACCGAATGTGGGGTTTTTCTTTTCGTTTGTTTACAAAAGTGACCTCCCTTCGTGAAGAGTTCTCTTAGTCTTAAGCTTCTCTTGTCTGTTTTTTTCGGGCTTTACTGGTCATTACTGCGATGATAGAATATGCATTTTGAAAATGAACAATTGAGCATCTTGCCAGTTTCTCGTTGTACTGACTCCGTGGCGCAACGGTAGCGCGTCTGACTCCAGATCAGAAGGTTGCGTGTTCAAATCACGTCGGGGTCAACGTCGTTTTAAAATGTAGCGTGTAACTTAACTCCGAAGTAGAGCACGTATCATGAATGCTGAATGTCTTTTCATTCAGCTAGGGCATTTATCATTGAATTCTAATTAATCCAGCAATGTGCGGTGTCTTAACTTTTAACTGTGATGGTTTTGATAGACATAGGCCTACCGGAAGAAGAGAGGGCAAGCATGTGTTTTGAAACTTCTGATAAATGTTGTAAGAATATTTCTTCATCGCTGTTAATGTCAAGAATTCAAGACAACAGAGTCAGATTGGCAAATCGTTTCGCTTTAATTTTGGATATAGTTAGCTTTGCAAGAAGAAACGTTGTGTTTGATATCACCGGCCTAGATAGCTCAGTTGGGAGAGCGTTAGACTGAAGATCTAAAGGTCCCCGGTTCAATCCCGGGTCTGGGCAAACACCCGACTAATTCCCGGGGGTCGGTTACAATTTTTCTTCCTGGTTTTGTTTGCTTTTTTAAGCAAAAAATTAGCGCCGGACTCGCTTAGGAGAACACTTCACGACGGGAGGTCACTTTTGTAAACATACGAAAAGAAAAAACTCCACATTCGGTCAAGCTCTCAATTTTGGAAAACAGAAAAACTGTTGATTGAGGGAAAAGTCGAAACACACTCCTTTATTCATTCAATCCCCACACGAACAGGATCAAAATGTGCATCGGCCGGGAATCGAACCCGGGCCGCCCGCGTGGCAGGCGAGCATTCTACCACTGAACCACCGATGCTTGTTATTATCGTTGGCTGCTTGTCTTTTGAACGCTTGTCACAGACCCCACAGACGATCAAGTATGCGTTTGATGTTTTAAAAAACCTGAAGTTATGAAAAACGGCGTTTTCATATCGTTCTTCTTATTATATGTGTCTGCTTCTTGAGGAAACCAATTGCAAATTGTGACATTCTGCTCCAACTTCTCCAGATAAATTGTTGAGTGCTGATGAGGAATTGGTTTCAAGTCATTATTATTCTCCTGCGTGTTTAGGTGAAATCGGTCATAGAAGCGTTGACCAATATGCATTCGGAAATGAACATAGTGGCAAATGTATTGACGGTGGGGCAATGAGACCCACTAAATTCCGCGATCGAACCCGGGCCGCCCGCGTGGCAGGCGAGCATTCTACCACTGAACCACCGATGCTTGTTGATGTGGTGAACTGCTCTTCGTATCAACACGTTGCTCTTCGTATCAACACGTATCGTGAATCACACCGATTTCCGATTTTAGCGCACCTGTTTTACTTCTCCGTCGATCTCATTAAGTGCACAAAAGGCAAATCATTCCATCTTACCTGTTATTGCGTTGTAGTGAAGAGGAATAGACGAAAATATGCTGCCTGAATTAGAACGATCTTCGTAATCGTCTTAAGCTTCTCTTGTCTGTTTTTTTCGGGCTCTACTGGTCAGTACTGCGATGATAGAATATGCATTTTGAAAATGAACAATTGAGCATCTTGCCATTTTCTCGTGGTACTGACTCCGTGGCGAAACGGTAGCGCGTCTGACTCCAGATCAGAAGGTTGCGTGTTCAAAACACGTCGGGGTCAACGTCGTTTTAAAATGTAGCGTGTAACTTAACTCCGAAGTAGAGCACGACAGATTATTGAATGTCTTTCCATTCAACTAGGGCATTTATCATTGTACTGTAATTAATCCAGCAATGTGCGGTAGCTTAACTTTTAACTGTGATGATTTTGAACGACATACCGGAAGAAGAGAGGGCAAGCATGTGTTTTGATAAATGTTGTAGGAATATTTCCTCATCGCTGTTAATGTCAGGAACTCAAGACAACAGAGTCAGATTGGGAAATCGTTTCGCTTTAATTTTGGATATAGTTAGCTTTGCAAGAAGGAACGTTGTGTTTGATATCACCGGCCTAGATAGCTCAGTTGGGAGAGCGTTAGACTGAAGATCTAAAGGTCCCCGGTTCAATCCCGGGTCTGGGCAAACACCCGACTAATTCCCGGGGGTCGGTTACAATTTTTCTTCCTGGTTTTGTTTGCTTTTTAAAGCAAAAACTTAACATCGGACTCGCTTCAGAGAACACTTCACGACGGGAGGTCACTTTTGTAAACATACGAAACGAAAAAATTCCACATTCGGTCAAGCTCTCAAATTTGAAAAACAGAAAATCTGTTGAATGAGTGAAAAAGTCGAAACACACTCCTTTATTCATTCAATCTCCACACGAACAGGATAAAAATGTGCATCGGCCGGGAATCGAACCCGGGCCGCCCGCGTGGCAGGCGAGCATTCTACCACTGAACCACCGATGCTTGTTTAAGTATTGAGCTCCTCACCTTTCAATCGTTCCACGTATCCCACGCTAGCTAAAATAAATGTTTGCGGAATGCGGCAGCGTGTACTCACCTCAAAAATTCCCGCTACTCTCCTGAGCCTATAGGCCTAAGAGGTAGGACCTATATTTAGAGACTCAGAATACCTCTTTGTTTTGTCATCTTTTTGATGGTCCTCATTTATTTGATTGGTCCTTTCACATTGCGATTTATAGAGTTTTGCACCGTTATCATTCTTGACATTTGCCCAGAACTTTGATTGAGAGTCGCTGATATGAAACTATTATTCTTCAAGCAGACAGAGCGCTCCGTTCCAGGTTAATTTGAAATAATAGACGTTGCTGGGTGCCTGGATATTGATGGAAGGCATCAGGTGAACCTGGTAAAGGTTGAGATGCCATTGGAAGCAATGGATGAGCATTGTCTGAGACTGCTAGTCGTCGGTTGGCGATCCAGCTTTATAAGCACTTTGATGTCATGCAGTGTATGCAGTGAACTCTTTTCACATTCTCCATCGGTTTGTATTAATTTGTCTACCTTAATTTGTCTAACTGAACTTGCGTGACCTAATTGGTCTAAATGAACTGGACCAGCCTAATTGCCTCAGTTTAATTGATCTAGCCTAATAATTATTGTTCAATGGTCTATAATAATTCTAATTGGTCTTACAACTTGATCGGTCCATCTTTATCGGTGTAGCTTAATAGGTCTAGCTTAATATGTCTAGTTAAATAGGTTCAGCTTAATAGGTCTAGTTTAGTACAGGTTTAACCTAATAGGTCAATCTTAATAGGTCCAGCTTAATAGGTCCAGCTTAATAGGTCTAGCCTAATATGTCAAGCTTAATAGGTCTAGCTTAATAGGTCTAGCCTAATAGGTCTTTCTTATATGTAGTTGGTTCAACTTAATTGGTAATGCGCTTCATTGGTTTACCGTTGCTTGCCGTGGTTCTGACACACACAACACGTCTTCTAAATCACTTGTTATGCTATGTATTGGTAAACCTGCAGCAGCAGCAGCAGCAGCAGCAGCATCATCATCATCATCATCATCATCATCATCATCATCATCATCATCATCATCATCATCATCATCATCATCATCATCATCATCATCATCATCATCATCATCATCATCATCATCATCATCATCAGCAGCAGCAGCAGCAGCAGCAGCAGCAGTAGAAGCAGCAGCTTCCAAACAGGTTGTTCCTCTCCTTGTATTCTGTTACATGCATCTTCCCCAGCCGTAGCCACTCGTGCCTGCATGTCGGCTGCCGTTTAACTGTCCTTGGCCCCGTACCCTCTGCCTATATATATCCCATATAAAAGCTCGAAATTCAATGTTGCGCATATGTATTTGTATAGGTTTGCATTGTAGCTGGCAATCAGCAGTGATGTGCTCGTATTTTATACGTACATGCACATACATATACATATAATAGCCTACACATATGCACATACATAATACGTTCACATATACATACACACAAAAATACACTTGTACATAAACATGCGCATATACATTTAAATGTACATTCACATATACAGATACATACACATACACGTATACGTGTATATATTTATATACATATACATACACATGTATTTATTCATATATGCATATACTCATATATATATATATATATATATATATATATATATATATATATATATATATCCGCAGACCTGGAGGCAAACGCAAAACACATGCATGCAGCTGTAATGTGTGCAAACACATAATACAGAAGACACCATATGGAATGAAAACGGTTCATACGTATATATATATATATATATATATATATATATATATATATATACGCATAAGCATTTATATTATATATGTAATTTGCATGCAACTGTAAAACGTATATCCTCGTATATATCTGCAGTTGTTTATATACCGAAACCTGGGCCAGCATATATATATATATATATATATATATATATATATATCTACGTGCATTTATTCATACATATACATGTATGTGTATATGTATATATATATAGTGTTCATCTCTGAAATTGAGTTGTTCGGTGCAGTGGTGTATTGTTAGCTGGCTCCATCATGCATCACTCACTCGTCCAACATCTTCATCTCTGGCTGCCAAGCATAAACGAACCAATAACGACATCTCACTTTCCACTCCACGTTCTTCCTCTCAATCTCTGTGTCGTTCTTCCTCCTACTCAATCTGTCTATCTGTATGTATGTTTGTCTGTCTGTCTCTGCCTCTACCTCTGCCTCTACCTCTGCCTCTGTCTCTGTCTCTGTTTCTGTCTCTGTCTCTGTCTCTGTCTCTGCCTCTGCCTCTGCCTCTGCCTCTGTCTCTGTCTCTCGCTCTCTCGCTCTCTCGCTCTCTCGCTCTCTGTCTCTGTCTCTGTCTCTGTCTCTGTCTGTCTGTCTGTCTGTCTGTCTGTCTGTCTCTCTCTCTCTCTCTCTCTCTTCCACCTATTCAATCTCTCTCTTAGGCGTCTGTCTGTGGCTAGCTGTCTAGGCTAAAGGCCGCTCTGCTCAAGAACATTGTTTACTGTGTGCGCACATGCAGTATAGAACACATAAATTGTGCACGATTCGTCTGATGTGTATACATAAGTGCATACATCATAGATGGGGCATCAACTGGTCACCACCTCATTATAACATCTTACATATTTACATACATAAATAATTCAATTATATGCCATATATAGGCTATTATATACATGTACATTTCACAACAGAAGCAATGCAGCAAACTCATTCTACACACACACACACACACACACACACACACACACACACACACACACACACACACACACACACACACACACACACACACACACACACACACACACACACACACACACACACACCTACATACATATATATAAATATATATATATAAGACGCAATGATTCACACGAAACGCCTGGTATACCGGACAGTGTCCGCTTTAGGCTATTATGGCACTGCAGGTAAACTCAATTACAGTTGACTATATATTATAGGCTAAATACTGTATTTAGTAGTTGTGGTAGCACTCTAGTTGCCCAATACATGACATACCAAACGATGGCCCTCCTGAACCAGAACGTAACCATGCAGGTCAATGCACAATTCTGAGCCGGACATCTCCTCCGATCGGACAATTCGGAGTGGATCGACAAACCTTTCTTAAATAGAAGTTGGATTGATGATGTTATTCTTGTTTCAATAGAAGTTGGGTTGGAGATTATTCTTGGTGGCTCCGAATCGTCCGGCTCCGAATCGTCCGGCTCCTAATCGTCCGGCTCCGAATTGTCCGGGTTCAAGATAAGTTGTTATCTGGGCGATCTAAAAAGATGAGTCTGGAGTTGTGAGCGAAACATGAACAAATAAACAGAACGGCAGTGCCAGTCCCTAGTGAGGAGAAAGGAGGAGGGCGACGATATAATCATCCTTGATATGACACAGTGTCGTCAAATATCAACAATTATTAAGCTTATAATGTGTGCGTGGACGTAAACACGTTCTATATGGTTGCAACTAAGCTTATGGAGAACGAGGATTGTGAAGAAACTCGTGTAATGTAAAGTCGTGTAAAGTCAATCTCCGAGATTTTTCGGTGACGTACTAAGGTCACGTGGGGCGCGGTGGTGTAGTGGTGGCGTCGTTGCCTTGAAGCCGGAAGGTTCGAGGTTCGAATCCACCTCACGCCACCGTGTAGGGACCTTGGGCAAGTCCTTCACTCGCAATTGCTTAGCACTTCGGCGTGAAACTCCGATGCAGTGTCCGCTCTACAGTTGGGAGCGCCTCTGAGTAGAGTGCTTGAAGGGGCGCTATGGCAAGTGCGCATATATAAACAACAAAATACGCCATGGAAATCGGCCGTTTAGTCGCGATTAGTCTCCAGGTTGTTTAGTCCACTTCAAGTCCAGGTTCGAATCTAAGAAGGTCAAAGTGAGTAGACTGTATTTATAATGCCATGGTGAAACTATAATAGCCGGTTGTGGATGTTCTAAGGCGGTGCATATACGGGCAGGATCGTTGCATTCGCTGCTATATAAATTTTCGGTATCAATCAATCAAATAAATCAATATGTTCAAGGGTATACACGCTGTTATATAGACAGTGCTTAAAGTGTGACTGGACAGTCATGGACGGGGTCCAGGCACTTATTTTCAAGCCTCAACGACGTGCTGCACTTATCTGGACAGCAGAGCTGGAGAAGTGATGAGCGTCCAGGCACTTCTTTTTCTACACTTTATGCACTATATTCAAAGGCTCCTCACCTAACAAATATTTGTCATTAGTATACTGGAAAATGACCTGCAGACAGGCTTAAACCTAGGAAACTGTAGGCCTATACCGTGTTTACATGCACTCCTCCAGTGGCGTAGACAAGGGGGTTTCGGTGGTTAACCCCCCCCCCCATTGGCTTAGGAAAAAGTTTTTAGAAAGGTTATTCATCCACTTAAATAAAAAAAATTGTTTGTAATAGCAATTATTTTTCTTACTCTATTCCCCTTGTTGCTTTATTCTCTTTGTATTTACTGTAATACTGTTGGGTTGGTGTCAGCTGTAGTAGGAGAGAGTGCAAGCGCTATAATAACCGCCTTAAAATGCCAGGCGAGAAAATGTGAATATTATAAGTCACCTGGCGACTAAGTTTGGTATAATTTTTGGAGCGGGGAGATGGCTGAAGAGTCATGCAGAGCACAAAATCAGAAGAATGCGAGTTCGATACTTGGTGCCCCCCACCCCGAAAGGTTAATTCAGCCTTCCATTCTATGGTGACGAAAATAAATAATTGGACAGTAGAACGTCTTTCAGGCGTTGGTTATAGTATTATACCCCAATTATTATTATTCCACAATAATTATTCTCATACTGATTGTAACTCGCAGTTTCTGCAGCTACCGTAAGAGAGCAAACGCTGATGTTTTTATGCGCACTTGTTATAGCGCCCCCTCAAGCACTCTACTCAGAGGCGCTCCCGAATGCAGAGCGGACATTGCGTCGGAGTTTCACGCTGAGGCGCTGAGCAATTGCGAGTGAAGGACTTGCCCAAGGTCCCTACGCGGCGACTTGAGGTGGATTCGAACCTCGAACCTTCCGGCTTCAAGGCAACGACGCCGCCACTACACCACCGCGCTCCACGTTGTGTATATTATCCTGAAATATTATGCCGAACAAACGCTCGAGCGTTGTAAGCAATTCTTTAACTTCAAACGAGGCACATCGCAAGAAAACAGCTTTCAACAACTGTTGACGGACTGAGGGCGGAACCGAAGTGAATAAACACGTCTTTCTATAGCGCCCATCTGGCCTCAACCATCCTCATTCTAAACAAATTGATCGTTTGAGATCCATCACCGCTACTGCCCGTTTGAAATGGTTAAGCGCCATTTAAGAGCCCCGTGTATAATACTGTATACGTAACGAACCATGATAGTCCGAGATCAGAGCATCTAATTAAATTGCCATCGGTGCGTATGTGTCTTAGCACCTTTACGAGGCTATAAAACGTGATATATGTTTTGCCAGACACCAACACTTTACGTGTATATACAATTATACACATGCCCGAGTATATAGGCCCATATACATGCGCATTGCGCGTTACTGTATACAATCACAGTGGTCGGGGAAGCACTTGAGAGCTGTGTCTCTATCTCAGCCAAGCCTACAGACCCTTTCCTGTGTTTCAAGGTCACTCAAGTCGCCGCGTCATCACTGCGATGATCCACCTATATCAGTGGTTCCCAACCCGTGGCCCGCGGGCAAAAAGTGGCCCGCCAGGTCTAAAAAATGGCCCTCGTCTCTCAAAGAATCAACAGAAACTTATAAAAAAAATTTGACAATTTGCACTGGATAGAACACACAATTAGTTTCTAATACAATCAGCATGAAACATTCAGATTTGATCCAATTTTACAACAATTTTATATGCTTTTAGCTTACTAAATTTGAGCCTTGTGGCCACCTAATGTCCTTCAACTAAAGAAAAGTGACCCTCGTGTCCTACAACTTAGAAAAAGTGGCCCTAAAGTCATTGATTAAAGTGTGGAAAAATAAGTGCCTGGACGCCTCTTATCTTTCCAGTCATCGCTGGCCAATAAGTGGCTGGACGGCGTTCAGATTTTAAAACAAGTGCATGGACGCCGTCCATGACCGTCCACTGTCCAGCCACACTTTAAGCCCTGCCTAAAGTAAAAAAGGTTGGGAATAACTGACCTACATAATTATAATTATAGGCATTTGTTTACTTTACAATGAGCATGTGCACCGTGACGCCAACAACAGTGAGTGTATAACTGTATATCGAACAGAAACTGTGTTCAATGATAAAACGGTTCAAGTTCATTCGTTGTGTTCTTTAGCAAACAACCCGATAATAAATTATTGGCAATATGCAATAGGCCATAATTATTTTGTTTCTGCGAGAGTGTGTGTATGTGTGTTTATAACAACTTCAACCTATGTTAATACATTAGACGCTCGGGGTTGAACCCCGTATATACAATTAAACATGTAGGCCTATACGTAAAGCTGTCAACTTTTTAGCTGCCTGTCAATAATTTCACTCGCCATGTTTCCGCAAAGGTCAAATCCAGATGAAACTGGAAATCAGATAAGCTCCTTCTCGAGTAGGGCAGACGCAAGGAAAGGCGCTCTTAGTTCTCACGGGTACCTTATATAGTTCCAGTCTTCAAGAGAGGACCACAACGACGTCCGCGCGACCAGGTCTACGTACACGAAAAGACTATTTATAGACATCTCAACCTGAGCTTTAGAGTTACTGGAACACTATTAGTTACTGTCTTCGCGGAATGTTCATTTCAGGTTCGATAGAAAGTCAATAAATTATGTCACATGTCACAGACGGTGACGAGGGTTCGATGATAATTATCCGAGTGATTCTTTTGAAGAACACTTTTGCAGCCGTTGTGCCCAAAGTACTGAACGAGAGAAATACCACTCGCGCATGCGCACACGATGTCTAAACGATATTCTTTTCAGGGTCCCACTCGAGTTGCACCAGAATATATACATAGCCTGTAACTCATCGTGACGAAAACTAGGTACTTACAGGTAGACTACCTCCTAAACCCATTTAGCGCAACATCGATTTGCACGTCGCGTCGTAGCCCTGACTTTTGAGCAACATTCCGTCAACTTTATGTTGTCGTTTTTCTTCCTGCTGCCAACTCGATTACATTCCCAATACTCGATTACATTCCCAATACTCGACTACATTCCCAACCATCCGTTACACTTCCGTCGCCATTATTCTCTCGTGGCATACGGCGCAATGCGATGGCGTGGACGGGTGCGCTATTGTTCGGTCTTCTATCGTCCAAACTTGATCGTCGCAGCCTCTGTGACCGGCAGCAACGTCTGATCTCGGGTTCCCCTGAGCGTCTGAGACCTTGAGCCGGGGACTGTCGAGAGGTGGACTGTTCCCCTGTAGGTCGGTCAGCTCTCGACTGGTGCCAGGTCTTGCACTGATAAAGAAAACATGCAAGACAATTCAGAGAAATGCGCAAAAAATTATGAATGATAGTAACTGCATTGTGGAACCAGCTTCTTCCTTCAACTCGTTCCTCCATATTAACTGGTGGGCCTAATGCCTCTTTTCGGTGTCTCAAGAATACTTTTTTCTCTCTTGGTCTAGCGTACTGGGAGCGCCTTTGATTGGTGTGCACTGTGAGAGGCGCTTTATAAATTTATAGATACAATACAATACAATACAACTGTAAGCGCAACATTTCTAAAAAAGTTACTCTGTAACTAAACGCAGACTGAAGGCGTCTTCACAAACGCTGCGTCATGTCAGAAGCATTGTAGATGGGTGTCCAAGGCTTGATGCCATAACCATACACGACCGGTTACCTTATAATTACATGGAAATCAGAGACATAGACAGGTGGTGATAAAGATAGATGGATTGAAAATGAGAGAGTGGGGAGGGGAGAAGGGCGAGAGAAGGATGTGGAGAGAGGGAGATGGAGAGAGGTGATGAGAGAAGGAGAGATCGAGAGATCGAGAGAGAGATAGGGGAGAGACAGAGGGAGATGGGAACGGAGTGAGATAGAGGCAGGAGAATGAATGAAACTGAAATAATAATAAATAATAATAAAAATCTTTTCTTTAATTGAGCGCCTGCAAACGCACTGCGCTTTACATTTACAAGTTATGCAGTAATCTTAATTAAACTTAACTACTAACTGAACAGACAGCTTTGCAATTACAAGGCGCTAATAGAAGCCTACAAAGCATGTCCGCCCAACGGGGGCTCGAACTCACTACCTCTCGCACTCTTGGCCAGCGTGTTAACCATTACTCTACCCCCCCCCCCAAATGCAAGTAATTGAAAACATTAACCGCCTCCCATGCAGTGGAAATTTGTATACGTATCCGGATAAGCTGTGTCTGCAGCTATATCGTCAACACGGACTGTCGATGTTTCAACAGAAATAGGAGTTCGCTAAAGTTTACGATAACCGAGATTCTGGATTTACGGCAAGCATCGCCTTGTTTTGCGATACAGCCAAGCATCTGCACGCGGCAGATCAGAAATAGACATCAAACACGGGAAGTTTTGTTGCCTCTCTGTACTCGAATTGTTTTCTTCTATCTTTGTCAAATCGAGAGAGTCGAATTCCTCCACAATAATTTACTCCCTTTCGTCCATACCGACTGGAATGCGATGCCAACTCAACTCATACGATCGCTCCACAGCAATAAACATGACACGGGTGTAAAGGAAAATATTTGATGTCTGACTTTTGCGTCGGCACGCTCTTTTGTGCACTTAATATATTATCGTCGGACTTTTGTGTCCGCCCCAGCTCACCGTTTAAGCAAAACACTTGATGGCATGATGGATGGATGGTTGCATGGCTGGAAAATCACAAGTCCTGGAGGCTGGAGCTGACAGTCTGTTAGATAATGTGACGAATGGGGGAAAGATGGATACATGTAGATGGAAAGAGTATTCACGATGCATGAAAGGTGAAAGAATGGTTGGACGGGTGGAATGAACATATAGGCCATGTGTGCAGTGGCGGCGCCAGGATTTCAATTTGGAGGGAGGGCTGAAACCCATGGGCGTAGACTTGGTCTAGATGTTGAG
>OX457046.1:33226815-33229315 GCA_949752735.1 Lumbricus terrestris | reverse complement strand
TGCTCCGAGTAAAACAATTACACGTTATGATGATGATGATGCTGTCCATCCTCATTTCTGAGGGTCGGAGACCAGAGACAACGACAGCAGCTTCCTCCATTCCTCTCTGTCCTGCGCCCGTCTGACACAGTCCACAGGTGGTAATCCGGTCCAGTCACAGACATCGTCCATCCAACGCCTCCTTGGTCTTCCCCGTGCTCTGGTACCCTCAATTCGTCCTTGTATTAGCAGTGTCGATATGTTGTCTGCCCTCATCAGGTGTCCGAAGTATCGCAGTTTCCTTTTCTGCACCCTCTCCAGCAGTCTCTGTTTCGGCCGCAGCTCCGCTAAAATCGAGGCATTTGTTCTGTGTTCCCTCCAGTCGACCTGCATCATTCTTCTATACGTCATCATCTCAAATGCCGTCAATCTTCTTCTATCCGCCGCCTTCAGAGTCCATGCCTCACTTCCATACAACGCCACTGACCACACCATCGCCTCCAAAACCCTCCTCTTCAGTGCATTTCCGACCGAACGATCTTTCCACAGGCAGTCCAGTGACCCCATCGCCGTCCGAGCCATCCCCAATCTAGCCCTGATTTCTCGGCTTCCGTCTCCAGTGTCATCTATCAACGCTCCCAGGTAGCGGAAAGCCTCAACCTGTTCTAGAGGTTCCCCATTGCAGGTGATCTGAATTGTTTCTCTCGCTTTGGATACTACCATAACTTTTGTCTTTTTTATACTTATTTCCAAACCGTATTCCTTTGAGACCTCATTTATCCTATCTATCAGTTGTTGAAGTGCTGCTGCTGACGTCGCAATTAGAACAATGTCATCCGCATAACGCAGGTTGTTTATTGTGCGTCCATTTATGGTAACTCCTATCCATCCCAGCTCGTCCGCCGACTCCCGCATCACGCACTCTGAGTAACAGTTGAAAGACAGCGGCGACACCAGACAGCCCTGCCTCACACCTTTTCCTATCCTAAACCATTCCGTTAATTCTTTGTCCACCCGAACCGCAGCTTGTTGATTGCTGTATAGGTTCTTGATTGCATCCACCGTGTGACTACTCATGCCCATCCTTTTCAGCACCGACCATAATTTACGATGGCTTACCGAATCAAACGCTTTCTTGTAGTCAATGAAGGCCATGTATAGGGGGACCGAAGCTTCCCGCGCTTTCTCCATAATGATTCGCAATACACGCAATACACGTTATGCATTGTTTAAAATGATCAAGATTATAGATGAATGAGTTATTGGATGCACTGAGAGTTGGAAGTAAAGAACAATAGGAGCCATAATAGTTTTGCGTTGCCCTCCTCCGTTCTCCAGGTTTGGACTGGCACTGCCAAAGTGCAGGCAGTGGCGGAGTTTCACTATCTTCATCGTCGTTATCATCATCTACATCATCATCGTCTTCATATATCATCATCATCATCATCATCATCATCATCATCGTCATCGTCATCGTCATCATCATCATCATCGTCATCGTCATCGTCATCGTCATCGCCGTCGTCGTCGTCGTCGTCATCGTCATCATCATCATCATCTTCATCTTCATCGTCATCATCATCATCATCATCATCATCATCATCATCATCATCATCATCATCACCGCCACCGCCACCGCCACCGTCACCGTCACCGTCACCGTCATCGTCATCGTCATCGTCATCGTCATCGTCATCGTCATCGTCATCGTCATCGTCATCATCATCATCATCATCATCATCATCATAATCATCATCATCATCACCATCATCATCATCATCATCGTCGTCGTCATCATCATCATTTTTTAGTAGTTGTTGCTTACGACACACGTGGCCCCGTTGAGACAGGTGAGTTGTTGACAGGAGTCGATTTCAACGTCGCAGTTCTTGCCAGTGAATCCCGGTTGGCAGCTGCACGTGTAGCTGCCGAGACCCGTGTTCAAACACGTCGATCCGTTGCGACATGGTCGATTGTTGGCGCAGAACATCAAATCTAAAGTGAATTATTTATGAAGATTAAATTAGAAATACTCAAGCATAGCATTCAGTATTTGCTTGGTTATTTTGTTTATTTGTTCTGTTAGTATTAAGTTTGATGCTAATTGAGATTAGGCCTATTGCATAACTTTTACAATCAGAGCGTTCACAGGCGTTTAATTAAAGAAAATTACTACTATTATCATTATTATTATCATTGTCATTGTCATTATCATTATCATTATCATTATCATTATCATTATCATTGTCATTGTCATTTTCAATGTCATTGTCACTGTCGTTATCATTATCATTATTATTATGAGGTGCAACTTGAGCCCAGTGAAAATAGTGGGATCAGAAATGAGGCAAAACTCATGTCGGGAGAGGAAAGGTGGCCTGGAGGCAAAGACCGGCCCGGGAGGGGAAGGAGAGGATTGAGCCCGGTAGTTCAGGGTGTAGAAGCCCTTTGTGAGAAACTAATTTAAAAGTAATTAAAAGCACTTGTAGTTTGAAAGAAAATAACGAAGAGCAGTGTTCTT
>OX457046.1:33220268-33226615 GCA_949752735.1 Lumbricus terrestris | reverse complement strand
TTTAATTAAAGAAAAATTATTATTATTATTATCGTTATTAATATCATTGTTTTTGTCGTTGTCATTGTCATTATTATTTTTATTATCATTATCATTATCATTATAATTGTCATTGTCATTGTCATTGTCATTGTCGTTGACATTATCATTATCATTATCATTATCATTATCATTATCATTATCATTATCATTATCATTATCATTATTATGAGGTGAAACTTGAGCCCAGTGAAAATAGTTGGATCACAAATGAGGCAAAACTCACGTTGGGAGAGGAAAGGAGGAAGGTGGCCTGGAGGTAAAGACCGGCGGGGGAGAGGGATGGAGAGGATTGCGCCCGGTAGTTTAGGGTATAGAAAAAACATTGTGAGAAACTGATTTAAAAGTACATGTAATTAAAAGGCGCTTGTAGCTAAAAAGAAAATAAGGAAGAACAGTGTTGTTGCTTTCATTGTTATTCGTATTATTGTAATAGACCTACTGCAAGTGTTGTTTCCGTAGGCCTACTGCTATTGCTGTGTGCCACTGACATTGTAGTGACATTAATTTTGCCTATTGTTTTTTAATTTTGCATGTAAAGTAGGCCTATACGGACATTTATATAGCGCATTATAATAAACTCACAAACAAACTGTCATCATCGTTAATTTTGTGACATGGTCTTTGCAGGCAAAGATTTGCTAAATAACTGAAGGAAGATATTATATACTAATAATGGAAGTACTGAGATGACACACATTTACACGTGCTGGTTACCTTGGTTACAGAATAGACCTCCCCATCCTTCCAGGCAGTTGCATTGCCACGCCTTCTCGCAAGTTCCATATTGGCATCCAGGGTACAGAATGCACTCGTTGCACAGCTTACCTTGCCATCCAATACGGCACCTGGAACAGGTAACCCAGAGCACATTTTAAATTTTTTTAAATTATGATATAAGAAGCGTCACATTTCGGTCCTCGGGTTTCAAACCGAGGTGGCAGACGCTGATTGGCTGGTTTGTTTCGGTTTAACGACACCGTGTTGCATTCTTAACAAAGATTATTTTCCGTCGCTCTCTTCCCTTGTTTTATATTTGGACTGGCACTATCAGATTAAGGACAGTGACAATGTTGACGGCATGTACTATATCTAAGGCTTTCCTCTCTCATCTTGAGACAGCTCTATTTGGCCGTGTTGAGGTTGGGAGCGTCTCTGAGTAGCCCTCTTTAAGAGGCGCTATACAAAATGCATTTAATGAATGAACGAATGAGTCCACATAAAGAGCTGAGTACAGTCACTCGATCACCTGGCCACCGAATATCAATGTATTGGAAGTAGTGAGACAAGGGCGGGTTCTAGGTCGCCTAAAAATAGTCTGGTTCCCTGTTCCAAAAATGGATTGCATATCAGTGTATTGGCGCAAATTTGCTTCAAATTGCTGAGCAGTCCAATTGGAATTCCTGTCGCTCTATATATGTCTCAGATTTCTTTTCAAACTTCCATCTGCCGGTAGGTCCTATTATAAGTGGGTTCCGTTGCACCACTGGAAGCAGCTCAAGACGACAGAGGAAGTAGTCCATATACGCAAATAATGGTGGAAAATATTCCAGTTGTTCACCATGTCTTAAATTATATTATTGCCGGAAATAGGATTCTTATGGCAGACAAATTAGTCAATCGGCGTTTGGGCACCTTTGGTCTACAATGTGTGTGTCGAATCGAATCGCATTATAGGTCAATATAGGATAGGGCCAACATTATGAATTAATGCCGGCGATGTCATCCACGTTTTAAGAAGACATTTTGTGCATACATCATGGAGCAGACGGGGTCACATTGAGGGCCAAATAATGAAGCTTTCTGGGAGATCGTCAGGTCCGTTTTTATTAGTTGTTGAGGCTTGTTTAACAATGACATTGTCTAATGAAGTATTACTATCTTACTTGCACTCATTTGGTTCGCTACAGAGTCCATGCTTCTTGTCACACCCAGGAAGACAAATCGCTGTTAACACAAGAAAGGTATTATATACTTATTATTTGCACAGTGGTGCACACGTATAAATTATATGTGTAGCCTATGTACCTATATACATTATTTTATATATCTATACATAAACCGACTGGACTTGGAAATAGCAAGTGCTACATAAATTCAACACATATAATTATCTATGAATATATTAACAAATGCGCTATATAAAATCAGTGCATCAGTGTGCAGATTCTATTAAGATCTAAGCTCTCTTTCTAACTTCCGGTTTATGCATATGAGGTAAATAAATTTTAATGTTTTAAATTTTCGTTAAATTCAGTATTTCTAGCGCATTATAGGTATAGTAGTTACATAAGCCTACACTACTGTACAGTGTGCCAATATGAAACTACTTTAGGCCATTTCCGGTATAATATGGCAATCTGGCAATTCACCTCGCATACAACGGCTGCTATATTTTTCTACAAGTCAGCATGCTTTTAAAGAGTGAAATTAAACACTGAACACGAAAATTATTTTAAATCAGAATGCCAAATTACGGTATAAAAATATAATGAGATTTATTTGAATTTCAGACTTTAGTACGTAAAATGCGGCCTTGGTTTTACCTGTGTCACAGTAACTGCCCTTCCATCCACTCATACAGATCCGAGTTCCATTGTCACTGCAGAAGTAATGCCCGAACTTATCGTTCCTGATCTTACACGAGTCGGCGCATTTCGGGCCGTAGTAGTTATCATCACAGATCGCACGATAGGCATAATGAAGCCAAAACAACGATGGTGAAACTGATGATGACGACGACGATGATGACGATGGTGTTGTCGTTGACTGATTGTAGTAGTTGTAGTGAGTCCAATCGTTGCCAACTTCCAGAGTATGGGAGGTGCGTAGGCGAAACACGTTTTCGTTGTAGGCTCTTCCTGTAACATTATCATTGCAATCGAAGGTAGGACCGGATTAAAGCAAGTTCCACATGTTCAGCCGAACAGGGGGCCCCACACTTTAGGGGCCCACACATGTGGGAAAATATTGTAGGGGAAAATGGTATAGGCCTATTGTGAGGAAATTTCGACCAAACGACTAAAAAAGGTCGTCAGCTATTTTTGCAGGGAAAAATCTGTAGGCTACATTCTGAAAAATGTTTACCAAACGACTAAGAAACAAAAAAGGTCATCAGATTTTTCGGCCGAAGATTGCCAAAAAATTTCCGAACAGGGCCCCCACATTCCTTAATCCGGCCCTGATCGAAGGCTAAATAACTACACGTAGGCTATTAATGGTGACAAGGCCCCCACATTCCTTAATCATCCTCTTCTCCTTCTTCTTGTTCATTATATTTCTTTTATTTCTATATCGTCTTTATCTGGCCTACTTCCTTCTTTAATCAATCAATCAATCAATCATAATGTATAAGCTTATAACGCCCCGCCAAGATCCCTACTCAGAGGCACTCCCGGCCTATCGAAAAAAGCAGTCTTCAACAGTAACTGTTGGAGAAACCAAGAACAGCCTGGTAGCCTATAGCCTACTAAATGGAAGCACTTTCAGGTTGTTGGATCAACCACAGAGGAAAACGACGTTGTATTGTCGCAGTGTGAACTAAAGGGACCATCATGTCACCGTGGACAGCGGAGCGCAGTGAGCACCTGCCTCCCCAACCCCACCTTCGTGCAAACAGAAAGGTGGAGGCAAAGCAGACAGGAGGGTGCCCAGCCTAACAAGCATCGCCACACCGAAGATGCAATCATGAATGCGATGCGGGTATGGAAGTGGTGCAAGGCTTCACGCTATATAATTCTTATCAAGTACACATTCTCCTGAAACAATCTTCCTCCAATGCAATACCACTTCTACCCCTTCACACAATAATACTGTTATTATGTCTACTTATCTGAGTGTTAAAAAATACCTCGCTGGCGTTTCAGTGATTTATCTGCATTTCGTTTCAACCGCTTTGGTTCGGCGTGTGTGTGAGGTCAATTGAGTTAATTGAATAACTGCCGCGCATTTCGTCACAAGATTGTTTATTGTTTAGGGCGAACAATGCCGAACAACCAGTCTCCAAAGTTTCGCGTATGGAGTGCAGCCGATCAGCAGTTTGTTTGTATGTGCACTTCTTATAGCACCCATTCAAGCTCGCTACCCAGAGTCGCTCCCGACTACAGCGCGGACACTGCATCGGAGTTTCATGCCGAAGCGTATGAGCAACCGCGAGTGAAGGACTTGCCCAGGGTCCCTACACGGCGGCTTGAGGTGGCTTCGAACCTGCAACCATGCGGCTGCAAGGCAACGAACATACCCACAACATCACCGACCGGAGGGTTGAAGACAATAAAAGGGAACAGCAGCTGTTATATAATGACGAGTTAAGTTCGAGTCAGAGGAAAATACCTGTAGGCACTGAAATAAATCTCGCCTTCATCAACGGCCAATTTCTGTTCTTTTTTGTCGGTAGCGCCTTGTATCCCTGTGAGCAGCCTAATACTATTGAATGTCGATGCGTATAGCTCACTACGTTATAGGAATCGTTTTCGTAAGTTCATTTCGTCTAACTTACTTGCCGTTTTATCTTCATTCATTCATTTATTCATTGATTCTGCCAATCAAGTCTTCATTCGTCATTCATTCAATCATATGCTTGTTCGTTTTCTTTCATTCAATCACTTTTTTGTTAAATCATTCATTCAATTATGGTCTCGTTCGTTGGTTCGTTCGTTCATTCGTTCATTCATTCATTCATTTATTTGCTCGTTCATTCAATTGCTCGTATCTCGTTAATACAAGTTTTATTCTGCCGGTCATTTACAATTAGTTCAATTCTCTTCTTTCTTGATTGCATATCAATCACAGCACTAAATAAGCTTGCGCTATTGACCAAATTATTGCTTCTCCTATAATAAAACTTGGCTAGTTTTGCTAAGATTGTTTATTAGTCCATCCCCCCCCCCCCCCACCACCACCCCCCCCACCCCCATACACACACACGAAAGGAATGGAGTTGTCCATTCCAAAGAATACGAGCGTTCACCTTCCTCCTCTTTTCAACCATCCATCGCTGACCTCTCCTTTCCACCCATCCACTTCCCTTCCCTCCTCCTCTCCTCCGCCTCCATCTTATCATTAACCTACCAGTCCTACCTCTATAAATCGTGTGGCCGACTGGAGCTGATCAACCGGCGTTAAGACGTGACCCGATCTTGTTATTACAGCCAGGTTTAGAACTGCCAAAACAATAATTTAGCGGAGTGGAGGAGGAGTAGGAGAAGGAGGAGGAGGAGGAGGAGGAGGAGGAGATATGGAATACACGAGGAGGAGGCCAAGACAGCAACAGCAGCAGCGATTGCATCCCAGGTAATGGAGGCAGAGATCATCAAGTGGCCTGTCTGTTGTAATGTAAATATCGCCAGTGTAAACATGCAGCTCAGTAGAACATACTGTACGCTGTATAATGTAAAGTAGCTTTTAGCACAGAGCATTTGTAATGAAGTGACCAATCAAGCAAAGCTGTTTTAAAGGAATTTTGGAACTGTGCAACTCCTCTCCTTTCCTATCTTCCATGGTAAATTACTTCCAATCGGAGGACAACGACCTTTTTTGCTACTTTTAACTGTACAAAAGTGTTTCTACAACTGCACAAATTCATTTAGAACTGCATATTTTGTGCACAACTGCACGTTATAAAAAGCCCTGCAATCAAGAAATACAAATGAAGCAAGAAAATTAGCGTAAATAGTAATCATCTCTCCGTCTTTCGCTGTCGATTTCGTTCGACTTAGTCTGTTGCATGCCTCTCTGTGTCACTTCAAGTTTGATGCTGGCCTTTCCATAATTATAGGTTTTGGTCCTTATCTGCCATGGCCATGCATTTTTAATTTGCTCCTAGTTCTTGGGTGCCGTTTCGATTTGGGTCTTAACCTCTCTCGTTCGTTTTCATTCACGTCTGTTTTTATCAACCTTGTATCAACCAGTATGGTTTTTTAACGAGTCCTTGCTTTTACCTGCCTTTTAATTCAAGACCATTGTAGTAGGCTAACTTTGACCTCAATCTGTCTTCTCGTTCCAGGTCTTGACCTTCACCCGTCTTTTTCATTTAGACCTTGGTCATTATCTAACCTTTTCCATGCAGATCGTCAGATCTTAGTCTTCATCGGTCTTTTCCACGAAGGTTTTGACCTTCCTCTGCAATTTTTACCAGAATTGGGTGCGCCGAAACCGCATATATAAATGGGTAGACTTGTAGCAAAGATATTAGAGTCTTTAGGCTAATATCTTTGCTTGTAGTATGCCAGGGCTGTTTTAAGGAATTTTTAGAACTGCACAACTCCTTCTTGTCTATCCCATCTTCCATGGTGCATTACTTCCAATCG
>OX457046.1:33202768-33215268 GCA_949752735.1 Lumbricus terrestris | reverse complement strand
CTGTTCTGCAGTAGGTCTACTATTGATGACTGTGTTGGAGTTAGAGTCAGGTGGGCATGCATCACTGGGCACTAGAAAATGAGACACTTAGAGGTCTCGTTTTTTAAATGGTGCCTCCGAAAGTTTCACAACTCTTCAAGAGACATGTGGCTTTTAAAAATTTATGCAAGGCCCTATACTATTGCATAATATAGCCTATATTATAGACTCTATACTATTGCATAATATAGCCTATATTATAGACCCTATACTATTGCATAATATAGCCTATATTATAGACCCTATACTATTGCATAATATAGCCTATATTATAGACCCTATACTATTGCATAATATAGCCTATATTATAGACCCTATACTGTTGCATAATATAGCCTATATTATAGGCCCTGTATAATTGTGTAACATAGCCTATATTATAGGCACTAATATAGCCTACTATTGCATCGCGTTAACTACCCAATTGTCGACATGCCTCAGGTCAAAACATTTCAGCAGGACCTGCAGAGCCAGCCAGAGCTGCAGTTCTCGTTATATTGTGATGAGTTAGAACATTGTCGATTTCTAAGAAGCAGGATGAAAGTCAAAAAGAGGAGGAAGGCAATGGAGATATATCCTACGTGTGGTGTACGAGATCTTGGCCGCGCGCAATAATTGTTTTCCAGTAATATAGCAGCAGCGCCGCCAACGACAAAGGGATACCAGCGAAAACTCGTACCACCACAAGGAGCTGACTGTGGGACCTGGAAGGATGGTGGGAGGCCGGGGAAAGGGAGTGGGCCTACATGGGCCTAAATGGAAAAGGTGCAACCTTTGTTTTCCTTGGCCATGGCTAAATAACTAACTGCGGCGTCTACGCAATTATTCTCTGCAGCCGCTGTGCCCACGTGACCAAAACATATCTGGATAGAGGAGGCTCAGTCAAGAAGGTTAAAGAAAGCAAGGTGTGCGGGGAGTCACGGTTTTCAATCATGTAAACGAGCATCACATTGCTTGCAGTAAAATTGTTATGTATATATGTTGCAATTGAACTGTGATTGGTGAATTAAGCCAAATAAATTATTAGTATCATTATTACTTTTTATTATTGTTATTATCATTATCGTTGTTATCATTATTATTGTTGCTATTATTGCTGTTGTTGTTATTATTGCTGTTGCTGTTATTATTATTATTATTCTTTTTATTTTTATTATTATTATTACACAGTATAGCAAGCAGTTGATGACAGTGATGAGTGCCCAGAAGGAAGTGACATATCATTCACCACTATTATTGCTATTACTATATTATTGTTATTGTCATTGTTGTTGTTGTTGCTGTTGTTGTTGTTATTATTATTATTATTATTATCATTATTATTATTATTATTTCCATTATTCCACATAAATGCGACATCAGGCCTATATATATGCATTCACAGCGTAGAGGCGAGTCATTTAGAACATACGTGTGCTTCTGCAGACTTCTATATAACGCGAGATGTGGAAGAGATTGCGCTCCGGAAAGTAGCCTAAGAGCTTATAATGCCCAACGGATGTTGAATCTCAATTCCAGGATATTATGTACTGGTATGACTAGTTATCGCATCGTTATTGTTGATTTATAATCACGCTTTGTGCCAGTCACGGTACCAGTGTTCCCTCCACGGCACCGGTGTTCCCTCCACAGCACCATGCTGTAGTGTTCCCCCGTGTTCACAGTATTTTCTCGCCATGTGAGCAATGTTCTAACGCAGCAGCATGTATACCTGGTTGGTTTTAACTCCGTAGCAGCATGTATACCTGGTTGGTTTAAACTCCGTCCATATACAAGATGGTTGAACTGATTGGCCTAAGATAGCAGGGAGAAAATGAGGAGCAATCCCATGGTTCAGCTTGGGAGGCAGCCATGCGTAGGCTCTGACTACGAAGTGATAGCGACTTTATTTTTCTGTCTCGGTATAATGGGGTTGACCTTCACGAGTTTGTTTCTCTCCTTTCCCTCTCTCCCTCCCTCTTTCCCCTCTCTTCTGCTCCTTAGTAGATGATGCATTGGTTTACGCTCCAGTGCTGTAACTATCTTGAGCAACCCATCAAAGTCCGTCCTAGTATACAACGCGAGTTCCAAACTCGTTGGCTCATCTATTGAAGCGTTGAGTAGTGTACAGCCTCCTCGTGAATTCCTGTCGCAAGCAGCTGTCCCAGAGATCACAGCTTCCTTTCCATCGTGCCTACTACAGTACTCCACTATACCGCTCGCCTCTCAGGCTAACCAGCTTTTTTATGAAACCCTAACCGAAGAAAGACGGTTAATGTTACTCGCAACTAAGAATAAGTGACTGGATGATCGATAGATCGAGTGAAGGAGAGAGCAACCGAGGGGCGAGCGAGCGAGCATGGGCGAGTCACTGAGGGCGAGTCGTTTTATGTGTGACTTGTTGAGCACTGAGTGGGTGAGTGAGCGAGTGAGTGAGTGAGTGACTGAAATACTTACGCACATATGTTCCCATATACATACATACATGCATACATACATACATGAATAGTACATACATACATACATACATACATACATACATACATACATACATACATACATACATACATACATACATACATACATACATACATACATACATACATACATACATACATACATACATACATACATACATACATGCATACATACGTACATACATACATACATACATACATACATACATACATTCATACGTACATACATACATACATACATACATACATACATACATACATACATACATACACACATACATACATATATGCATACATACATACATACATACATACATACATACATACATACATACATACATACATACATACATACATACATACATACATACATACATAATGAATTAACGTATACTAACCGGCCAGGCGAAGTTGAATGGAAAGCTGAATGTGTTGGCTGAATATCGTTTAAGGTTCGACTCGTCGTCGCCGCTAGGTGGCTGTGGATGGGATGCAGTGGAGCATTGTGTGTCGTTGTCGTGCATCTTGTGACTGAGGCAGACACGCACCGATGCGTGGCAGATGGAGCGTGAACAGAGGAATGATGGGCGAGATTCGGATGCTGCTGGAAGGCGGGATGCGGAGTGTGACGTTGATGATGGGAGGGGAGAGATGGGTGGGGAAGAGGAGGAGGAGGAGGGGGATGGAGTGTTTCTGGGGGAGTTGTAGCATGTGCAACGTGTTCCTGTGATCCGCTGCAGTTGTTGGTCGTTGTTGTACGAGAGCAGTTGTAACTGGAAAACGCCCTCGCTTGAGATCTGTGTGTAAAGACGAGAATCATGTAATAACTATAAGCTTACAATATTATTCTAGCTGATTCTAATTATTTTGCGGAAATCGTAAAATAGACAGGGCTGAAAGTGAGCCGGGTCTGTTGGGGTCTAAGACCCGGCATTGATTTTCGTGACCTGCTGGTGCCGGGTCTCAGCCGGGCCGCGTGTTGAACAATTTTGATCAAAAAGATACCAGTAAAAATTGAATAATTTTGGAAATTTTTGAGCAAATTACTAAAAAAAAGTCGTCAGAAATATTTTCTGGCGAAAGGCGTCGGCTCGTCCAGCAAAGTCAGACCTGGCAACTTTTCCAAACTACTTTCAGCCCTGAAAATAGAGCAAGTACTATGGCCTTTCGCAGCTTACCCATAGATTTGCCACTGACCCCTTGCCATTTTCTATTATGCACCTCAACTGTCGTAGTCACCTTGTGCCGTCAGTTCGAGGGACTCAAACGACCGTCATGACCAGCCTTTTCCACTCCGTTCTGCGTCACATCCCTCCGTTGTTCAAGATTAATCATTGTCCTCCTGTGAGTCCTGTGTACATCCTCCATCCATCTGGTCCTCGGTCGTCCTCGTCTCCTCGTACCCTCTCCACATGCCAGCATCATCGCCTTTTCCAATCCATCCGCACGCATCACGTTACGGAAATACATCAACTTCTGTTTGATTGATACTCTGCAGCAGTCGTAGTGTCACCCATAAAATTAACGAAATTCACCTTCTATTAACTCAGCTTCCAGTCTCTATTTTAGCGGTAACCGAAACCTGGCTAACTAACTTAATGACCGACTCAATATTCAGACCAGTGTATAACTTTATACATAAGCATAGAGGGATGGGGGAAAGAGAGGGGTTGCATTTTTTATCAAACAAGACATTCATTACAATGAGATGCATATCTCTACACCAACGACCTCGTTTGAAAATCTCTTCATTAACATTAAACTAAAAAAGTCTATGGATGTTCTTCTTGGTGTCTTGTATAGTTCACCTAATCTCAATATGGATGAATTTAACTAACATAATTATAGATTCGCTAATTGACAACCTCACTCTTTGTAAAACTATTAACAAGAAAATATTTTTGACTGGTGATTTTAACGTGGATTTTCTAGCATATGGTAATCATAACCCTACCAACGAATTCATTGAATGTCTGATGACCCACCACTTCTTCCCACTCATCCACCAACGTAGTAGAATTAGGCTACTCCCACTTCGGCTACCTTAATCGATAACACCTTCACCAATGCCCCTGACTGCATCATTGCCTCTGCAATAATCACATCTGACATATCTGACCACTTACCTATAATAACTTGGATTAAAACTGTGCTAATTGCTTCACGTAACCTGGGTAAAACTGAATCCAAAAGGACTATAAATAGTCAGACCTCTGCCTAGTACCTTGCTCTTAAGTGCTGTAATATGCGGAGCAAATTTCTGTCCAGGGTAACGGACTCTGTTGTCATAGACCCTGGTCAAATCGGATCCATCCATCCATCCTTTAGAGCGCTTAGGCTATATCCCACATTGACTGGACCTAACTGACTTGTGCAACGCACATGAACTCAATAAAGCCTTCAATTTATTCACTATTCAAAATTTGCTATGATAAATCCTTCCTCATCAAATCGCAGAGGATCTCTAAGAAAAATTCATTTTTTCAACCATGAATGACTCAAGGGCCACACAACTCTACAAAACAAAGAAAAAAACTTTATATTATATACATAAAGAATCCCACGATTGAAAATAAAAATAGCCTACCCTTACGAAATATCGTAGCCTAATCACTATAAAGTAATACGTACCAAACTTGAGCAATCATATTACACTAACGGATTTATTAAATACAGTACCGGTAGAGATATAAAAAAGACTTGACAGATTATTAAAAGCATATATATAGTCTAAACTGATATTTAACAAAGATAATCTATTCTCGAAATCAAGGTAAATAGCGTCACGATCCATGATCCCAACTTGATGGCGGATCACTTTAATTCTTATTTCACTGGAATAGCAAAAGAATGTCCATAAATATTTTAACGGAGAACTTTCTTGCAGTTTCGTAATTGTCTTATTACCGAAGTCTTACACTGGCTTGATAATTATCACCTCTCGATTCCAATATAGGATCATCCGTCTGGTCTTCATATCTCAGCTTGGTATTGTCCCCAAAAATCTCTCCGGACATACAATGCATGAGGCATGACCCTCTCTCAGCGATATCTGCTCTCTATAATATACCGACCGTTTTGACCTCTTTGCCCCTAGCATTCTGTGTGCGTTGGCTCAAATCCGGGCATTTGTTGTGATAGGTCCTCCACATGGAATGGCCTCCTCCCTCTTCTACCGGCCAAGCTCATCTTGTCTGGGCTCTTCCCTGCATCCTCTCGCTCTCTTAAGAAGTTTGTTTTTTCGTTATGGTTGCTATATGAGGATATACTTTGTTCCTTAAGAACCTCAGCAGCTTCGACGATGAAAGCGCTTCTGAATTGCAGTACATAGGCTATAATCCCTGCTGCGAGAGGTGTTCTATAAGGTTCTAGATACGATACAATACTTATCTTATACATGTAGCAGAGTTTTTCCGTTATGGTTGCTATATGAGGATATGGTAGCCTACTCTGTTCCAGAAGAACCTCGAAACGGTCTTATTTAGCCGTGGTTGGGCCGGGAGCGCTTCTGAGTAGCCTATCTTTAAGGGGCGCTATATAAAAACAGTGGCGGCGCTAGGGGACTATGGGGCTAAGTCCCCTCTATAAAAGGCTAAGCCCCTCCAAAAAAGGCCCATACGGTTTTTTTACATGTAAAGGTGAAATATTCCCACGATAAGACCGCCAAATATGAAACACACACACGAGATTTCGGTCGGATGACTAAAAAAGTCATCAACAATTTTGGCGGATGAAAATGGAAGATTTCCTCCGCGAGGCTTCACCCCCCTCCCCAAACTGAAATCCTGGCGCCGCCACTGTATAAAAATTTCGAAATAGAATGAATAAATAAATAAATGATGACACAGTGTTCACACAAGGACGCAACGTTGTAGAAATCTTACAGATGCAACCGTGAAGAAACTGTCTGTGCGGTTTTATCGAGCAGAATCAAGGCCAGATTTACAGTGTTCAACATCAATTATCGTCCTTTTTGTTTGAGGTCAATGACGCAAGAAAGGCTGTCGACAGCGAAGTGGTTCTTTATGGATCTACCTCTGTATATACAATGGCGATAACTTCGGAACCAATACCAGCGTGTGATGATCCACCGGCCGCTGAACCACAGAACCATAGGCTCTCTCGACCCACTCGGCTTTGTATATAATATAGCCGTTGTGTATCGTAATAGATAGATTTGCGATCGGGGGTGGGTGGGGGTGGGTGGGTGGTGGATGAGCTGTATAGAAACTGGGCTTGGTGTTTTTTGTTGATACGGCAGCTGCTGCTGTTGGTGCGGGATGAGGTTGCTGATGTTGTAGAGGATATCTTTTCTTTTCTATTTCTCATTGTATTTTGTGCTTCTGCTTGAGCACATGCAGATTGCTTTTATGGATAAAAAAATCATCAACACAGGCAATAGTGTCGTGATGGTCATGTAGACTTATCTATGCAAGACATGGCGAGAATTGTATTATATTGTATTGTAACGTGCATGATCATTAATAAAGCGCTTCTCTCAGCAAAAGCCTTTCAAAAGCGCTACCCTGAGAGAAAAGGCAGGATTTGAATGAGAATTGTATTGTATTGTATTGTATTGTATTGTGTATGATCATTAATGAAGCTTCTCTCTGCAAAAGCCTTTCAGAAGAGCTACCCTGAGAGAAAAGGCAGGATTTGAATGAGATTTGTATTGTATTGTTTTGTATTGTATTGTATTCTAAATGACCATTTATAAAGTGCTTCTCTTAGAAAAATCCTTTCACAAGCGCTCCCAGTGCGATCGACCCTGAGAGAAAAGGCAGTTGATTTGAGGAGAGACAAAGACGATGAAAGATTACCAAAGAGAAAGGTGGAGTGAACTGATGGTTGAAGTCCACTCCGTGGATGGCGTAGCGGATAATAATGTCTTTAATATGGAACGGAACTTCAACTGAGTTATTTCTCTACAATTCTCACACGGGTACAAGCCGGGCTGTTATCCACGGTATATATGCGCGGGTGTAGGCTACAGCTTGTGCTCACCTCGTAAATATTTGTGTGTAGTCTACAGGAAAAATGACCTGCAGACAGGTTTTCTAGGCAACAGTATTGTACGAGTACTCGCCTCTAATTTTGCCTGTACAGACAGTACAGTTCTCGAAGCAGGAAGAGATACTACAAGCTTTACCTTACGTATCTTTACGATGCCCTATGCTATCTATAGCCTGTAACATTTAATATATCGGAGTTGTTAATTTTATGGTAAGGTCAGGTTAAGAGTAAGTAATGACATGCAGTGCCACCAAGCGAAGTCATTTGAAACATCCGATCAACATAATAATTATCACTCTTCATATTGCTTTCAACATATGCTAAACCACCATTCCTACATTATGTTATGTTATGTAGCCTAAGCTTCAAAACATGTTGTGCAATGCCATCTATTGTTTTCAGTTTGCGTTATCAATATTGGCATCCAATGTGGCTGGCTATTGACTAACGGTAACCCGAAGCGCGGAAAGAGGGGTATAATAGGCGTATATGGATTTGAGAGAATTCTGAACTGCTACAACCACGGCTCACAAGACATCGACAAAATTTGTCGCAACACAAACGGAGATGCATACGTCATATATACATACGCACAGGTATACAACTATACATACATACAAACATACGTACGTACGTACATGCATGCATGCATGCATGCATGCATGCATGCATGCATGCATACATACATACATACATACATACATACATACATACATACATACGTACGTACGTACGTACGTACGTACGTACGTACGTACGTACGTACGTACGTACATACATACATACATACATACATACATACATACATACATACATACATAAATACATACATACATACATACATACATACATACATACATACATACATACATACATACATACATACATACATACATACATACATACATACATACATACAAACATACATACATCTTTCGGCTAATATATACAAGCTTCACACTATGATTCATCCAGTTTCTATTGTAGTTTCATTGGTTACTTATGAGAGCTTATCGCCGGAAACAAAGCAACATCCATTTCGGTCGCGTCGACAACCATTAACAACCAACATAGGTCTACAACTCTACATGCACTGAATCATTACAGCACGATCGGACCAATCACTCTGTATCCTTTGCGAGTTCTGAACGTATCTGACGAGATACGAACAAGTTTTGCATTTTGAGAACCCGATTTAGAAGGCACTTAGTAACTTATTCCGCAAACAACGGAGCTCTTACTGAAATCGTTGTAATCACTGCAGTGAGTCTTCTGACGAGCATTTGAGCAATGCTTCTATCGAACACGTAGTTGTCCAGGAACGCCGCTAGAGTGCGGCAGCGTATCGCGCAAACTTTACCAGATGGCGTATGGTTTGTACACGTCATAAATGGAGTCCGCTTAATTGGAAAAACGCGCCGAGTTGAGTGCTACAACGAGAGAGTCTTGCAGTACACGCATGTTATAATTATATTCCAGCGATGCTTTCTATAGCTGGAGGCGTCTTGATAGCGTTAATCTGCGCTCAAGCCACCTTGGCAGCCACCTATCGTCTAAAAGCGTTGACGAATCATTGCAGGGTGCAATAAAATGAGTGTGTGCATTGCGGCAGAGCTAAGAGGTTGATAACCCTAATTTATAACCACCGTGCGGGTCACGTGATAAAACCACTTCAAAAGCGTCGGCACACGCCGCTCTGTCATGCGTCGAATTAACTCGTTGCACTGTTACAGTAGTGCAACCATCTGTATGGAATTTTTGGGATTTGTGACTATAGGAGCATCATAAATTCGTGATTTTATTCAGGTGTAATGGTGTAAACGCTGAGCAAATAAACGACTAGAATTCCTCAGACGTTGATGCACTCGATGAACCAATCTGTGCAACTCATTATATCATACATAATATGCCATATATATTTACATATTTATGTATTTTACAGATGCATACATAGTCATATTCATGTTCAAATTCATTTATATTCATACATACAGTGCATAGTTGCATGTATGCATCCATACATACATAGGCGTACGAGGCGGGGGTCTAGGGGGGGCAAATGCCCCCCCAAATTTCGGGCAAATGTGTTTTTCGGGCAAAAGAGCATAATCGAGGGAAAAAATTCGGAAAAATTTTGGGCAGATGACTAAAAAAAAAAGGTCGTCCGATTTTTTGGACGGGAAAACCCTAAGAAAATTTTGGGCAGATGACTAAAAAAAAAGGTCGTCAGATTTTTCGGGCAAAAATTTTTTTTGGCCCCCTCGCTGCCGAAATGTCCCGTACGCCTATGCATACATACATACATACATACATACATACATACATACATACATGCATACACGCATACACGCATGCACGCATGCACGCATGCACGCATGCACGCATGCACGCATGCACGCATGCACGCATGCACGCATGCACGCATACACACATGCATGCATGCATGCATGCATGCATACATACATACATACATACATACATACATACATACATACATACATGCATACATACATACATACATACATACATGCATATACATACATATATGCATTCATGCATACATAGTTAGCTACACTGGTAAGCGAGAGCGGCATTCGTCTGTTGGTTGCAACGGACTGCGGTTCAAGCCCCGGGCTGGGAGTTGACATTCAGAGATTGAGATATCTCGGGCTAGCACGTGTGGGACGCAGGGGCGCAAGCTCCTGCGGAGCGACCTTGGGCAAGTTGCTTACCCATCATTGTCTGTGGGGAAGGCAACGGGAAACCACCTCACTCACCTCATCCCCAGGGGCGTAAAGCCAATGAACATGCCTTTGGGCAGAGCACCATCATCATCACATGCATTCATGCATACATGCATAAATGTTCAATGAAGCTTCGTTTTTAAGTTTTGACGTGCATCGCAGCGGTTCTCAGCCTCCAGCGTGATCGCATTACGATTTTCCAGGGGTCGGCTGGAGCCTTCAAAAATGTGTTACACACAGAAAAATTGACAGCAAATTTTCTTTATATATAACGTTTGTGCAGGAATAATTGTAAATAGCCTACTACACGTACACCAACATATCAACATGTCACAATACAAAGTTCCTACACCAACTGCTATATGCTATATCGACTAAAAATTTGTTTATTATTTCATTGATAAGAAGACTACTGTATGTCACAAAGCTATAATCCGAACAGCAAGTCAGCGTCATGTTTACGAACATAGCCAATGACGTAACAATCGTTATTGTGAAACAAAGAGGGATCGTCGTACTGAATTATTCATCATTGTCCTAGCGAGTAACAACGTAACATTAAACACTATGCATAGCTAATGACGTAACAATAGCGTTGTTGACCAAAGAAGATGTCATCATAATAGTACAGCGCTATTGTCGCAGCAGCAAGTTGAATACAACGAAGTTAGTGACGCAACGAAATTGCATAACTATAAATAGGAGAAGACGTCACAATAAAAAAATTCGTAAAACAAATTGATAATGTGGTATCGTGCCTCATGTCGAATAAAAACAGTGAGCCGGAATTAAAAATGTTCATCGCACAAAGCCAATAGAATCTGATGTTTCATGTGTCTTTTGTTTGTATGTGTAGCCTACTTGTTATATCGGCCCTTCAAGCTCACTACTCAGTGGCGCTTCCGACTACAGCACGGATACTGAATGGGAGTTTCACGCCGAAGCGTTGAGCAATTGTAGTGAACAACTTGCCCATCAAGGTTCCTGCGCGGCGACTTGAAGTGGATTCGAACCTGCAACACTTCGGCTGCAAGACGACGAACATACTCACTATACCACCGCGCCCCTTTTGTTGTGATTCTGTGGGCTGGACCCATAGTTTTCTTTATAAGAGCAGGTCACCCCATTTGTTCAAAACTGCGGGCCCGGGTGCTGCAGCACTTTTAGCACCCAACTTAATGCAGGTATTATATAGGGCCTACATACATGCACATATGCATATACAATTATACATGTCCATATGTGTATTAAATTAAGTAAAGTTAAACGAATACATACGCAATACATACACATATACATTTACATAGGCTACATATTATACAATATGCAATTATGCATATACATATACATTCATATGCACATATACGTGTATACATATACATATACACAACTACACATAGTCTACATACACATGATACACAGACATAATTATACAATGTATACATACAGGCTAGGCTAGGTTTGACAGGGTTAGTCTACGTTGGGCAACAGAGTTGATAAACACAGCGGTGGTGGTCACTGGTCATACCTGGGTGACAATGCTTAGAACGTAAAGACCAACAATAGTAATCCAATGAAGACGGGTGACAATGACGTTTACGTTCCACTTCAACAAATCCATTGTCTCGCCTCTCATCTATCCATGCATGGCTTATACGAAGACGACGAAGACGACGAAGCGTGTTACAGTGTATACAATAGCGCAGCAGAAACTCGTAAACTATTACCGACGATTACAAAGTGTTGTTATCGTCCGTCGACCGCAATTCGAACCCGCTGACTTCGCCTCTCTCTCTCCGGCTGTGTACGTTTACCGCGCTGGCCGGCGAGGCCCGAAGCTCGTCCCTCCCGGAGGCTGGGTCGCTTGCCCGCCCGCCGAGGCCTTTGCGATGCGGGCCTGGTCCCTACAGGTAGACTATAATAATCCCTCGTGAAGGTGGAAGGCACCTGCCGGGGAGGGAAGCGCAGCGTTGGCGCCGGTGGCTGGCGATGTTGATGGGTTGGTGGGAGGTAGTGCGGGGAGTGGGAGCAGCGCTGTTCTGGATGGCTAGGGGTGCGTGTGCGTGTGTATAAATATCATACACCTGCCCCACCTTACGACAAGTGGTTGTGGCCGGGGAGAGCGGAATGGCAGGAGCGCTCGGGCAGAGAACGGGTCGCTATAGGTTCCTCTTCTTCCTATTCTTCTTCTTCTTTTTCTTCTTCCTACTCCTCCTCCTCTTCTTCTTCCTCCTCCTCCTCCTCTTCT
>OX457046.1:33090268-33197768 GCA_949752735.1 Lumbricus terrestris | reverse complement strand
TACTTAACAAGTAGAAGTATGATGAGATGTGAGTCAGACACTCTGAGTTTTCGTACAGGTGATCGAACGATGGTTTCATAATAGAAACGTAACGTATATAGATCCACTAATTAATGTTTTATTTATTTTAATGTTTCGTTGTGAAATGTAACGTATGTATCAATCCGCTGATTAATGTTTCATGGTGTGAGTAGACTTATGTTCTTTGATGCTCTTTGAGTTATTAATTTTAAAGATCTGGGTTTGTTGGTAATTGTATTTATGGTTTTGTTATTCAAGGATCTAGGAAATTGGTTTAATATTACCTGTAAATTTGTAAGTGATTGATGATCACCAAGATTTAGTAGTTAAATTATGCGTATTTCATCTGAAGTTGAGTGGTTGTCCCCATGGCTAGAACTTCCACAGTACTTCACAAAACTTCACAATGGTAGGTCCATCGTTCTGGAGTAAGTTATCTAGCACTTTCCATAATCAGCTTCTTGGTCTTTCTTTGCCCATTTCCCCTCAAGTGTTTGAAAAACCATTTTCTTTGATTGTAGTTTGTTACCGTCAGGTCGGGAGCACCTCTGAGGAGTTTCTCTTGAAGCAACTATATATCAATTCATGATTACAGTTACAGAGGAATACTCAGAGGCGCTCCCGACTACAGCACGGACACTGCATCGGAGTTTCATGCCAAAGGGCACAAGCAATTGCTAGTGAAGGACTTGCTTAGGGTCCCTACTCCCTACTTGGTGGCTTTCAAGAGTTATATTCGAACCTTGAACCCTCTGGCTTCAAGGCGCCGAATCCACCACTACACCACCATGCCCACGATGGGATTTGAAATGATGACAGTCAAGCACACTGACCACTAGACTATGCAGCTCCCCGATAAATACTGAACCATGTGTAAATGACTGCTTGAAAGGTTTATTGCTTTCTGTTTTGTATTTGCCTCACGTACATTGTTGGGTTTGATGCTGATCGTTTTGTTATGCGTTCTGCCTGAAGGGTGTTTATAAGTCAGTCGCATTGCGGGCTATATGTAACAAAAGAGGAAGAGTACCAACCATCATTTAGACAAAAGAGTTATCAAGCAGCCAACCCGTAGGCCATTTCGGACCCTCCAACAATGCTTTTTCTGAATCACCGAACCTTGCCTAAAGACTACTTTGACATTCTTTACTGATAACGATGATCAAATTTTAATATTTTGTTAGACTAATTTGACAATTTGTGTAATAAACCGGCACGATGTCGTATTTAGTTTCAAAGCTTTGTTCTGGAGATGAGCACAGGTGTTGCTGGAATCTAGAGGCACAGATCTGCATCTACCCTTGTGTTTGAACCTTCAGCAACCTCTCGTACAGCAACCACATGCTAACCACTTGACTTCCTGTGGTATAAAAACTCTGATATCAGCCAACCTACCGCTTGATTGATGTGTTGGTTGTCAATATTGGTCTGTGTTAGTTTGCTCAACTTCACGTTTGATATTTCTAGGCCAGAACTCGAGGGTGTTATATCTAAGAGCGTGCTAGACCATTCAATTGCAACTGTGGTAACAGTGGTGGTGGTGGTGGCGGCGACGGTGGCGGTGACGATGATGATGATGATGATGATGATGAGCTGTTTACCGGAAAGCAGGTTCACCGAATTTTTTATTGCCCCTGGGCCCTGGGTGGGGAGCAATCTGCTGAACGAAGTGGTTTCCAGACAATGATATTTTGCAACTTTTCCATGGTTGAGGCACTGGCTTGTGGTAGATTTGAGCCTGCCACCCTCCAGTTAATACAAAGCACAGAGCATGTTGCTACACTACAGGCATCCCACTGTAATCTCTGAAAGCTCCAGGCAGTCCTATTAATCTGCCTCTTATCAGTCTGATCTTTTGACCTGGCCAGAGAAGTTGATTAGTCTCTGGCACCAGCAGCTGGTCTGTCTGTCTCTGTCTGTCTGTCTGTCTGTGTGTGTGTGTGTGTGTCTGTCTGTCTGTCTGTCTGTCTGTCTGCCTGTCTGTCTTGTCTGTCAGTACAAAGATGGCATGTCTTTGCTCCAAGTCTTAGAGCTCTATCCCATGGGCTTCAGTCTAATGTATCCAGAGGTCTTTGGCTATCCACATCTTTTATGTGGTGAGGCATGGATCTTGGTGGTGGGTGATATAGCTGGCTGGCTGGGGCTACAGTGGAATGTGGGCTCATTAATGGGTCTTATTATGGTCAAGGCAGAGAAGCAAGCACAGGCAGGCAGGGGTGGCAGAGGAAAGGAGATAAATAGTACTGGACTGCTTTGCTTCACTTAGTCATGTGTTTGTGTTACACATGCAGTAACAAAGCTCTTCTAAGAAGCAGTAAGTCGTTTTGCAGTCTCTTAGCTTGACATCTTATATTTTTGTATCTCTGTTAGATTTCTAATATAAGGAATGAATGTAAAATTTAATTGGTCACAGTCCTTGTAATGTTTGCAATTTAAATTGCTTTGTATTGTAATTTGTTACTTTTTTAATATTTAACGATTGTTTAAGAGATCACATTTTCAGTTGGAACCCAGTGGTTTGTGAAAGATATCAGAGGTGGATGTGATTAGTTACCTAGTTGATTTGAATTAGAATTAGAGCTGAAATTTGTTAATCAACTCTGGGGTTCACAGATAGCTGATTATGCGTTGTCTACAATATTCAAAGTATAGTGAGGTCCCAGTCATTTTGGCTACAATGATGATGATGATGATGGTGATGATAAAGACATGGTGGAAGAGATTGGAGTTGATATAGCTAAACAGTTGATAGCTAATTTCTATGAATATTTGGATAACCTTTTGTGTTTATATGCATGTATACATAACTTATTCCAGCACCAGGGGCAAACACAGAAATTTTCGGTCTTGGGACAGGGAACAAATTTCGTCTTTGGTCACCAAAAAATCTGGTGACTTTTTTAGTCATTTGTCGAATTCCTAGGAAAACAGATAGCATTTTATCCGCCAAAATAGTTGATGACCCTTTTTTTAGTCGTACAATGCTCTTAAAACCCTGTGCGGACCTCGTGGGAGGGGCCTACGAAACTACTCATGGGTGCCAAGTCAACTTTCAGAACCAGAATAGCTGGTCAAAAATAAAGAAATTTCTAAATGGGGGGTGGCCAAGGCCGTATTTGGCCACCCTGGATCCGCCCCTGTCCAGCACTCAGTCATTTACTTGTACAATGGGCCTCTATCTAATGGGACTCGTCCTTTCAGTTGTGCCATTTGTTTCCATATAAATTGTGTTTTAAATTGCGATTATTTAATTATTTCTTTGTTATATTTGTTCAATTCTTATTGAAATTGTTTATGCTGGTTCAATGGACCAATTGAATTTGAATTTCAAAGCATTCAGTTGTGAGCTGCCTTTTGTCTGCTTTCAGAAGCACTGCAACTACTCTACAGGTGTAGAATGATTTTTGATGTTATTTCTATTCAGTTTATTTCAGTTATTTATTAATCACAATAAAACAGTGCTTTAATTCTTCTTCCCTAAAGATTTAGGTGGGTGGGTGGCTTGGGGGTGGAAAGGCTTTGGGTTTGTGTGTGGGGGGGACTAGGTTGGTTGATGGAAGAAAGTGGATGAGCAATGTTGGAAGAACTCCAGCTCAAACTTAGATTGTTTGTGGATAGATCTTGGTGTTTCAGTAATGACTATCACGTTCTTGCCACTATGACTACCACTGGAGCTCTTAGTGCTAAGGACTGTGAACTCTAACCTTTGCAGCAGATGGAGTATGTGGAGGAGGAGGACCTGAGATTGGGTTGCTGAAACTGGAGGCAGAAGAAGGATGCTGTTTAAGGCTGAATCAGGTCACCCTGTCTGGTTGGGGTGATGGAGGGGTGGGTGGCTTTGATGAGTCATAATGGTTTTTGTGTCGGATGGCTCTTAGTCAAGATCTTTCCACTTGGTTGTATTGAAAGAGATTGATGTACATGGTTTAGAGTTTCTAAGATATTATGTACTGCTGGTCATAACCAGAGACTGGTTGTTTGAACTTGTAGATATAGAATGCCAACAAACTTTCACACAATATACTGCTTGCGAGCTTCGAAGGAAAAGTAGACGTAGGCAAAAGTTGTCTTTTTTCATCCAGCATGACTTGGGAGTGCCTCTGGGTAGAACTATATCTGAAGAGGCAATTCTGAAATTTCCACAGTCAATAAAACACGGTTTATGTAGACAATACGCTTTGATCTCAATGCCTCTGGATTTCTGTGGTTTATTTGTTTATATGGATGGATGGAAAAAGTTTCGTTAGTTGCCATGTGTTGACTGATGTTTCGATTCTCTGTTTATTCCTAGAAACGAGACAGATTAAAAATTAATGTTTCTGCGTGGGTTATAAACACCTGTGATTAATTTCTGTTTGCTGTGCAGGGGGATGATCTTTCTGCAACACACCTGCATCAGATATATCAACAGTTTCTGACATTATTTGTGATTATAATGTGCATTTGACCTATTCTGTCTTTTCATTTTCAGGTGCTCTGATGTTCTTCAACGGTATTGGCGGAAATACTCAGATCAATGGCTGCTAACAAGAATAGATGAATTTTCAACACACCAGATGTTGTTGAAAATCTGCGTTGACTAGATCATATAGTTGTTTTGTGATTGAGAAATCATTGGCACGGCTTCAGTAACTTCAACTACTTCACTGAGATAAACTTCCACAACTTTTTGTTTACGTCATCAAAACAGTCCATCGTTTCTGAGCACTTTTCTGTATTTTCTTTTAAAAAGGCGCACACAAAGATGGAAATGTCGGTGTTAAACGGTTTTGGTGACGACGTTCACAGTTACGACGATAAACAAAAATTCAACAGTTTCAACGAAACCCAGTTTGCGACGAGACAGATAGGTGCTCGGCTATCACCGTCGTCTCCAGCCACTCGGTTCGATGACAAAGGACCGCACCGCGAAATGGCGATCGACTGCCCTTCAACTTTTGTCGGCATGAAGAAGGAACCTCCGAGATATCCTCGGCCGTTGTCCATCATCCAGAATTCCGTTGGTACGGTTCCGAAGGGAAAGACGCCCCCGTCGACGCTCCCACGATCCCAGGAGTCCGGGAAAGCGACGGAAGACGACCGGGAGAGGATGGAGCGGATAAAGCGCTACCAGGAGGACCTTGCGAAGCGTCGGGAGGTAGAGGATAGGATGAGGAGGGAGCAGGAGTTCCTCAGGACGTCCCTGAGAGGTTCGAAGAAGCTGCAGGAGTTGGAAGAGAGGAGGTTGAAGGGCGTCGTGAGCGCAGGGTTTGTTAATCCCACTTACCTCGAAGACGAGGAGACTGTTCAGCAGAGGAATGCTGGCAACTTGAAGTCGGGCGTCTTCAAACCTCGGTCAGTTGGTGAGTGGTCGTCGGTCATCTGAAGCGTTCACAAAGTCGCTAACTCATTTCTATCTTTCATTTGACCACGTTCTTATTCTATTCTATTTTGGGATTTGTAAAGCGCCTCTCACAGTACAACCTAATCAGAGGCGCTCCCATTGCAAAGAACTCCTGGAAAAGAAAAGTCTTAAGGCAACGGGCAGAAAAAGTAAAGCCACCAGATAAAATCTGAGCACGAATAATAGTAGGAACGCCATTCCACAGTAAGGGGCAGGCAGAGGCAAAGGCGAGATGTTTGGCTGTTAATTCTACTTGCTTGGTTTCTTGGTCACTTCTGAGCATTGACCAACATCCTTTGTATTACAATTTAAATTAGGTTTTACGACTCCTCAGCTGCTCGTACTGTTACAGTGCCAGTCCCACGCTTCAATGAAGGAGGAGGGGACACAGTGTCATTGAACTGTAACTACCGGTTATTATACTTATGATAAAACCCAGCTGAAAAATTCAGACATGCACTTTAAAGATTTCGTGTCTTGTTGTTCTGGAGCTGTAAGCATTAGTGCTTGTTATTCTGGGGCTGTAAGCTTTGGTGTTTGTTATTCTGGGACTGTAAGCATTAGCGTTTGTTATTCTGGGACTGTATGCATTAGTGTTTGTTATTCTGGGACTGTAAGCATTAGCGTTTGTTATTCTGGGACTGTATGCATTAGCGTTTGTTATTCTGGGACTGTAAGCATTAGCGTTTGTTATTCTGGGACTGTAAGCATTAGCGTTTGTTATTCTTGGCTGTATGCGTTCGGACGTATAAAAATTTTCTCCTTCTATTCTGCACTTGAAAACTGTTTATATCTCTGTTTCATTAAAAGTCGTCGAGGATGTCGTAACGAGTGTTGAAGAAGCGAGAAAGTTTCTGCCGCATTCCGTCAACCCACAAGAGCTCGACTTTCTCAATCAGTTCCTGCTTAGCGAGAGATTCCGGAAACTTCTTCAAGTGCACGACAAAATTGTGGAAGTCGCCCTGAATGGGAGCTCCGTGGCCCGAAAATCTGCACCCTCCACGTTGGCCGTGCACCAGGACGCTTTGAATGACATCGACGATCATTTGGATAGTGCGGCTGCAAATGAATTGTCTTACTTGCTTAACAGACCTCACTTCAAGGTTTCATTCATTCATTTATTACGAGGATTTATATAGCGCACTTTCAAGGTTACTACTCAAAGGCGCTCCCGACCGAACCTTGGCTAAAGAGGACGGTTTTAAGATTGTGATAGAGCGTGTCAGAGTGGATTCTTGGACGCAGGAGCAGGTATGGAGGTGGCCCATCCCAGACCACAGGACCAGTAGCAATTCAGGCTCATGCTAATTATGAGAGTGATCATAATTTCATGGTACATCCTTTTCAGGTTCTGTGAGATGCACTGTATAATTCTTTAAACAGAATCGAATAATGATGATATTCGTTTATTACTTCAATCCGACGTGTTTATGCGGTAAGATTGCATGATATGGAAATAACGGATGATAACAAGTTGAAAAGGAGTCGAATTTAACTGTATGGCAGACTGCATTGCATCAGTCTGTCGTATACTTTTACGGTCGCTGAAAAAGAGGTGAAGATTGGGTTAACCAAAATAGTGCTGGTGTCCTGATCTTCATTCCTGTGTGTGTTATCTTTCTATCATTTCCTTGCGCCAGAATAAAAGTGAATTGAAAATGGACAGGATACATTGTTCGGATTCTGAATGATAGGTGTATGGAATTTCGGAATGGCTTACCCTACCTGCAGTTGGCATGCAAAGTAAAGTCCTATTAAAACATGTATAAAATCTGGAATGATGATCATTCCTATTTTTCCTCGAGCTACAGTTTCCCTTACAAGCTATTGTTTTTAAAGCTTCATTGAATTGCATAGTTTGTTCTTGTAGAATTTCCTGCTGGCACATGACGATTGTCTTCGGCTTCAGCCAGATGTGGTGACTTCATCAGCATCAGCATCAGAATCCCTTGCACCAGTTGACCCAGAGAGGGTGTACGATGAATACCTATACGATCATGCGTCACAGTATGGTGAAGACAGTATAAAGATTGTGCGAATACAGAAAACAGCAGAACCACTGGTATCAATCAATCAATCAATCAGTCAATTATTTTGAAACCAATCATTTCTTTTACAGTTATGCAATTGCAATCACACATTTTTTGTGGAATGGCCACCAGGATAGACCCTGAAGAGATCACTGATCCCACTAATACTTGATGGTCATATTTGTTAAGATAAAGTATTGCATTGTAATCCATAAATTGCGTACTCATTAGTTTATTTATCGTTATTTCTACGTTGCATCACTATGCGATAAAAGAGTGATAATTTAAGAGTATCGATCCGTTGTTTATTTATAACAAGAAGTGATAGACATGCTGCTGTCATGTACAACATGTGATTGATCAGATTGTACTAGGCCTACATGCCTGAGAATAGATAAATATTCAACTTGGTTACATTATTGTAGTACTATATAAATGTGGCATATATATAACATTGTATATATAAATAAATATTCCGCATTATCTACAACTTACATTTTTGTAGCACTATATAAATGTCCCATAAATATATGTATATAAATATATGTGTGTGTATATATATACACAGTACACATACATATATTTACATACATATATTTATATATTTTATTTGTTTATATATATAATATAAATGTTCAACTTGCTTACATTATTTAAGTCTTTGCTGACAGGGTGCCACTGTGCGCAATGCGGGCGAGTCGGTTGTGATTGGTCGGATTGTGAAGGGCGGCATTGCTGACAAGAGCTGCCTTCTGCATGAGGGTGACGAGATTCTGGAAATCAATGGAACAGACGTTCGTGGAAAATCGATCAACGAGATCAGCGATCTGATGGTATATGGTCCACGTTTGACCTCTGTATGGTCCAAGTTTGACCTCTGTATGGTCCATGCTTGACCTCTGTATCGTCCACGTTTGACCTCTGGATTTTGAGTTTGTCTGGGCATCCAGATACTTTGCAATTATTTTTATTAAATCAGAGTCTTTTAATGACAGGAATAGTAAAAATCAGTTGTGGGCCCTGTGGTGCATGGTGGTGTAGTGGGTATGTTCGTTGCCTTGCAGCCGGAGGGTTGCAGGTTCGAATCCACCTCAAGTCGCCGTGTAGGGGCCTTGGGCAAGTCCATCACTGGCAATTGCTCAGCGATTCGGCGTGAAACTCCAATTCAGTTTTCGTGCTGGAGTCGGGAGTGCCTCTGAGTAGAGAGATTGAAGGGGCGCTATAACAAGTGCACATACATAGAAATTCAAATTCATTGATTTACCGACCAACCAAGAATTTAGAAAAACAAAAAGTTTGCAAATATCTAAATCAGTACACATGTAAATCATTGTGGGGCGCAGTAGTGTGTAGGTATGTTGGGTTCCTTGGAGCTGGAAGGTTGCGGGTTCGAATCCATTTCATTGTCGCGTAGGGACCCTGAGCAAGTCCTTCATTCACAAAATTTTGCTCATGCGCTTTGGCGTGAAACTCAGATTCAGTGTCTTAGTCGGGAGCGCCTCTGTGGAGAAATATCTTGAAGAGGTGCTATGGCTAGTGCTCATACATACATTGTATTTAGTTAAACGTCCGGTTGCATTGGTTAATAAATTGTTATTAACGATAACATTTACCATATATACGTGGTACTGCACAGCTTGACCAGGGTCGCAGGAAGGGCGCTGTACACAAGCTAAAGAGCTAAAAGGCAGTCGTAGGATTATGTAATGTACTTGAAACTGGAATATTTATCCTAATTTTGAACTGATGTTTAAGCCAGAGGATCCTTGACCCAGCAATCATGCATTGCGGGTTTGGGGGGAAGGAATTGTTGTTATTGGGAAAGTTGTTTTCCAGTTAAACTCTCTGCCTTGTTCACTGTTACTGTTTGTTGACAATGCTTTTGTTTGGTTTGTATTGTCGTCTAGTCTTGTTTGACCGGTGTTCTGACATTCCTCATTAATCCTAGTCCAGAACAAAGGATTCAACCAGCGGAACAGCCCGTGGTATGTTTCATTTTAATAGCAGAAGTAGAACAGTTAGATAAGTGAAAAGAGAGATATCTTTGAATGTCTCTATACTAAAGATACTGCTAAACACTCCCTAGGGCTCGATCTTCCACAGTGCTACATAGAAGCTTTGCTATGGTTGGTCCGTCTTTCTGGAATAAGTTACCTATTAGTCTCCGCAATGAACTTCTTTGTCTTTCTTTGCCCCTTTTCCGCAAGCGTTTGAAAACCATTCTCTTTGATTGTGGTTTGGTGTCAGGTCGGGAGCGCCTCTGAGGAGTTCTCTTGAAGTGGCGCTATATAAATGTATGATTACAATTACAATTGCTAATAATGATGATAATTATTTTAATTATAATAATCATGCTGACAATGAAGATTTCCAAGACATTATGGCATAGCTATGTAGTTTCAAGTGTGCCTTCTCAAATGCCAGCAAACACAAGTCTAGATTGGATTTGGAGAACAGGTGAGTGTCAACTGAGTTGGCACAGAAGCGAATCAAATGAGGCAGGCCTAATGTTCCTACATTTGGGACCAGCGTTTAAAAAGCCGTCTCTCTAAACCATGTCCTTGACCTGCGCACTTGGGGATTTGGAGGTCAAGAAGCGATGTGACCGCAATGAAAAACAATGATGATTATGATTACAATAGGTAAGGAATACAATGAAATGCTTTCTGATGTTTACAGTTGCACATTCGAGCTCATTTCTCGTACGACCCTGAGGAGGATCACTACATTCCGTGTCGTGAGCTTGGAATGTCCTTTGTCAAGGGCGACATCCTTCACGTCTTGAATCAGGACGACCCGAACTGGTGGCAGGCATACAGAGAAGGGGAGGATGACCAGTTCCTTGCAGGACTCATTCCAAGCAAATCCTTCCACGAACAGTAAGCTAATCGAATTGATTAGTCTCTGCTTTGATTAAGATAAGAAACTATGCTTCATTTCCAGATCACGTCGTATCCCATTGTAGCATTAACTTGAAAGTAATGTGTTTAAGATATCGTGGATTCGAAATTAAATTCAGCTTATGAACGACCTCATTATAATTTGATCATGTTGTTCGGTAAAAAACCAGAAGCACATTGTTCATTCGTTTATTTCAGAAATTTGTATAGTGCCCTTCAAGAAAGCTACACCAAGGCGCTCCCAGCCCAACCATGGCAATGCATATTAGATTTCAGCCAGTTTCTAAATGTATTGGCATTATTTCTGGGTAGTAGATGCATCTCCAATGGAGATATCTGTTACAATTGGATGGGCCAATGATTGAAAATGCGCGACACTGCCTAGGTGCTATCAGGGAGAAATCAGAAGCTCCCCATTCGCAGAAGAACGTGAAATGTGTGGTATTGTTTAGTGAGAAAAGGCACTGTCATGATCTAAGTGTCGCTAAATATTACATTGCTGGTTGTCATTGATGGCCAATTATAGCAAGAACTCCTAGCAACATGCTCCATTGTAGAATTAATTCTGAAGTAATTTGTTTGGGATATCAAAGATCCAAAATGAAATTCAGGCCTTTAATGACCTCATCATAATTTGTAAGTTGGTTCCTGATATGTTTTCAAAAGACTTACCAGAATGAGTTACTATTATTGTTATTGTGACAATTCAGTGGCGTAGCCTGGAATTTATGATGGGGGGGTTGGGATTTTTTGTCTAGCCGGATGCCCTTTCTGACACCAACCCATCAGTATTACAGTAAATAAAAAGGGAATAAAGTAACAAAGGGAATAAAGTAAGAAAAACAATTGTTACTGCAAGCAATTTTTTCTTTTCTTATTTAAGTGGATAAATAACCTTTTAATAAACTTTTTTCCTAGACCAATGGGGGGTTTAACCCCCGAAACCCCCTTGTCTATGCCACTGTGACAATTTATATGACGCCATAACATGGCCATATTAACAGAGGGGCCTCTGTTACTGGCAATGGCCATTGTTATTTCTGCGTAACTTTGGCCAACTCCATTATGAAATGAGTAGGAAACATTGCGATTTCTCAAATGGCCAACTGTCTTTCTGCAAGGAAAAGGCATGTCATATTGCAAATACATCTTATCCATAGCACTACTCAACATTTATTGAAAAACTTAAGTTGAATTTGTTAACTTTTGTTTTCTGCTCAGAAGAGAAAATCTGAAGCAAGCGATCGTTAAAAGTGCGAAGGAAAACTCGAAGAATAAACGACGATGCAACTGCGCGCAGAAGCGCAACAGAAAGAAGAAGCAGCAAAACTCGACGTGTGGTCAGTCAAAAACACGTCCAGTATATTATAAATCTGTTTAAACATATGGAATTGGATTTCCCTGGTGTCTTCGTCTCCCTGGGGTTTGGGTAAAAAAATTCTCTGCACCAAATCAGCTAAATTATTATGACTACACTGACCGTACACTGTCAGTGGGAAGGGCAGACGGCGAGGGAGAGGACGGTCCACCCGTATATAGAGGCTAAAAATGAGGTCGCTCACAAATCAAACCAATGACTGCCTTAGGGCTGGCTTAAGAAGACCCTTCAGGACTTTTTTTAACGTGCAGTTGTACACAAAATGTGCAGTTGTAGAAGCACTTCTGTACAGTTAAAACTAGCAAAAAAGGTCATTGTCCTCCGATTCGAAGTAATTTGCCATGGATGATGGGAAAGGAAAGAATGAGTTGTGCAGTTCTAAAAATTCCTTAGAAACAGCCCTGCCCTTCACAGTAAATACTGTAGAACTACGCCACTGGTTGCACTCTGCCAGTGCCAGTCCCAAGCTTGGATAAAGGAGGAGGGCGTCGCTAATGGTCTTTGTTACCACACAGTGACATTAAACTGCAACTACTACTAAAACTGTAGTGGAGGCATGAACCTCTACGCCCCTTGTCGCAGGCTAAGCATTGAGACCAATGGCTACCGTGATTATAGGTCTTCTGCTGGACAGTGAAACACTTTAATAATTGTATTGTATTGTATTTATATAGTGCCTCTCACTGAACGGCTACTCAGAGATGCTCTCAGCGCGAAAAATAATGAGCTGCTCTGGTTTCCTAGTCACTTTTGGTGTCAAAGAGTTCAGACCTTGCATGTAGAAATAGATTTTCCTGTCTGTATTTTATACTTTTACCCTTTAACGACAAGAGTATACTAATTTGGAAATATATCTATCTTGAAGTTAAAGTAGATTACACAAGAGACAATCGATGTGGGATCATTCTTGTTTTCTTTGTGCAAGCTTTGTTACTTCTGAAACTTCTTCCAGAGGGTGAAGCTGAGGAGATCCTGTCCTACGAAGAAGTGACGCTCTACTTTCCGCAGCCGAACCGCAAGCGTCCGATCGTTCTGATTGGACCGCCGAACATCGGCCGACAGGAATTGCGACAACGTCTCATGGAGAGCCATCCGGACAGATTTGCAGCCGCAGTGCCCCGTATGTTGTTCAAATGTGTTATTATTTTTTTAATGTCCCACAGGCCAAGGTACGTTATGATACATCAGAGACTTGAACATTAATTTATAAAAGAAGAAACATTTTTGAAACGGCACTGGGATCCAGTGCTGGAAAGGTACCGCGAAATTCTGCCACGTTGAATCGCTGGATCGTAAGAGATACGCGCTGAAATATTAATTATTGTTGATTAGTATTAATTTAATTAGCATTAAATTGTTAATTAATTAGTAGCTTCTGAAGCACAGCGGTGTAATGTATACAAGGTAATTGAGCCTAACAATGGCACTACAAAGAAGTGATAATGGTTATCTGCGTTTAATTTCAAACTGCCACACCACAGTATGATTGCAATTCATAGTATGAGTGAATGATGACAAGTTATCATAGGAATCGAATTTAACTCTGACTGAGAAGAACTAGCAGAGTTGTAAACGTAGAATTCCAAAAATTGCCTCTCTGTCAAGCACCCAAATGTTTTTTTAAAAGTTGATATGCATCATCTCTACTCTGACCTTTGTTCTAGATTCATTCAGTATTTTTCAAACTGTTTTAACCAAACTTATAACTTTTTTGATGTTTCTGAAAGTGACATATATGTAGAATCTTTTAAACTGCTATAATTTAACAAAGAAAAGATTGGTGAGAGCATTGATCTTTCCAGTGGTCCTTTATGGATGCGAGACATGGACGAAGACTCAGGATATGGAAAAGAAAATCAACGCGTGGGAGATGTGGATTTGGAGGAAGATGCTAAAGATCTCATGGATGGAAAGGAGAACTAACGAGTCGGTGCGTGAGGAGCTCGGAATAGAGAGGGAGGAGACACTGCAACAAACAGCAACCAGGCGGAAATTCAGCTACTTCGGCCACGTGATGAGATCAAACGGTTTGGAAAAGGAGATGATGACGGCATGTGGTGAAGGAAGGAGAAGACGCGGAAGACCAAGGAAGAGGTGGATGGATGAAGTACAGGAAAAGTCTGGAATGAGCTTGGAAGAGCTAAGAGAGGCGACAATAAACAGGAGACAATGGAGAGGATACATCATGACTGTCGCCAGAGCCCCAAGAGCTGACGGCACCATGTGACCAGGTGATAATTTAATCTGGCTTGATAGACAAATTCACAAAACATGCCGGTAATCGTTTTCATTTGCAGATACAAGCCGTCCTAAGAGAGACACCGAAATCGATGGACGCGAATATTCCTTTGTGCCGAGGAATGTCTTTGAACAAGACATCTTGGAGAATAGGTTCGTGGAATATGGCGAATACGAAAAGCACTTTTTCGGAACAAGTATGGATTCGATTCGACAGGTTGTTAACTCCGGAAAGACGTGCATTCTGAACTTCCATCCACAGGTACGGATGAAAGTAAAGAGTACGGTGAAAGTGTGTTTGAGGCTACATTATGCAGCAGTAGTTCCCAACCCATGGCCCGCGGGCCAAAAGTGGCCCGCCAGGCCTAAAAATATGGCCCTCATCTCTCAAAGAATAAAAAAATATATGAAAAAATTTACCGTTTGGACAGGATAGAACACATAATTATTTTATATTACAAATTATTTTATTTTGATGTCTATAAATAACATCAAATATTCTATTTTGATTCAATTATAACAATTTTATATGCTTTAAGTTAATTAAATTTTACATTTGTGACCCCTAACATCCTTCAACAAAGAAAAAGTGGTCCTCGTGTCCTCTAACTTAGAAAAAGTGGCCCTAGAGTCAAAAAAGGTTGTGAACCACTGTTCTACAGGTACATTCATTCATTCAAGAATTTATATAGCGCTTCCTCAAGGGGACTACTCAGAAGCGTTCCCGACTCATAGTTATAGAGTAAATGCAAATACAGGCTCATGCAATGCTGAGCTTTCTCGGTTGTAGGGCCGTCCATCTGGAGTGACCTCACTTCAAAGCTGTGTTTATTACATCTGACCAATCAAACTTTGTTTCATAAATCTCTCTTGAGTCTTTTTCTTTCGCCGTGGATGGGCTGAGAGCGCTCCTAAGTAGGTTTCTAAAGGGGGTGATTTGTAAGTCCTTGGAGTGAATGAATGAATGGTGCCTTTAAGAATCTCACAAGGACGTTGAAACAGGGCAGGTCAGAAGATTTTTATCTGTCAGGGATGGCCTACAAAAGTAAGTTAAACAGACATGAGAATGAGCATGTGAATTGGGATACACAACTTTGATGTTTAGTGTTGATGATGGCATAAAAGAGATTGTGACTCTAGTAATGAAGCAAGACTTGAGAAATGCAATACAGAATAATACAATTTAGAATTATTTTAAATGATTTCTGATGTTTAATTCATTCATTTCGAGGATTTGTATAGCGCCCTTCCTTCATGGTTACTACTCAGAAGCACTCCCAACCCAACCTCGGCTAAAGAGGACAGTCTTAACCCTCTTACCCCGTATGGGCGCTATAGCGGCTTGGTGGTCTATGACAAATACCCGTAAGGCCGCTATAGAGGTTTCAACATATAAACCGTATCCCCGTAAGGACATTATATATATATATATATATAAGGCCAATATATATATATATATTATAATATATATATATTATATATATATATATATTATATATATTATATATAATATAATATATATAATATATATATAATATATATTATATATATAATATATATATACATATTATATATATAATATATATATATAATATATATATATAATATGTATATATATAATATATATATATTATATATATTATATTATATATATAATATATACATATTATATATATAATACCCAGTGGTTATCTCTACTCCCACATTTATATATAATATATACATAATATATATAATATATATATATATTATATATATTTTATATATTTATATTATATATTATATATATATATATTATATATATTATATATATATAATATATATAATATATATATAATATATATATATTATATATATTATGTATATATTATATATACAGGGCCATCGGGTGGGCGTTCCGCTTGCTGGGGGGCTATCGGGGTAAGAGGGTTAAGATTGCGATAGAACGTGATAAAGTTTAGTCGAAAAATTTATGCCCTTTGACAATTAATTTTTTTTTAAATCCATTATCTGGCTGATCTAGAAAGTGACAATTGGTCCCTTTTCTGGGCCAAGGTCACAAATGCATAGTAATGAAGTTGCTATCGCTTTTTACTATTGGTTGCTTTCAGGGTTAGTTTAAAAGACTCTTTTTTAAAGATGTATCGAGTGTTTTTCGTTTTCTTTTCATTGCTACTTTGTTTTTGTCTTTCTAGTCGTTACGTTTGTTAAAGGCTTCTGATCTGAAACCGTACTTTGTGTTCATTGCGCCACCAAATATCGAGAAACTCAAACAGTTGAGGCAGAAACAATGCGTGAAGGTTACAGTGAGTATTCAAGTATTCATGCTTTTTTAATTTTAGCTTGGAGGGGCGCTGTAGCAAGTGCGAGAAATAGATTAATTAATTAATGAAATTTAGTCTTCTGTTGCCTTATTTGATGTTATTGTCAACATCATCTGCTAGCCAGGAACTTTGCTTGTGTAAGTTGTATGTATGTAGACGCGTCATATCGTGCATATTGTAGCACCCGAGTAAAAAACTGAAAATCTGATTTAGAGTGAAGCATAAATTTTTTACTGGTTGCACGTGTTAACAGTTAATAGTTCCTCTTACATTTTTAATGTATGTATAAGCACTTGTTACAGCACCCCTGCCTAATTCTACTCAGAGGCGCTCCTGACTACACTGAATCGAAGTTTAACGCCAAAGCGCATAAGCAATTGCGAGTGAAGGAATTGCTCATGGTCCCTACATGGCGGCTTAAGGTAGGTTTGAACCTGCAACCTTCCAGCTCCAAGGCGCCAAACATGCCCATACACCTAACGTGCCCCACAATGAATTCGTCAATGCAGGAGACTGAAGACTAGAATAACTAGAACCGATGAAATTCTGTGCTCGCAAGCGTTTGAAAACCATTCTTTTTTATTGCGGTTTGGTGCTGCCAGGTCGGGAGCACCTCTGAGGAGTTTCTCTTGAAGTGGCACCATATGAATTCATTAATACGATTACAGGAGGTAATTTTACAAAATTGTGTGCTTTGGCAATTTTCAATGGCTACTGTAGTTTTAGTTTAGCGATTGTTACGTTTCAGGATGACGAATTAAAGATGATCATTGAAAAAGCAAGAAAAATGGAAGATGAGTTCGGCCACTACTTCGACATGATCATCGTCAACCAAGATGTTGACCGTTCCTACGAGGAACTTCTGGCGGAGCTCAATCGACTGGAACTGGAACCACAGTGGGTTCCAGTCCAGTGGATGACGTGACGTTCATAATAACAATGCCGCCGAAGTGGCTATTGTTTCTTTGAAGTGTGGCACGTTAAGCATATGTTATGAAGTACTAATCTAGTATTATATTGATGATGATTCAGCTTCATTATGCTGCTGGTCTGTAATGAGTTTTTGAGTTTAAGGCCATGGCCTGTGGCCAGCCAGTTGACTAGCTGATCTTGAATCGTTTGAGTTACGATCTATCCGTTTTGATGCATTTTTAGGGAATAAAAAACGGAATATATTTTTGTAGCGTCAATCAGCTTAGCCTAATCTACCGATATCGTGCTTATTCTTTTGTAAGTGTGCGAGTGGGATGTTGTAGTTTACCTGCATATTGCATAATGACCCTAATTTATGTAAGACTTCTCGTGCGTTTGTGTTATTTAAGTTTAATGTCATTGGCATAATTTTTATTTTGATCCTTTAAACACGGTTTATTTGAATGTTGATAAAATTTTAGAGCTTAATCAACCTTTTAGAGTGTAAAAGATTTGCCAATTTCTATGTTTTATTTATCAGTTTATTTTAATGTTTGTCAAATTTTAGAGCATAATCAATTTTTAAAGCATAAAAGATTCGCCAGTTTCTACACCTTATTTATCGGCGGTGTATTTTAATGTTTGCGTAGCCGTAGAGCAGTGGTTTCCAACCTCTTTTTATGTTAGGGTCACTTTTTCTAAGTTGAAGGACACGAGGGCCACTTTTTCTTAGTTGAAGGGCATTAGGGGCCAGAAGGCTAAAATTTGATTAACTAAAAGCATATAATATTGTTATAATTGATTCAAAATAGAATGTTTTGTGTTATTTATAGATGTCAAAATAATATAATTTGTAAGAAACAATAATTATTTGTTCTATCCTGTTTAAATGTCAATTTTGTCATATATTTTTGTTAATTCTTTGAGAGATGAGGGCCATTTTTAAGGCCTGGCGGGCCACTTTTGGCCCACGGGCCACGGGTTGTGAACCACTGGCATAGAGGTTGAGAATTTGACGTCTTTGTCTTCCGCGCGTTATTCAAAGCAATCGCCTCGGTTCGATGTGTTCGATACTTTTATCGAGTTTCAACATTGTGTATAAAGTTTCTTTCTGGGAAGGAAAGGCAGAAATTCTGAACTTCTTTCTGTGATTCGGTAGTTTTGTCATGCTGTTAGCTTTTTATGCGATGCATTTGGACATTTATCTGAGTAGCCCTTGTTGTTGATTTGTCTCCGGGCCCCATCCATATAAATTATTACCTATGCAAAAAATACCCCACCCACCCCTGCTGCACCTCATACTTTTTTAACCCCCTCCCAGTGTACATGCAGCTAAGCTTCTGTAACCATTACAAAGGTTAATTGACTAAGGTAATATGTGAAATATTAATTTTACCATATTCTACCTTTTTTGTTAAGCATCATGTTTGCTAGCCAAGACTTGTTAACTTTTATGGTTTACTGTATAGATCTGAATAGAATGTAATTATAATGGAATAAATGCAATAGGGATATATATAAGTAATACAGAGTTATTTATAGGCTAATGTAAATATCATAATTAGAATTTTTTGCGTACATACGTTTTATCTAGACCACTCCCTACCGTAAGCACCCATACGCAAAATAACCTAAATTCGATCACCTCCCCCCCTGCTATACAAATTATATATATACAGTGGTGGCGCCAGGATTTCAGTTTCGGGGGGGTTGAAGCCTCGCGGCGAAAATTTTACGTTTTCATCCGTAAAAATTTCTGACGACCTTTTTTTTAGTCCTCGACTGAAAATTTTCCATTTTTGCCGCCAAAATTTCTGACGACCTTTTTCTTTTTTAGTCGTCAGCCCTAAATTGTGGATTTTTCAATGTAAAAAATTCGGATGGCCCTTTTTTAGGAGGGCTGAGCCTCTTGTAGGGGGCTTAACCCCCCAGCTACCCCCCTAGCGCCGCCACTGTATATATATATATATATGTAATATATTTTCTCAAATGTTGCCAAAAATGATCGTGTATATCTATATATTTCCATGAATAGTTGCATACATACATTTAAGTTTACCGTGCAGATTTTCTGGTGTTCACCACAGGTGCTAGTACCGTAACCTAGCCTTCCAAATATTATATGCAACTGTGCAAAAACTGTGAAATTGTGTCTTGCGAACAGAAATTTCTTGATCTTTCTTGACGTTCCATTGCTGGCGAATTGTTCAAGCAGTGTAAGTGGCTATATACGTAGTTTTTCAGTAGCATGTATAAATTGTATATTAAAACTGCATAACAGGGAACCAATGTGCTTTGAAGGCGATGTATTTTAAGATGTGCGATGTATTTTAAGATGTTAGACTCTGTTTGTTTTTGTAATTTGCCAAAGATTTTATGGTTTTCAAACTTTTAATTGTCCTAGGAACAGAATCAAGGTACTGCATTTTTCTAGCCACATTTGGTATGTAATGTTACATGGGTATGTGATAATCTCTACACATATCAAATTGTTTCAATGAGTATATCGTATGTGCTATATAAGTTTTCGAAGTGAATGAATGAATGAAAATGCATTTGTTTGGTCTCATTGTTATTTTTTTTTCTTAGGCAGGTTTCTATACTTTTAGACTTTTCTACGCATAGCTCACGGACGCAAGTATTTCAGAAGTAAGGAGATTTATTGCTTTAAAAATTTACGCAAAATGATATTTTCAGATTGCTCTCATGGAACTCGCCACTTCCTTTGATGACACCTCATGGTACACACACCACAGTTTGTTTACTTCTGTAGTAAGGACTTTGTGAAGGATTTCTAGATTATTGTTAGACCTTAGTAGGCCTATTGGGGAATCGGATCCCTGCTAGAGCAGAAAGTAGGCTTTGAAAGGACTGCATGTACAGTCCACTGGACGATAAGGAGCCCACTCATGCACGAAAGCGAAGTAGGCCTAAATACCACATTTAATTAAACCTATGCTAAACTGCTTTGGTTCAAGGAACTTAATTTAATACTAGCCTAAGTCTTACTTGTTTGTTTGTTTTGTTTGTATGCGTACTTGTTACAGCGCCCCTTCAAGCTCACTATTTACTCCGAGGCGCTCCCGACTACAGTGCGGACACTGTATCGGAGTTTCATGCCGAAGCAATGAACAATTGCAAGTGAAGGACTTGCCCAAGGTCCTGCGCAGCGACTTGAGGTGGATTCGAACCTGCAATCCTCCGGCTGCAAGGCAACAAACTTACCCACTACACCACCATGCCCCACAATTGCATTATGTTACAACACACTTGCTGCACTTGCACATTTATTATATCAATAATTATACAGTGCTTAAAATAAATAAATCGATGGTCGCTTCAAGAGAAATCTTAATCATAATCGTTTAACATAGTCAGAAGCCAGTGGCGTAGACAAAGGGGAGGTTTCGGGGTTAACCCCCCCCCCATTGGCCTTGGGGAAAAGTTTTTTAAAGGTTATTTATCCACTTATACAAGAAAGAAAAAAACAGTTGCTTGTAGCAACGATTGTTTTTCTTACTTTATTCCATTTGTTACTTTATTCCATTTTTATTTACTGTAATACTGTTGGGTTGGTGTCAGAAAGGGCATCCGGGAAGGCCATAAAAAACCTCCCCCATAATAAATTCCTGGCTACGCCACTGTCAGAAACTTATTCGCCTATTTTAACTACTGATAAAATATTCTCGTTTAAGAATATGGACTTACTCCAGCGAGGTAATAGAAGCCTACTCGTCAAAAAAGTAATGAGAAGTCAACTATTTCGAGATTCAGTTAGGACGGCAGCGACTGAATTTAAGCGGGAGCCAGTCAGAATCATGTGAGGTACAGCTTGCCCCCAGCAGTGACCCATATGAGGCAGTGAGAAACTCAGAAAGGCAACACCCTTCTGTTTTCGTTCTTATAGCAGCCTCCGGTATGGTTTCTCGCTTAGTTTTTGACAAACAGAACTATGGTGTGAATACAGATGCCAGCATATGGCTAACTCGTTTGAAGTAAACAGCTGCTTGCAACTTGTGTCAAGATAGTTAGGCCAAGAGCTATTTATGGTTAGGCGTTTTAGACCTATAACAGACGCTTGTAAACAATTCACTGACAAGGTTGCCAGCTTTTCAAGTTTTCACTCGCGAGCGCTTTGAAAAGTGGCCCAACACGCACTAATCACTCGACCTGGCAAGTTGGTAGGCTGTAATAATTTCCTTTATTGGACAATCCGCTTGACAGACCGCAACCGGCTACAGTGTACAGTTATGCAATTGAAACAATTCACAAGAACACAAATCACAAATTTAACTACAAACTGTTCTAGACGGCCTGCAATTATGGCCTACAAGGGCGCTAATCTAATAGCAGTAGGGTTGCCAACTTTCGATTATGAAATTTCTGGACGTAGTGCGAGCCCCACGATTTGTGGAAATTGTAGCGATTAGGATCCGGCCACTTTGGCGGAGCACCATGTATATATATTATATATATATATATATATATATATATATATATGGACTATCCCGTCTATAGAGGCTCCAGCGGCAGAGGAACGTATACAAGAGTGAAACTCAGTAAATTAACATCCTTGTATGTACAGCAGGCCTATCCTGCAAAACATGTTACATTTAGAATTTAGGCCTACTTAGAAAATGTGAAAATGTGCAAGGTACCGTACAGGAACTGTATCCTTGTATGGATACCGTGAAAGTTATAGGGGAATGCGCACATAAAGTACAAGAGGAATATTGTTTCATCGACTAGTAGGCCTATAACAAGATTAAAATATCAATTCTCAAACGTGGAGTACATTAAGGTCTCCTATTTTTCTTTCAAATCTTTACTTCTTTTCACTTTGCTTGCAATGCATTGAGCAGAAATTTCTGCTCCGAAGCATAATGTAAGAAATCTCCATTGTAAGAGTGAGCGACATGTGCATGCATCGGCTTTCACACACAGTTCACTTTTACCAGTTCAGGCCTCATCCGTTTCATTCATCAGTCCACAGATTTTTATCATTGAGAAAATACCTTCAACAAGCGCATTACTGATCGGAATTGCTCAACCAGTTTCTTGAAATTTTGAGCATCACATTTAAAAGGAATTCTACCCAACATTTATCAACTCTTGGCTTTGTCTTCAACTTTGAAAGAACTTGTCTTAAGATGCATGTTCGTTGTTCCTTCTATAAGTCATCTCCCAAAACTGTAATTCCATGTTTGCCAATTAATGAGCTCTATCAAACTGTTGAACGAAAAAATATCATCAAGACTCACTATTTTGATTTTTTCTCGATCATTATTTTCAAATTTGAACCACTGATTCAAGTAGGCTAATAGGCCTATACTCGTGTCTAGACATTGAGTGCATCGTTCTTGAAACAATTTGTAAATCTTAGACTCTTAGTAAGTCTAACTCTCAAAATTTTATTAATAGATTATTATATTTCAGGAAAGTTATTGTCTTTTTTGAATGGTGCAACTTTTAAATTTTTCCGTACTCATATTATTTCTGGACATTACATTGTCCAGAATGACCTTCCTATGTTTTCTGTACACGGGATACTATTTCTGGACGATCCAGAAAAAATCTGGACGGTTGGCAACCCTAAATAGCAGCCTACAAGCACGTCTATCCTACGGGGGCTTCGGGGATCGAACCGCTGATCTTCATGTCACTGATGTCAGTGTGTTATCCGATGAGCCACCTTCGATAAAACATAGGCTATAGCCTGAACAATGTGAACACGCACAAACACACAACTAAGCCTACTGCAAAGTAGGCCTAATAGCCAATACTTGACTTATCGTATCTCATATGTCACCTTTGAGAGGCGATAACGTCACAGCATAGGCAACTTCGCAATAACTCACATGCCTCTATAGATATAATAAAATTATGTGCACAATATTATTGTACACGCAGACATGAATGTCGTAAAGGCAGTCTAGCAGGTCAAGGCGAAGGTTCGACTATCGAGCGATGTATGTATGTGCACTTGCTATAGCGCCCTTTCAAGAAGAGCTGCTCAGAAGCGCTCCAGACTACAGTGCGGTCTGTGCGGACACTGAATCGGAGTTTCACGTCGAATGCTGAGCAATTGCGAGTGAAGGACTTGCTCAAGGTCCCTACGCGGCGACTTGAGGTGGACTCAGGTGGATTCAAACCTGCAACCCTCCGGCTGCAAGGCAACGAACATACCCACTACACATACCCACTACACCACCGCTCCCCACAATAAAGTGCATGCGCACTTGTTATAGCCCCCCTTCAGTTCTGCAAACAATGAGTAGCACCCGTTAGTACTATAGGCGTTTAGGTCTAGGCCTAATGTATACATTAGCCATTCTGCCTATAACGATGGCAGCATAATAATTATTATGGTAGGCTAGACGGGATTGTCGCGGTTATATCTCGTGATTATACCATCATGCACCACGTACGGCTAAGAAAATTAAATCTCGATAAACTTAATTATTAGTCTGTTCTCAACTTCTCATAGCCTAAAAATATTCGACTCTTAAAAAATTAATGCGATTGCTACGTAGGCCTATACATCAAATTTGTAGCCCTACATGCCGGCCTTCGTCGATGATGCAAGCGGACGTGACGTCATCCTCCATTGTCTGTCACGTCGTTTCCTATTAATAAGCCCTTGCACTTGACGAATTATTTGCCGACCAGAATTTCGTTATGTTTGTTGTAACGTCCAGAGTCCCAAGTGGCAGGGTATACATCGACAGGCCGTCCCACATCAGTTTCCATCCGGTGCGAATGCCTTTCCACATTGTCAGACCAGCCTAAGGTAGAAACAGGCATATTTTATAATTATATTTACTTAGACCCGAAAGACAGAAAGATGTGTAGGTGTGTAGTCTAGGTTACATAGGTCTAATTGTCTTCAGTCAATGACCGCGACCACGTCTTTCAAATTCAATTATTTCTTTCATTAAATGCATCTTTAATTATATTCTATTGATAAAGCACAGCTGCTATATATATATAGAACCTTTGCGTTACAAGAACAGTAGACATCTCAACTTAGGACTTTATAGGCCTACAGGTCTTTAGTATTATAATAGGTCTCATACAGAAAGATCAAAAATTTATACTTTCGGTCATTTTTGCGTATATTCTTGTTTTCACAACTTGCAATTCACTGAAACACATTTCAGCAGTGTCAGTTTAAATAACTACCAAATTAAACAGTGAATCTTGTTTAAGCCTATGCTGGATTATATAGGCCTATCTGCGTTATCAGTGGCGGCGTTAGGCTAACTATGGTACATATGTAGCCTTAGCACATATATATATATAGGTCTATTATATAAATATATATACGTCGTGGAAGGTCATTTGACCTGCCTATTTTATCCTTGACCTGTCTTATGACCTGCTAAAAATTCTTTGGAATTTCTATTAATAATTATCTTCTTTGCATGCAGGCCTAATTTTTTCAACCTGCTATCTCCTATATGCGTATATCCCCTGACGTGGCCTGTTGAAAATGTATAGCTTAGGGGTAAGTGGGGGCAAGTTGACAGGGTTAAGAGTTTTTTGACCTCTGATCATCTTCTTTGATGCCAACAAAGTTGGGTTTTTTCCACAACGTATTGATTGATAACACCTACATTATAGCACAAAATCAGGCATAAAAAAATATTCTAAGTTAGATAAAAATGAACTTTAAAATTTTATAACAGTCAACCAACTTGCCCCTGTGCTGGGGCAAGTTGGTTGCCTGCTTGGGGCAAGTTGGTTGACAATCTAGACATACAATTTTTCTATTTTCAATGATGGAAGTTGGTGGTCCCAAGCGTGGGATTGTGGTTGTTTTAGTCATAAAACCTTCAGCATTGATAAAGATGTAAGAAAAAATTATATCAGTAAATTAGCAAGGTATACAACACTGTAGTGTTCTTGGTTATCAAAAATCTCAAACTATATAAATTTGTGTTGGTTAAGAAATTCAGTCTTGATAAAGACGATAGATAAATTTCTTGAATAAAATGGCAATATCTAAAAATTGCAATGACTTTTGCTATAAGAAGTCTCAACAAAAGTCGCAAATAAATCTTCCACGTCCTTCATAGGCTGAACACGTTTCATGTCACCAGCTAGGTTTGGCACTGGTCGCGTTCCGCCATCTTGCCCCCCGCCATCTTGCCCCAACAGGGGCACTAAACAAAACCTGGGAGCTATGATTTGTATGCTGATGATTCGGAAACACAAAATACATCAGTAACGACTCAAAATAAATGCTTAACAAAACGACCTATGTCTCAATTTTTTTGCAATCATGGGGATTAAGATAAACGTTATTTTATAACAACGAAATGTGTTAAGAGGTAGATAGGAAACGTTAATTTCAAGAAAAAAAACAGCAATCGAAGCATCTTAGCACGTTGTCGCAATTCCCCAAAAGAACGACCTTGCTTTGTTCTTTATTCCAGATCTTGTTAGACTGGTTTCCTGCCACGCATTATAATTTTATAGCGCAACAATTATCTTGCCCCAGCCGTCAACTTGCCCCCACTCACCCATATCTGGCGGAACCCCTCAACCCCCGGTAACTCTCGCCCTGAAGCGTCTCGTAAGCTTATAGGCCTACTTAATTGTATACGAGCTATTCAGAAGTGCTCTAAGCGCGACAATCCTGAGGATATAAAAAGTCTTATTATAGTAGGCTATATGGGACCCCAAATAGGACTAAGCGTATATATAGGCCCCTACGTAACTTATGCTATGCCTATTGCTGTTCATCTGCTAAAAAGTCATGATTTTACCTTTGCGACTATTCGTTTTGCCTTCTTTCTTCGCTTCTTCTTTTTCTCTTTCTTCGTCTCGGTATCTATCGTCAGTATTTCAATCGTTTCCGAGTCTCTGTCGCCGGATGAGTGAACGTAAAATGCTGTTTCCTCATCCGAAGTTGCTTCAGATGTCTTGCCATTTCTATTCGACTTTCGCATCGTTTTCGCTTTCCTCTTCTTTCTGCGATTTTCCTTAACATGGCGTTTAGAATTGGTAGGTGCAGGGATGCATGGAATTGGTTCGGACATTGGCGATTCTTCAACATTGTCAAATTTTACGGAGTTTTCCTTGGCACGCGATATTCGTGCCTGATAAGGTCCATCTCCAGATTCATGATCTACGTCTGCATTAGCTCGAGTTTTCAATACTTCTTCATTTGCAGCAGACGTCCCTGCGTGCGATACAGAGAGATTATCAAAATGACTTGTTATGATCGATTTCTCGTTTTGAAGAAGGGATGAATCGCTCTTGTAGAGTTCATTAGCCGTGACTAGAAACCCAGCTTCACTTTCTTCCAGATATCTCTGAGAATTATTGTCATTACTACTCTCAATTATGGCGTTTACCTTCACAACACAGGCATTTTCAGGAATTACTGCTGCAGAGATGATATCCGATTCGAATAGATTTATATCAGTGAGTTGCTTTCCACTGTGATAAGCAGAAGGCCTATCCGCTGAATTTGGTTCGAGTATGGCTTCCCTTATTTCGGTTTCTAGCGTAGATCCTTCTTTAACCGGTCTTTCATTTCCGTTTTGATGTTTTCGCGTAACGCAATTGGCGTCTTCCGCTTTGTCATTACTTTGCATTTTTACTGTGTAATCATTATTTGTTTCGTGTTTATCGTCGCACATTAAGTGCTCCTCGTCGTCTAAAACTACCTGTTGATAACGCATCTTTCCTTTTCTGTGAAGTTTTCCAAATAAACTTTTTGATTTTTTAGACGCTCGTAGCTCTTGGTGCTCCGCCATGATGGTTGCGAAAAACTCAACTTGGTCAGCTGGCACAAAATGCCACTTAGTCAGGCGGTACAATAATATTCACCTCTACAAAATAATTGTCAACATAATTTGCCTAAACCTCTGTTGTGAGTAAATGTTGTGAATCAGCCGGTCCAAAGTGGGGATTTTGGTGTACCTTAAGTCTCAGTTGGGTCTTGCTCCGAAGTACCTGTGTGATCAAAATGTATGTGTGTAATGTATGTGTGTAATGTATGTATGCATGTATGTATGTATGTATGTATGTATGTATGTATGTATGTATGCATGTATGTATGAATTTATGTATGTATGTATGTATGTATGTATGTATGTATGTTTGTTTGTATGTATATGTATGCATGTATGTATAATGTATGTATATAATAATGCATGATTGCATGTATAAAGTCCTGATTTGGGTCTAAAGTCGTGATTTTGGTCCTTAAGTCTCAATTGTCTTGCAGCTCTTGTTCCGAAGTATCTGTGTGATCATAAATTATTATACTTCGCCCCTTTTCTGCCACTTCCCTGCGTCCTTTTAGGTCCTCTGATCGGCTTGACCCTTATGTCCTTCGAGTCGGGACCGCCATGGCTCAATTCAGATCATTTGCCTGTATTGGTCCTTCCCTGTGGAGTGGGCTTCCCCCATCAGTTCGCTCTGCCATCCTCTCTGGTAGTCTTTCCTCGTCTTTCTCTCGTCTAAAAACTTGCCTCTTTTCTCGTGGTTGAACGCACTGGGAGCGTTTCTGAAAGGCTGTTGCTGCGAGAAGCGCTTTATAAATGGTCAGTCAGGTCAGATACAATATAATACAATGCAATGCAATGCAATACAATACAATACAATACAATGCAATGCAATACAATAATGGATGTATGTATGTATGTATGTATGTATGTATGTATGTATGTATGTATGTATGTATGTATGTATGTATGTATGTATGTATGTATGTATGTATGTATGTATGTATGTATGTATGTATCTATGTATGTATGTATGTTTTTATGTATGTATTTATGTATTTATGTATGTATGTATGTATGTATGACATATGTATGTATGTATGTATGTATGTATGTATGTATGTATGTATGTATGTATGTATGTATGTATGTATGTATGTATGTATGTATGTATGTATGTATGTATGTATGTATGTATGTATGTATGTATGTATGTATGTATGTATGTATGTATGTATGTATGTATGTATGTATGTATGTATGTATGTTGTATGTATGTATGTATGTATGTATGTATGTATGTATGTATGTATGTATGTTTTTAGGTATGTTTGTATGTGTGTACGTATATTTGCATGTTTGTATGTATGTACATTTATATGTGCACTTGTTATATAGCGCCCCTTCAAGCTCTCTACTCAGTGGCGCTCCCGAATGCAGAGCGGACACTGCATCGAAGTTTCACGCCGAAGCGCTGAGCAATTGTGAGTGAAGGACTTGCTCAAGGTCATTACGCGGCGAGGTGGATTCGAACCTCGAACCTTCCGGCTTCAATGCAATGACGCCACCACTACACCACCGCGCCTCACAATTGTAAGTATGTATGGGTGTATCTATTCTACGTTGTATTTTATTTATACGTTTGTATGTGTACATGTGTGCTTGTTTGGTTGCACGTATGTAGGCTGTGTATACGTGCAATTATGCACGCATTTATGATGTAGCCTATATCAAAGGGATTACTCATTTAGTCAACAGAGAAGAGAAATTAAAGTATAGCTTACTGCAGGAATAATCGGAAAGTTACTGCCTTATTTAATATGCCAGTTAATTTCGAGCACTGAGCGATATCGCTACCGACAGGTGTAGGTTACTCGTATAGGCCTAAATCAAAATCAAGCTTAGCCTACCTGATTTGCCTTCGACACGAAACACCAGCACCAACTATAGGCCTTATTATAGCCTACTCAATGTAGCATACACACTGTGGCGCTACTAACGAGTCATTCGGAGACCCAAGTCTCTAAGGAGAACTCGGTTATGCATATGACGGACCTATTTATTATTCAACCTAACAATCTACCGCCTAAGCTCACTGCTGGCAAAGATATGGCAGCCAGGGCAGCGTTTACAACGCATATATAGTATGATAGACTTGAGCAATATTAAACGTAACCCGTGTGAGACGCCTAACTTATTGTCCGAAGTCCTTAGCTGTTCTGTCAATATGGCCTACACTGCGCTGTTTACGTCATATAAGATATTTAGAATGAACCTACACTCATGCAATGTATGTTGCAGTATTTAGGCCTATGTATGTATATATATATAATATATATATATATATAATATATTTATAAGTCTATTCGTGCGTGTTCGGTTTTCGGGCTCATTTAATATAAATGTAGTATGTATATATGAGCTATTTATATATATATACATAAATATGTATAAAGAAAAGATATATATATATATATATGTATGTCTGTATAATAAAATATCGTCAACGTTGTGTTAACATTGGTAAGAACGGCATGTACAGCACGACCGTCACAGACTCACAGCTATGGAAAGGTCGATTGTATAAGCCTATATGCTCTATGCGTATTCCTTTTGGTTAGCTCGAAACTTGTACACTGTACAACGTCCCAAAAAGCGTAGTCCTCGAGTTAGATAAATCATAGGCGCTGAAAACAAAAAAGCGACGGCAGGCTGAGGCACAAAACCTAGAGGGTTAGACAACTAAATAGAGGAACCATGGTATGTGTGTGTATATATATATATATATATACAGCATGACGTCACAGATATATATATATATGTATATATATATGATGTCATAGAAGCTACAATTAGCCTAAAAATTGTCATGGCAACACTTATAATGATTACATTGTGATTTCATAGTCTTTAAATTCCCATGGTAACCTCTTATAACGATTATTGAATAGCTATTTCATTCTATGAATTGTCATTGTATATATAGCCTCATGTGCTAATAATTGTATTGTGATGTCAGAGAAGCAAAAAAATGCCATGACAACATCAATAATAATTGCATTGTGATTTCATAGTCCATAAATCGCCATAGTATTTTAATAATTATTGCAATGTTATTTCATTTCTACGAATTGTCACAGTAGCCTCATGTGCTAATGATTGTATTGTGATGTCATAGAAATTTAAAATTGTCATGGCAACATTCAAACTGATTCATAATGATTCATTGTGATTTCATTGTCTAAAAATTGCCATAGTAACCTTTTATGATAATTGTTGCATTGTTATTTCTATATAAAATTATTGTCATAGCAACCTCATGTGATAAATGATAATAGTTGCATTGTGATGTCATAGAGGCTGAAAATTGTCATGGTAGATTTATAAAAATTTCATTATGATTTCATAATCTATAAATTGCCTTAGTAATCTATATCTATAAGAAAGGACTTGGCTGGCTTTGTCCAGAATGCACGCTCACAGTTTCGCAGCTATTGATCTGAAACTTTGTACATAGGCAGAGGGCCATCAAAATTAGTCAGTGGAAGGGTTGGTGATTCTCTACCACCATGGGGGCCAGGGTGGGGGAGCGAAACCCCCAAATTTTCACTAACGCGCAGCTATTGATTTCACATTTTTACCCAGACAGAGGGCAATCAGAACCACACGATGGAGGGGTTGGCTAATCTCTACCACCATGGGGGCCAGGGTGGTGGGGGACGAAAACCGTAAGACGGCAGTTTATTAAACACCTTCTTTAACGCTTGCATGGTCATTATATAAATGGCGAGAGCAGTTGATGTAGATTTACGCGTACCGGTGAAGGTCGGAGTTAGTGGTGGCATGTTGTGGGGTGGGTGGGGGAGTGTGAGGATGGAGAGGGTGGTGGGGAGGGAACAATTTCCCCGAAAACCCTAATTTCACGGGTGGCGTGCCGGTGAACGTTGGAGTGTTGGGGGTGTGTGGGGTGTGGTGGGGGCGGGGTTGAAGTGGGGTGGAGTTGGTGGGGTGGAGTTGGAGAAGTTGGTTGGGTGGAGGGGTGAGGGGTTTGAGCAGGTTCGGAGAGGTGGGGGTTGAGGTGAGGTGTGGTGGGGTGGGGTAGTGGCCAGAGCGGGTCGAATCCTAAATTTCCCGGGCTACGCCGGGTACCCCAGCTAGTCTCTTATAATAATCGCATTATAATTTCACACTGGCTTGCATAGTTGCATTTTGATTGGACGCGCTTCAATATGCCTACAGGCCAATTTCTAAAACGATTTTGACCCCGACGTGATTTGAACACGCAACCTTCTGATCTGGAGTCACACGCGCTACCGTTGCGCCACGGAGTCACTCAGTATACATTGGCGAACTAGCAAGATGTTCGATAGTTCATTTCCCAAAAGCAAATCAGTCTAATGGTTCTATAGTCTATAATGACCAGTTTTATCAAAAATACAAGTCATGCTAATGGTGAATAGCATACAGAGCTCGTTATATTTTAAAGATGATCTTTTTGTCTATTCCTCTTTGGCTTAAGTAACAAAACCATAGGCCTAACAGGCAATTATTGAACATAGGCTTGAGCTACAAGAGCAGACGATTTTAGGCTACGCATTGTAACTGATTTGACATTTGTGCAGTTAATCGTAATGGTAATCTCCAAATTTCTAAAGTGATACTCGAAAGCCAAGCGCGGGGCACCAGCTTATTCAGGAGCGCTGCATTGAGTCAAAAGGGTTGTCCGTAAGAGTAGTCCATGGTGGTCCAGGTCGAGTTACCATAGGTCCATAGGATCAGAGGGGCGGAACCGATACGAAAATGGTTAGAATCAGATTATGGCCTCAGAAGGGCGCAACACGTATATAGTCTAGGCTTGGAATCTCAAAATGACACTGTTAGAAGCAAATCATGTAACAATTTGCTAACCGGTGTTTCTAGACTAATTTGACCCTCCTGAAAACGAAAATCGCGGTTAGCAAGCTGGATTTTTAGCCGTTTCATGGGAAAACAAGATGGCGGACAAAATGTCTGCCAATTGCTTTAAATGACCAAAAGTAAAGTATTGTATGTGATAGAAACACGGTTTTAGACTCTAAATTAAGATGATAGGGTTCAAGGAATGCAATGGAATCAAAGAAATATATGTAGCACTGCAAAAAATTCAAAATGGCGGACAAAATGGCGGCCAGAATCTTAAATGGCTATAAATGAAGTTATGTATGCAATAGAAACATGATTTCAGAGTCTAAATCAGCATTTTCGAGGTCAAGGAATGCGATGGAACCAAGGTCACATATGTAGCACTGCACGATAACCAAAATGGCGGACAAAATGGCCGCCAGAATCTTAAAACGGCTATAGGTGAAGTCAAGTATGCAATGGAATTATGATTTCAGGGTCTAAATCAACATTTTCGAGGTCAAAGAATATGATGGAACAAATATCACACATGTAGCACTGCACAAACCAAAATGGCGGACAAAATGGCGGCCAGAATCCTAAAATGGCTACAAGTGCAGTCATGTATGCAACCGGAATTTGATTTAAGTTTTTTACCAGGTCTTTGTGAGATGGCATATCTGGGGCCTGTGCTGTGGAATTTATCTACAATGTTCTCTTATTTGGCCAGATATGATCATTCAAATTATCACAATTCCATCAGCAGGTCTTAAACCAAAGAGCGTTCGTTAAAAGAACACCGACGAAGTTATCACGCAGCACCTTATCACAGCGTATCAAGCTGACTATCCCATGGATCTGGCACCAATATCGTGCCATTAGCTTCCCTCAAAACCAGTGACATTGGATGCTTTCTCAAAAGTAACTTGCCCAGTCAAACTTTTTAATTGAGACATAAAATTTATTTATTTAGAATATTTTATGTAGGGCCTCTTCAAGGTATGCTACGCGGTATCACTCCCGACATTATAACCCCGACTGAATAGCACAGTTTTTAGAATCTTAAGGAACGGAGTGGAGTGACCCATGGACAATAAGCGCTGTGAAAAGGGGTGGACATTTCAGGTTGTGGAACCAGCCACAGAGAATGAACGTTGCTGTCGAAGAGCAGAGGCTTAGTTTGGTCCGCCAGCCGAAGAGTGGATCGACGCTGGACACCCGAGTAGGAAAACAGAGTTCTTGCAGAGGATATAGTCCCTCAAAGCACTGCCTAAACAGCACACAGACCATGTAGACAATACGCTGCTGGAAACGGAGCCAATGCAAGACATCTGCATAATTATAATAGGAGACATGACCAAATTTTGCGATATGCCCAATAAATCGTGTCGCAATTAATAGGTCCCGTTCCAGATAAATTATTGATAGACAAGCAATGGAAAAAGCAATGGCAAAAACAACAGGGACCCTCTAAAGACAACGACATTTGGTGACCTGGCATATGCAATGGTTGCCTGTGTAAAGGTACGTATCGATTGGCTAACAAGAGTGTCAATAATTATTGTCATGGATAGGTACTGGACCTGGACATTGTTTATAAAATAGTGGAACCATACAGAAATGGTGACTATAGATGACCACAACTTCGTCATTGTATTGAGTCTTGAAATAGCGGTAGGGCCTACTCCGTTGTCGGAAAATTGGCTGAATGTTTTGGCGTGCCTGAAAGCAAAGCTGATCTAGCTTCATTCCTGTCCATTCAGCTCTCAACAGCCACATTTGGACATTTGAAGATATAGATGTAACTGTTGCTGGTGGTTCCGTGAAAGAAGAAAAGGTGTTGCCTACTACCGGGCCAGATGTGTGTGCCTTATATTTAACGATGTTTGGGTAATGGTGGAAATATCAGCAAATCGGAAGTTTATCCAATTCACGCAACTATGAAGAAATCTATTGGCTTTTCATGCCGTAACTGGATGTGATGTGACATATTTAGCAAGAATCAAATGAAAGAATGCATGAATAGTCTACTTGGAAACTTCTTACTTGCCTTTCACATTGCCAACAATCCCTTATAAGCTCATCACCAAATTGCAAGTTGGGAAAGGTCTATCTTCCCTATATCGATGCCCAGACACCATCCTCATCAAGACGGACCGCGGTGGAAGAAAGTACTCTTTACTAGTGTGGACTGGCATTGGTCCTGCGCCACAGTCACATCATAGAGTTTGTCTGCTGCAAACCGTGCAAAGTTAACAAGCGTAGCATCAAGCCCTGCTGCTATCGAAATGCATGTGATCTTGCCATGTATACTTACATACAATTGTATGAACAGCAGCAATCCTGAATTAACTTTACTCTACAGGTATAAGCAGTCGGGTCATGAAACATTGGAACAATTGATAGGACAAGTTATGAAACATTGAAGCATGAATATTGCGCCAACAATAGTTAAACTGCAGTGCTATCATAAGCTACTAAAATATTTCCACTAGACAATTTCACTGCATTAAGCTCAATGGTATATAGAAGATAGAATGTGACTTTCTTGGAATTATTTGACCAAGAAAACACTAGTCCAATCTGAAATCATGTCTCTTATCACATAATTTTATTATATTCAGTACATCATTTATTGCCAGTCAAAGCTATTTTCCAACATTTTCATTTTTGGTATCTGGCAGCGTCGCATAAGATATCAAGCGACTTTAATTAAATCACATTCCTTGACTCTGAAAATTTTCATTTACATTCTGGAATCGTATTTCCATTACAGAACTCACTAATAGCCAATTCAAGGATCTGGCATCCATTTTGTCCACCACTTTGGTTTCCTTGCAGTGCAACATATGTGACATTGGTTCCATCGCATTCTTTGACCTTGAAAATGTTGACTTAGACCCTGAAATCATTATTCAATTGCATACTTGACTTCACCTATGACCATTTTAAGATTCTGGCTGCCATTTTGTCCGCCATTTTGGTTATCGTGCAGTGCTACATATGTGATTTTGGTTCCATCGCATTCCTTGACCTCGAAAATGTTGATTTAGACTCTGAAATCATATTTCTGTTGCATACATAACTTCATTTATAGCAATTTAAGATTGTGGCCGCCATTTTGTCCGCCATTTTGGTTTTTGTGCAGTGCTACATGTGTGATATTTGTTCCATCATATTCTTTGACCTCGAAAATGTTGATTTAGACCCTGAAATCATAATTCCATTGCATACTTGACTTCACCTATAGCCGTTTTAAGATTCTGGCGGCCATTTTGTCCGCCATTTTGGTTATCGTGCAGTGCTACATATGTGACCTTGGTTCCATCGCATTCCTTGACCTCGAAAATGCTGATTTAGACTCTGAAATCATGTTTCTATTGCATACATAACTTCATTTATAGCCATTTAAGATTCTGGCCGCCATTTTGTCCGCCATTTTGAATTTTTTGCAGTGCCACATATATGTCTTTGATTCCATTGCATTCCTTGAACCCTATCATCTTAATTTAGAGTCTAAAACCGTGTTTCTATCACATACAATACTTTACTTTTGGTCATTTGAAGCAATTGCAGACATTTTGTCCGCCATCTTGTTTTCCCATGAAACGGCTAAAAATCCAGCTTGCTAACCGCGATTTTCGTTTTCAGGAGGGTCAAATTAGTCTAGAAACACCGGTTAGCAAATTGTTACATGATTTGCTTCTAACAGTGATTTCTAGAGCCCTTTTGAGATTCCAAGCCTAGACTAATAGGGCCTAAGCTAAAGTCTGATGAATCTCTGAAAGGCGTTGAGACGAAAAGCAGTTCACCACGTTAACAAGCATCGGTGGTTCAGTGGTAGAATGCTCGCCTGCCACGCGGGCGGCCCGGGTTCGATTCCCGGCCGATGCACATTTTTAACCTGTTCAATGTGCTCATGTAAGGATAGAATGAATACAGGAGTGTGTGTGTGTGTTAACTTTTTCTGTAAAAGTCTACATGAGTTGTCGGCTTTCAACATGACAGCTTGATCGGATTTGGGAATTTGTTCTGTTCTGTTCGCTTGGGTAAAAAAGTGACTTACCGTCATAATGTGTTGCCTTAAAAGAGTCCGAAGCGAATTTTGGCAACAAAATGCATAACAAAATCGGAAATTAAAATTGTAACCGACCCCCGGGAATTAGTCGGGTGTTTGCCCAGACCCGGGATTGAACCGGGGACCTTTAGATCTTCAGTCTAACGCTCTCCCAACTGAGCTATCTAGGCCGGCGATATAAACCACAACGCTCCTTCTTACAAAGCTAACTACATCAAAAATATAGGAAAGATTTAAGAACTTGGCTCTATTGTCTTGAGTTCTTGACATGACCATCCTCCGGTCCATCGGAGAAATATTAATTTTATACCAAATGTAGGTTATCAATACGTGCTTGTTCTCAGCCGCCCCCCCCCCCCCCGTAGGCCTATTTTGGTCTATGCTAGCCATGGGACTAATATAATAGTGTAACCTTTTTAAAAATGACAATTTTCGCCGGTTTCCTATCCCAGGCTAGCGTAAGTCATGACAGTTACAAGTTAAGTTGCCGCGTATTATTTGCAATTCAATTGTTATCTTAGGACTTAGGTGAATGAAAGACCTTCAACAATAATTCATCGTGCCCTACATGCTATCAGCATTCAATTAAGGGCTGTAGTTTTTAAAAGAACGTTGACCCCGACGTGATTTGAACACGCAACCTTCTGATCTGGAGTCAGACGCGCTACCGTTGCGCCACGGAGTCATTACGTATGCAAATTAACAACATGCTCAATTGTTCATAATTTATCTCAAAACATTAGGCCTATCAGTCATCGCTTACATGATACGAAACACATTGATAATGATCGCAATTATATATTATAGGCCCCTGTTTGTTAGTCCAGAGACTTTTCGTGGGCCTGTAGCCTATTCTGTAGGCCATCTCAGCACAAAACTGTAGCCTAAAACTCACGGACAATATTCCTAATAGCAGAAGTTGACGCATTGCAGCTTTTTCAGTTACGCATAAAAATGCTATGGATGTGAAATCGGCAGAAATGGCCGTAGATAGGTTAGATAAGAAAGTCAGTTTCTAGTTTTATTGTGGGCGGGATATGCTGCAAGTAACTGTTGTAAGTGTTAAGAAGTTGAGTAGATGAAGTTTTTAACAAGCATCGGTGGTTCAGTGGTAGAATGCTCGCCTGCCACGCGGGCGGCCCGGGTTCGATTCCCGGCCGATGCACATTTTGATACTTTTTCATGCAAGGACTAATATAATCATGATGGAATTGGTGTAGAATTTTTTGCAGTCACACACTTTCAAATTGTCAACTCTAACCTACCGAGTAGACCTGTTGCTCAATTGTTTGTTTTTGTTTCGCTATAGGCCTAAAGACGATTTCCTCACATATTCCACATTGCTCTCCTAATCGTGGTCGATGTGTTTTTACCCAAAAAATTGTAACTGGTTTCAGAGTCGAACATTTAGGCTTGAAAAATAGCAATCAATATCTGAAATTAAAATTGTAACCGACCCCCGGGAATTAGTCGGGTGTTTGCCCAGACCCGGGATTGAACCGGGGACCTTTAGATCTTCAGTCTAACGCTCTCCCAACTGAGATATCTAGGCCGGCGATATCAAAAACAATGCCGCTCGTTACAAAGCTAACTAGGCCTAAGCAGTGCTAAAAGTGTGGAAAAATAAGTTCCTGGACGCCCCGTTCCTTTCCAAAAGAAGTGCCTGGACGCCTCTTACCTTTCCAGTCAGTGCTGGTCAATAAGTGGCTGGACGGCTTTCAGATTTTAAAATAAGTGCATGGACGCCGTCCATGACCGTCCAGGCACACTTTAAGCCCTGGGCCTAAGCTTGCATGCTTACCTTGGCAACAGAGAACGAAAATGGCCGACTAACTCAGCTCTGCATGTAGATCTAGGTCTAGCTTACCTAGTTTTACGAAGGCAATTGTTCCTGGTCAAGCTTATGTACAGTGGCGGCGCAAGGATTTCAGTTTTGGGGGGCTGAAATTTTCCATTTTCATTTGCCTAAATTTCTGAGGATTTTTTTAGTCATTTGGTCAAAATCTCTTGAAAATATTTCACTTTCCCTGCCCCTCCAAAACCTGATGACCTCTTTAGGGGGATGGGCTTAGTCGAAATCTTATGAAAATATCATTTTCCCTGTGAAAAATCCTGATGACCTTATTTGGGGGCTTAGCTCCCTAGCCCTTTGGCGCCGCCACTGCTAGCTATGAGGCATTGCTAATTTGCTAGTTCCCTTTCTGTCATCTTCACTAGGTGGACCATAAAAAGTAATCCCCAACGGTTTTATGACAACATCCTGGCCAAAAATAATAATTTTTTCGAATCAAGTTTCATATCTACGTACAATAGCCAAATGCCACCAAGAAATTACAAACAGAACAAAAGTCATAGGCCTAAAACTTTTAGTGAGCCCACCCACTGTTTATTGACGATCCTAAAACGTAACGGAGGAAAAAATAACAAATAACGATTTTTTACGTCACATCTTAAATAACTGCTAAATACCAAAATTAATCAACTTTATATTGACAGACAATCATTATTGTTACTATTTTCAAAAGAAACATGTAGGCCTACCAGTAGCCTATAGCTGCAGGTCACTGTGAAGTCATATTTATATTATAGGCATAACAAGATGACGATCAAGGAAATGGAAACGGCAGTTTGTCAGATTCGAATCAGTCACATGAATTTTTTTATTATTGCAATGAAATTCAAATTTAAAAAAAAAATAAAACGGCGACTAAATAGACGACTGAATTGGCGACTATAGCCTATTGGCGACTAAACTGACGACTAAATTGAAGACTAAATTGACGACTAAATTGAAGACTAAATTGAAGACTAAATTGACGACTAAATTGGCGACTAAACTGACGACTAAATTGAAGACTAAATTGAAGACTAAATTGAAGACTAAATTGACGACTAAATTGGCGACTAAACTGACGACTAAATTGAAGACTAAATTGAAGACTAACTTGGCGACTAAACTGACGACTAAATTGAAGACTAAATTGACGACTAAATTGAAGACTAAATTGACGACTAAATTGAAGACTAAACTGACGACTAAATTGAAGACTAAATTGACGACTAAATTGAAGACTAAACTGACGACTAAATTGAAGACTAAATTGAAGACTAACTTGGCGACTAAACTGACGACTAAATTGAAGACTAAATTGACGACTAAATTGAAGACTAAACTGACGACTAAATTGAAGACTAAATTGAAGACTAACTTGGCGACTAAACTGACGACTAAATTGAAGACTAAATTGACGACTAAATTGAAGACTAAATTGACGACTAAATTGAAGACTAAATTGACGACTAAATTGAAGACTAAATTGACGACTAAATTGAAGACTAAATTGACGACTAAATTGAAGACTAAATTGACGACTAAATTGAAGACTAAATTGACGACTAAATTGAAGACTAAATTGACGACTAAATTGAAGACTAAATTGACGACAATATTGGCGACTAAACTGACGACTAAATTGAAGACTAAATTGGCGACTAAACTGACGACTAAATTGAAGACTAAATTGACGACTAAATTGAAGACTAAATTGACGACTAAATTGACGACAAAATTGACGACTAAATTGACGACTAAATTGGCGACTAAATTATCGACTAAATTGACGACTAAATTATCGACCAAATTGACGACTAAATTTACGACTAAATTGGCGACTAGGTTGGCGACTTAATTGACGACTAAGTAAGCGACTAAATTGACGACTAAATTGACGAATAAATTGACAACTAAATTACCGAATAAATTGCCGACTAGATTAACGACTAAATTGAAGACAAAATTGACGACTAAACTGGCGACTAAATTGACGACTAAATTGACCACTAAATTGACGACTAAATTGACGACTAAATAAACGACAAAATTGGCGACTAAATTGACGACTGAATTGACGACTAAATTGACGACTAATTTGATGACTAAATTATCGACTAAATTATCGACTAAATTAACGACTAAATTGACGCCTTAGTTAAGTTAGTTGACGACTACATTGACGACTAATTTGGTGATTAAATTATCGACTAAATTGACGACTAAATTGACGACTAAGCTGACGACTAAATTGACTACTAAATAAGCGACTAAATTGACGACTAAATTGACGACTACATTAGCGACTAAATTAACGACTAAATTGACGACTAATTTATCGAATTAATTGGCGGCTAAATTATCAGCTAAATTGACGACAAAATTGGCGACTATTTTGACGACTAAATTAGTGACTAAATTAGCGACTAAATTGACGACTAAATTAACGACTAAATTGAACCCTAAATTAGACTGACGACTAAATTAGCGACTAAATTGACGAATAAATTGACGACTAAATTAACCACTAAATTGGCGACTAAATAATCGACTAAAATGACGAGTAAATTGACGACTAAATTGACGACAAAATAGGCGGCTGAATTGACGACTAATTTGACGAATAAATTATCGACTAAATTGACTACTAAATTGACGACTAAGTTGACGACTAAATGGGTGACTTCATTGACGACTAAATAAGCGACTAAATTGTCGACTAAATTGGCGACTATGTAAGCGACAAAATTGCCGACTAAATTGCCGACTAAATTTCCGACTAAATTGAGGACTAAATTGACGATTAAATTGGCGACTAAATTGGCGACTAGATTGGCGACTAAATTATATACTAAATTGACGACTAAATTATCGACTAAATTAACGACTAAATTGACGACTAAATTGACGACTGAGTTGACGGCTAAATTGGCGACTAAATTGACGACTAAATTGACGACTACATTAGCGACTAAATTGATGACTAAATAAGCGACTAAATTGACGGCTACATTGGCGACTAAATTGGCGACTAAATTGGCGACTAAATTGGCGACTAAATAGACGACTAAATTGAAGACTAAATTGACGACTAAATTGAAGACTAAACTGACGACTAAATTGAAGACTAAATTGAAGACTAACTTGGCGACTAAACTGACGACTAAATTGAAGACTAAATTGACGACTAAATTGAAGACTAAATTGACGACTAAATTGAAGACTAAATTGACGACTAAATTGAAGACTAAATTGACGACTAAATTGAAGACTAAATTGACGACTAAATTGAAGACTAAATTGACGACTAAATTGAAGACTAAATTGATGACTAAATTGAAGACTAAATTGACGACTAAATTGAAGACTAAATTGACGACTAAATTGAAGACTAAACTGACGACTAAATTGAAGACTAAATTGGCGACTAAACTGACGACTAAATTGAAGACTAAATTGACGACTAAATTGAAGACTAAATTGACGACTAAATTGGCGACTAAATTATCGACTAAATTGAAGACTAAATTATCGACTAAATTGACGACTAAATTTACGACTAAATTGGCGACTAAATTGACGACTAAATTGAAGACTAAATTGATGACTAAATTGAAGACTAAATTGACGACTAAATTGAAGACTAAATTGACGACAATATTGGCGACTAAACTGACGACTAAATTGAAGACTAAATTGGCGACTAAACTGACGACTAAATTGAAGACTAAATTGACGACTAAATTGAAGACTAAATTGACGACTAAATTGACGACAAAATTGACGATTAAATTGACGACTAAATTGGCGACTAAATTATCGACTAAATTGACGACTAAATTATCGACCAAATTGACGACTAAATTTACGACTAAATTGGCGACTAGGTTGGCGACTTAATTGACGACTAAGTAAGCGACTAAATTGACGACTAAATTGACGAATAAATTGACAACTAAATTACCAAATAAATTGCCGACTAGATTAACGACTAAATTGAAGACAAAATTGACGACTAAACTGGCGACTAAATTGACGACTAAATTGACCACTAAATTGACGACTAAATTGACAACTAAATAAACGACAAAATTGGCGACTAAATTGACGACTGAATTGACGACTAAATTGACGACTAATTTGATGACTAAATTATCGACTAAATTATCGACTAAATTAACGACTAAATTGACGCCTTAGTTAAGTTAGTAGACGACTACATTGACGACTAATTTGGTGATTAAATTATCGACTAAATTGACGACTAAATTGACGACTAAGCTGACGACTAAATTGACTAGTAAATTGAGGACTAAATTGACGATTAAATTGGCGACTAAATTGGCGACTAGATTGGCGACTAAATTATATACTAAATTGACGACTAAATTATCGACTAAATTAACGACTAAATTGACGACTAAATTGACGACTGAGTTGACGGTTAAATTGGCGACTAAATTGACGACTAAATTGACGACTACATTAGCGACTAAATTGATGACTAAATAAGCGACTAAATTGACGGCTACATTGGCGACTAAATTGGCGACTAAATTAGCGACTAAATTGGCGACTAAATAGACGACTAAATTGAAGACTAAATTGACGACTAAATTGAAGACTAAACTGACGACTAAATTGAAGACTAAATTGAAGACTAACTTGGCGACTAAACTGACGACTAAATTGAAGACTAAATTGACGACTAAATTGAAGACTAAATTGACGACTAAATTGAAGACTAAATTGACGACTAAATTGAAGACTAAATTGACGACTAAATTGAAGACTAAATTGGCGACTAAATTGAAGACTAAATTGACGACTAAATTGAAGACTAAATTGATGACTAAATTGAAGACTAAATTGACGACTAAATTGAAGACTAAATTGACGACAATATTGGCGACTAAACTGACGACTAAATTGAAGACTAAATTGGCGACTAAACTGACGACTAAATTGAAGACTAAATTGACGACTAAATTGAAGACTAAATTGACGACTAAATTGACGACAAAATTGACGACTAAATTGACGACTAAATTGGCGACTAAATTATCGACTAAATTGACGACTAAATTATCGACTAAATTGACGACTAAATTTACGACTAAATTGGCGACTAGGTTGGCGACTTAATTGACGACTAAGTAAGCGACTAAATTGACGACTAAATTGACGAATAAATTGACAACTAAATTACCGAATAAATTGCCGACTAGATTAACGACTAAATTGAAGACAAAATTGACGACTAAACTGGCGACTAAATTGACGACTAAATTATCGACTAAATTAACGACTTAATTGACGACTAAATTGACGACTGAGTTGACGGGTAAATTGGCGACTAAATTGACGACTAAATTGACGACTACATTAGCGACTAAATTGATGACTAAATAAGCGACTAAATTGACGGCTACATTGGCGACTAAATTGGCGACTAAATTAGCGACTAAATTGGCGACTAAATAGACGACTAAATTGAAGACTAAATTGACGACTAAATTGAAGACTAAGCTGACGACTAAATTGAAGACTAAATTGAAGACTAACTTGGCGACTAAACTGACGACTAAATTGAAGACTAAATTGACGACTAAATTGAAGACTAAATTGACGACTAAATTGAAGACTAAATTGACGACTAAATTGAAGACTAAATTGACGACTAAATTGAAGACTAAATTGACGACTAAATTGAAGACTAAATTGACGACTAAATTGAAGACTAAATTGACGACTAAATTGAAGACTAAATTGACGACTAAATTGAAGACTAAATTGACGACAATATTGGCGACTAAACTGACGACTAAATTGAAGACTAAATTGGCGACTAAACTGACGACTAAATTGAAGACTAAATTGACGACTAAATTGAAGACTAAATTGACGACTAAATTGACGACAAAATTGACGACTAAATTGACGACTAAATTGGCGACTAAATTATCGACTAAATTGACGACTAAATTATCGACTAAATTGACGACTAAATTTACGACTAAATTGGCGACTAGGTTGGCGACTTAATTGACGACTAAGTAAGCGACTAAATTGACGACTAAATTGACGTATAAATTGACAACTAAATTACCGAATAAATTGCCGACTAGATTAACGACTAAATTGAAGACAAAATTGACGACTAAACTGGCGACTAAATTGACGACTAAATTGACCACTAAATTGACGACTAAATTGATGACTAAATAAACGACAAAATTGGCGACTAAATTGACGACTGAATTGACGACTAAATTGACGACTAATTTGATGACTAAAATATCGACTAAATTATCGACTAAATTAACGACTAAATTGACGCCTTAGTTAAGTTAGTTGACGACTACATTGACGACTAATTTGGTGATTAAATTATCGACTAAATTGACGACTAAATTGACGACTAAGCTGACGACTAAATTGACTACTAAATAAGCGACTAAATTGACGACTAAATTGACGACTACATTAGCGACTAAATTAACGACTAAATTGACGACTAATTTATCGAATTAATTGGCGGCTAAATTATCAGCTAAATTGACGACAAAATTGGCGACTATTTTGACGACTAAATTAGTGACTAAATTAGCGACTAAATTGGCGACTAAATTAACGACTAAATTGAACCCTAAATTAGACTGACGACTAAATTAGCGACTAAATTGACGAATAAATTGACGACTAATTTAACCACTAAATTGGCGACTAAATAATCGACTAAAATGACGACTAAATTGACGACAAAATAGGCGGCTGAATTGACGACTAATTTGACGAATAAATTATCGACTAAATTGACTACTAAATTGACGACTAAGTTGACGACTAAATGGGTGACTTCATTGACGACTAAATAAGCGACTAAATTGTCGACTAAATTGGCGACTATGTAAGCGACAAAATTGCCGACTAAATTGCCGACTAAATTTCCGACTAAATTGAGGACTAAATTGACGATTAAATTGGCGACTAAATTGGCGACTAGATAGGCGACTAAATTATATACTAAATTGACGACTAAATTATCGACTAAATTAACGACTAAATTGACGACTAAAGTGACGACTGAGTTGACGGCTAAATTGGCGACTAAATTGACGACTAAATTGACGACTACATTAGCGACTAAATTGATGACTAAATAAGCGACTAAATTGACGGCTACATTGGCGACTAAATTGGTGACTAAATTAGCGACTAAATTGGCGACTAAATAGACGACTAAATTGAAGACTAAATTGACGACTAAATTGAAGACTAAATTGAAGACTAAATTGACGACTAAATTGAAGACTAAATTGACGACTAAATTGATGACTAAATAAGCGACTAAATTGACGGCTACATTGGCGACTAAATTGGCGACTAAATTAGCGACTAAATTGGCGACTAAATAGACGACTAAATTGAAGACTAAATTGACGACTAAATTGAAGACTAAACTGACGACTAAATTGAAGACTAAATTGAAGACTAACTTGGCGACTAAACTGACGACTAAATTGAAGACTAAATTGACGACTAAATTGAAGACTAAATTGACGACTAAATTGAAGACTAAATTGACGACTAAATTGAAGACTAAATTGACGACTAAATTATCGACTAAATTGACGACTAAATTATCGACCAAATTGACGACTAAATTTACGACTAAATTGGCGACTAGGTTGGCGACTTAATTGACGACTAAGTAAGCGACTAAATTGACGACAATATTGGCGACTAAACTGACGACTAAATTGAAGACTAAATTGGCGACTAAACTGACGACTAAATTGAAGACTAAATTGACGACTAAATTGAAGACTAAATTGACGACTAAATTGAAGACTAAATTGACGACTAAATTGGCGACTAAACTGACGACTAAATTGAAGACTAAATTGAAGACTGAATTGAAGACTAAATTGACGACTAAATTGGCGACTAAACTGACGACTAAATTGAAGACTAAATTGAAGACTAACTTGGCGACTAAACTGACGACTAAATTGAAGACTAAATTGACGACTAAATTGAAGACTAAATTGACGACTAAATTGAAGACTAAACTGACGACTAAATTGAAGACTAAATTGACGACTAAATTGAAGACTAAACTGACGACTAAATTGAAGACTAAATTGAAGACTAACTTGGCGACTAAACTGACGACTAAATTGAAGACTAAATTGACGACTAAATTGAAGACTAAACTGACGACTAAATTGAAGACTAAATTGAAGACTAACTTGGCGACTAAACTGACGACTAAATTGAAGACTAAATTGACGACTAAATTGAAGACTAAATTGACGACTAAATTGAAGACTAAATTGACGACTAAATTGAAGACTAAATTGACGACTAAATTGAAGACTAAATTGACGACTAAATTGAAGACTAAATTGACGACTAAATTGAAGACTAAATTGACGACTAAATTGAAGACTAAATTGACGACAATATTGGCGACTAAACTGACGACTAAATTGAAGACTAAATTGGCGACTAAACTGACGACTAAATTGAAGACTAAATTGACGACTAAATTGAAGACTAAATTGACGACTAAATTGACGACAAAATTGACGACTAAATTGACGACTAAATTGGCGACTAAACTGACGACTAAATTGAAGACTAAATTGGCGACTAAACTGACGACTAAATTGAAGACTAAATTGACGACTAAATTGAAGACTAAATTGGCGACTAAACTGACGACTAAATTGAAGACTAAATTGACGACTAAATTGAAGACTAAATTGACGACTAAATTGAAGACTAAATTGACGACTAAATTGACGACTAAATTGGCGACTAAATTATCGACTAAATTGACGACTAAATTATCGACTAAATTGACGACTAAATTTACGACTAAATTGGCGACTAGGTTGGCGACTTAATTGACGACTAAGTAAGCGACTAAATTGACGACTAAATTGACGAATAAATTGACAACTAAATTACCGAATAAATTGCCGACTAGATTAACGACTAAATTGAAGACAAAATTGACGACTAAACTGGCGACTAAATTGACGACTAAATTATCGACTAAATTAACGACTAAATTGACGACTAAATTGATGACTGAGTTGACGGGTAAATTGGCGACTAAATTGACGACTAAATTGACGACTACATTAGCGACTAAATTGATGACTAAATAAGCGACTAAATTGACGGCTACATTGGCGACTAAATTGGCGACTAAATTAGCGACTAAATTGGCGACTAAATAGACGACTAAATTGAAGACTAAATTGACGACTAAATTGAAGACTAAACTGACGACTAAATTGAAGACTAAATTGAAGACTAACTTGGCGACTAAACTGACGACTAAATTGAAGACTAAATTGACGACTAAATTGAAGACTAAATTGACGACTAAATTGAAGACTAAATTGACGACTAAATTGAAGACTAAATTGACGACTAAATTGAAGACTAAATTGACGACTAAATTGAAGACTAAATTGACGACTAAATTGAAGACTAAATTGACGACTAAATTGAAGACTAAATTGACGACTAAATTGAAGACTAAATTGACGACAATATTGGCGACTAAACTGACGACTAAATTGAAGACTAAATTGGCGACTAAACTGACGACTAAATTGAAGACTAAATTGACGACTAAATTGAAGACTAAATTGACGACTAAATTGACGACAAAATTGACGACTAAATTGACGACTAAATTGGCGACTAAATTATCGACTAAATTGACGACTAAATTATCGACTAAATTGACGACTAAATTTACGACTAAATTGGCGACTAGGTTGGCGACTTAATTGACGACTAAGTAAGCGACTAAATTGACGACTAAATTGACGTATAAATTGACAACTAAATTACCGAATAAATTGCCGACTAGATTAACGACTAAATTGAAGACAAAATTGACGACTAAACTGGCGACTAAATTGACGACTAAATTGACCACTAAATTGACGACTAAATTGACGACTAAATAAACGACAAAATTGGCGACTAAATTGACGACTGAATTGACGACTAAATTGACGACTAATTTGATGACTAAATTATCGACTAAATTATCGACTAAATTAACGACTAAATTGACGCCTTAGTTAAGTTAGTTGACGACTACATTGACGACTAATTTGGTGATTAAATTATCGACTAAATTGACGACTAAATTGACGACTAAGCTGACGACTAAATTGACTACTAAATAAGCGACTAAATTGACGACTAAATTGACGACTACATTAGCGACTAAATTAACGACTAAATTGACGACTAATTTATCGAATTAATTGGCGGCTAAATTATCAGCTAAATTGACGACAAAATTGGCGACTATTTTGACGACTAAATGAGTGACTAAATTAGCGACTAAATTGACGACTAAATTAACGACTAAATTGAACCCTAAATTAGACTGACGACTAAATTAGCGACTAAATTGACGAATAAATTGACGACTAAATTAACCACTAAATTGGCGACTAAATAATCGACTAAAATGACGACTAAATTGACGACAAAATAGGCGGCTGAATTGACGACTAATTTGACGAATAAATTATCGACTAAATTGACTACTAAATTGACGACTAAGTTGACGACTAAATGGGTGACTTCATTGACGACTAAATAAGCGACTAAATTGTCGACTAAATTGGCGACTATGTAAGCGACAAAATTGCCGACTAAATTGCCGACTAAATTTCCGACTAAATTGAGGACTAAATTGACGATTAAATTGGCGACTAAATTGGCGACTAGATTGGCGACTAAATTATATACTAAATTGACGACTAAATTATCGACTAAATTAACGACTAAATTGACGACTAAATTGACGACTGAGTTGACGGCTAAATTGGCGACCAAATTGACGACTAAATTGACGACTACATTAGCGACTAAATTGATGACTAAATAAGCGACTAAATTGACGGCTACATTGGCGACTAAATTGGCGACTAAATTAGCGACTAAATTGGCGATTAAATAGACGACTAAATTGAAGACTAAATTGACGACTAAATTGAAGACTAAACTGACGACTAAATTGAAGACTAAATTGAAGACTAACTTGGCGACTAAACTGACGACTAAATTGAAGACTAAATTGACGACTAAATTGAAGACTAAATTGACGACTAAATTGAAGACTAAATTGACGACTAAATTGAAGACTAAATTGACGACTAAATTGAAGACTAAATTGACGACTAAATTGAAGACTAAATTGACGACTAAATTGAAGACTAAATTGATGACTAAATTGAAGACTAAATTGACGACTAAATTGAAGACTAAATTGACGACAATATTGGCGACTAAACTGACGACTAAATTGAAGACTAAATTGGCGACTAAACTGACGACTAAATTGAAGACTAAATTGACGACTAAATTGAAGACTAAATTGACGACTAAATTGACGACAAAATTGACGACTAAATTGACGACTAAATTAACGACTAAATTATCGGCTAAATTGACGACTAAATTATCGACTAAATTGACGACTAAATTTACGACTAAATTGGCGACTAGGTTGGCGACTTAATTGGCGACTATGTAAGCGACAAAATTGCCGACTAAATTGCCGACTAAATTTCCTACTAAATTGAGGACTAAATTGACGATTAAATTGGCGACTAAATTGGCGACTAGATTGGCGACTAAATTATATACTAAATTGACGACTAAATTTTCGACTAAATTAACGACTAAATTGACGACTGAGTTGACGACTGAGTTGACGGCTAAATTGGCGACTAAATTGACGACTAAATTGACGACTACATTAGCGACTAAATTGATGACTAAATAAGCGACTAAATTGACGGCTACATTGGCGACTAAATTGGCGACTAAATTAGCGACTAAATTGGCGACTAAATAGACGACTAAATTGAAGACTAAATTGACGACTAAATTGAAGACTAAACTGACGACTAAATTGAAGACTAAATTGAAGACTAACTTGGCGACTAAACTGACGACTAAATTGAAGACTAAATTGACGACTAAATTGACGACTGAGTTGACGGTTAAATTGGCGACTAAATTGACGACTAAATTGACGACTACATTAGCGACTAAATTGATGACTAAATAAGCGACTAAATTGACGGCTACATTGGCGACTAAATTGGCGACTAAATTAGCGACTAAATTGGCGACTAAATAGACGACTAAATTGAAGACTAAATTGACGACTAAATTGAAGACTAAACTGACGACTAAATTGAAGACTAAATTGAAGACTAACTTGGCGACTAAACTGACGACTAAATTGAAGACTAAATTGACGACTAAATTGAAGACTAAATTGACGACTAAATTGAAGACTAAATTGACGACTAAATTGAAGACTAAATTGACGACTAAATTGAAGACTAAATTGACGACTAAATTGAAGACTAAATTGATGACTAAATTGAAGACTAAATTGACGACTAAATTGAAGACTAAATTGACGACAATATTGGCGACTAAACTGACGACTAAATTGAAGACTAAATTGGCGACTAAACTGACGACTAAATTGAAGACTAAATTGACGACTAAATTGAAGATTAAATTGACGACTAAATTGACGACAAAATTGACGACTAAATTGACGACTAAATTGGCGACTAAATTATCGACTAAATTGACGACTAAATTCTCGACTAAATTGACGACTAAATTTACGACTAAATTGGCGACTAGGTTGGCGACTTAATTGACGACTAAGTAAGCGACTAAATTGACGACTAAATTGACGAATAAATTGACAACTAAATTACCGAATAAATTGTCGACTAGATTAACGACTAAATTGAAGACAAAATTGACGACTAAACTGGCGACTAAATTGACGACTAAATTATCGACTAAATTAACGACTAAATTGACGACTAAATTGACGACTGAGTTGACGGGTAAATTGGCGACTAAATTGACGACTAAATTAACGACTAAATTGAACCCTAAATTAGACTGACGACTAAATTAGCGACTAAATTGACGAATAAATTGACGACTAAATTGACGACTAAGCTGACGACTAAATAATCGACTAAAATGACGACTAAATTGACGACTAAATTGACGACAAAATAGGCGGCTGAATTGACGACTAATTTGACGAATAAATTATCGACTGAATTGACTACTAAATTGACGACTAAGTTGACGACTAAATGGGTGACTTCATTGACGACTAAATAAGCGACAAAATTGTCGACTAAATTGGCGACTATGTAAGCGACAAAATTGCCGACTAAATTGCCGACTAAATTTCCGACTAAATTGAGGACTAAATTGACGATTAAATTGGCGACTAAATTGGCGACTAGATTGGCGACTAAATTATATACTAAATTGACGACTAAATTATCGACTAAATTAACGACTAAATTGACGACTGAGTTGACGACTGAGTTGACGGCTAAATTGGCGACTAAATTGACGACTAAATTGACGACTACATTAGCGACTAAATTGATGACTAAATAAGCGACTAAATTGACGGCTACATTGGCGACTAAATTGGCGACTAAATTAGCGACTAAATTGGCGACTAAATAGACGACTAAATTGAAGACTAAATTGACGACTAAATTGAAGACTAAACTGACGACTAAATTGAAGACTAAATTGAAGACTAACTTGGCGACTAAACTGACGACTAAATTGAAGACTAAATTGACGACTAAATTGACGACTGAGTTGACGGTTAAATTGGCGACTAAATTGACGACTAAATTGACGACTACATTAGCGACTAAATTGATGACTAAATAAGCGACTAAATTGACGGCTACTCTGGCGACTAAATTGGCGACTAAATTAGCGACTAAATTGGCGACTAAATAGACGACTAAATTGAAGACTAAATTGACGACTAAATTGAAGACTAAACTGACGACTAAATTGAAGACTAAATTGAAGACTAACTTGGCGACTAAACTGACGACTAAATTGAAGACTAAATTGACGACTAAATTGAAGACTAAATTGACGACTAAATTGAAGACTAAATTGACGACTAAATTGACGACTAAATTGACGACTAAATTGAAGACTAAATTGACGACTAAATTGAAGACTAAATTGATGACTAAATTGAAGACTAAATTGACGACTAAATTGAAGACTAAATTGACGACAATATTGGCGACTAAACTGACGACTATATTGAAGACTAAATTGGCGACTAAACTGACGACTAAATTGAAGACTAAATTGACGACTAAATTGAAGACTAAATTGACGACTAAATTGACGACAAAATTGACGACTAAATTGACGACTAAATTGGCGACTTAATTGAAGACTAAATTGACGACTAAATTGAAGACTAAATTGACGACTAAATTGAAGACTAAATTGACGACTAAATTGAAGACTAAATTGATGACTAAATTGAAGACTAAATTGACGACTAAATTGAAGACTAAATTGACGACAATATTGGCGACTAAACTGACGACTATATTGAAGACTAAATTGGCGACTAAACAGACGACTAAATTGAAGACTAAATTGACGACTAAATTGAAGACTAAATTGACGACTAAATTGACGACAAAATTGACGACTAAATTGACGACTAAATTGGCGACTAAATTATCGACTAAATTGACGACTAAATTCTCGACTAAATTGACGACTAAATTTACGACTAAATTGGCAACTAGGTTGGCGACTTAATTGACGACTAAGTAAGCGACTAAATTGACGACTAAATTGACGAATAAATTGACAACTAAATTACCGAATAAATTGCCGACTAGATTAACGACTAAATTGTAGACAAAATTGACGACTAAACTGGCGACTAAATTGACGACTAAATTTACGACTAAATTGGCGACTAGGTTGGCGACTTAATTGACGACTAAGTAAGCGACTAAATTGACGACTAAATTGAAGACTAAATTGACGACTAAATTGAAGACTAAATTGATGACTAAATTGAAGACTAAATTGACGACTAAATTGAAGACTAAATTGACGACAATATTGGCGACTAAACTGACGACTATATTGAAGACTAAATTGGCGACTAAACTGACGACTAAATTGAAGACTAAATTGACGACTAAATTGAAGACTAAATTGACGACTAAATTGACGACAAAATTGACGACTAAATTGACGACTAAATTGGCGACTAAATTATCGACTAAATTGACGACTAAATTCTCGACTAAATTGACGACTAAATTTACGACTAAATTGGCAACTAGGTTGGCGACTTAATTGACGACTAAGTAAGCGACTAAATTGACGACTAAATTGACGAATAAATTGACAACTAAATTACCGAATAAATTGCCGACTAGATTAACGACTAAATTGTAGACAAAATTGACGACTAAACTGGCGACTAAATTGACGACTAAATTTACGACTAAATTGGCGACTAGGTTGGCGACTTAATTGACGACTAAGTAAGCGACTAAATTGACGACTAAATTGACGAATAAATTGACAACTAAATTACCGAATAAATTGCCGACTAGATTAACGACTAAATTGAAGACAAAATTGACGACTAAACTGGCGACTAAATTGACGACTAAATTATCGACTAAATTAACGACTAAATTGACGACTAAATTGACGACTGAGTTGACGGGTAAATTGGCGACTAAATTGACGACTAAATTGACGACTACATTAGCGACTAAATTGATGACTAAATAAGCGACTAAATTGACGGCTACATTGGCGACTAAATTGGCGACTGAATTAGCGACTAAATTGGCGACTAAATAGACGACTAAATTGAAGACTAAATTGACGACTAAATTGAAGACTAAACTGACGACTAAATTGAAGACTAAATTGAAGACTAACTTGGCGACTAAACTGACGACTAAATTGAAGACTAAATTGACGACTAAATTGAAGACTAAATTGACGACTAAATTGAAGACTAAATTGACGACTAAATTGAAGACTAAATTGACGACTAAATTGAAGACTAAATTGACGACTAAATTGAAGACTAAATTGACGACTAAATTGAAGACTAAATTGACGACTAAATTGAAGACTAAATTGACGACTAAATTGAAGACTGAGTTGACGGTTAAATTGGCGACTAAATTGACGACTAAATTGACGACTACATTAGCGACTAAATTGATGACTAAATAAGCGACTAAATTGACGGCTACATTGGCGACTAAATTGGCGACTAAATTAGCGACTAAATTGGCGACTAAATAGACGACTAAATTGAAGACTAAAATGACGACTAAATTGAAGACTAAACTGACGACTAAATTGAAGACTAAATTGAAGACTAACTTGGCGACTAAACTGACGACTAAATTGAAGACTAAATTGACGACTAATTTGAAGACTAAATTGACGACTAAATTGAAGACTAAATTGACGACTAAATTGAAGACTAAATTGACGACTAAATTGAAGACTAAATTGACGACTAAATTGAAGACTAAATTGATGACTAAATTGAAGACTAAATTGACGACTAAATTGAAGACTAAATTGACGACAATATTGGCGACTAAACTGACGACTATATTGAAGACTAAATTGGCGACTAAACTGACGACTAAATTGACCACTAAATTGACGACTAAATTGAAGACTAAATTGACGACTAAATTGACGACAAAATTGACGACTAAATTGACGACTAAATTGGCGACTAAATTGAAGACTAAATTGACGACTAAATTGAAGACTAAATTGACGACTAAATTGAAGACTAAATTGACGACTAAATTGAAGACTAAATTGATGACTAAATTGAAGACTAAATTGACGACTAAATTGAAGACTAAATTGACGACAATATTGGCGACTAAACTGACGACTATATTGGAGACTAAATTGGCGACTAAACTGACGACTAAATTGAAGACTAAATTGACGACTAAATTGAAGACTAAATTGACGACTAAATTGACGACTAAATTGACGACTAAATTGGCGACTAAATTATCGACTAAATTGACGACTAAATTCTCGACTAAATTGACGACTAAATTTACGACTAAATTGGCAACTAGGTTGGCGACTTAATTGACGACTAAGTAAGCGACTAAATTGACGACTAAATTGACGAATAAATTGACAACTAAATTACCGAATAAATTGCCGACTAGATTAACGACTAAATTGTAGACAAAATTGACGACTAAACTGGCGACTAAATTGACGACTAAATTTACGACTAAATTGGCGACTAGGTTGGCGACTTAATTGACGACTAAGTAAGCGACTAAATTGACGACTAAATTGAAGACTAAATTGACGACTAAATTGAAGACTAAATTGATGACTAAATTGAAGACTAAATTGACGACTATATTGAAGACTAAATTGACGACAATATTGGCGACTAAACTGACGACTATATTGAAGACTAAATTTGCGACTAAACTGACGACTAAATTGAAGACTAAATTGACGACTAAATTGAAGACTAAATTGACGACTAAATTGACGACAAAATTGACGACTAAATTGACGACTAAATTGGCGACTAAATTATCGACTAAATTGACGACTAAATTCTCGACTAAATTGACGACTAAATTTACGACTAAATTGGCAACTAGGTTGGCGACTTAATTGACGACTAAGTAAGCGACTAAATTGACGACTAAATTGACGAATAAATTGACAACTAAATTACCGAATAAATTGCCGACTAGATTAACGACTAAATTGTAGACAAAATTGACGACTAAACTGGCGACTAAATTGACGACTAAATTTACGACTAAATTGGCGACTAGGTTGGCGACTTAATTGACGACTAAGTAAGCGACTAAATTGACGACTAAATTGACGAATAAATTGACAACTAAATTACCGAATAAATTGCCGACTAGATTAACGACTAAATTGAAGACAAAATTGACGACTAAACTGGCGACTAAATTGACGACTAAATTATCGACTAAATTAACGACTAAATTGACGACTAAATTGACGACTGAGTTGACGGGTAAATTGGCGACTAAATTGACGACTAAATTGACGACTACATTAGCGACTAAATTGATGACTAAATAAGCGACTAAATTGACGGCTACATTGGCGACTAAATTGGCGACTGAATTAGCGACTAAATTGGCGACTAAATAGACGACTAAATTGAAGACTAAATTGACGACTAAATTGAAGACTAAACTGACGACTAAATTGAAGACTAAATTGAAGGCTAACTTGGCGACTAAACTGACGACTAAATTGAAGACTAAATTGACGACTAAATTGAAGACTAAATTGACGACTAAATTGAAGACTAAATTGACGACTAAATTGAAGACTAAATTGACGACTAAATTGAAGACTAAATTGACGACTAAATTGAAGACTAAATTGACGACTAAATTGAAGACTAAATTGACGACTAAATTGAAGACTAAATTGACGACTAAATTGAAGACTAAATTGACGACAATATTGGCGACTAAACTGACGACTAAATTGAAGACTAAATTGGCGACTAAACTGACGACTAAATTGAAGACTAAATTGACGACTAAATTGAAGACTAAATTGACGACTAAATTGACGACAAAATTGACGACTAAATTGACGACTAAATTGGCGACTAAATTATCGACTAAATTGACGACTAAATTATCGACTAAATTGACGACTAAATTTACGACTAAATTGGCGACTAGGTTGGCGACTTAATTGACGACTAAGTAAGCGACTAAATTGACGACTAAATTGACGTATAAATTGACAACTAAATTACCGAATAAATTGCCGACTAGATTAACGACTAAATTGAAGACAAAATTGACGACTAAACTGGCGACTAAATTGACGACTAAATTGACCACTAAATTGACGACTAAATTGACGACTAAATAAACGACAAAATTGGCGACTAAATTGACGACTGAATTGACGACTAAATTGACGACTAATTTGATGACTAAATTATCGACTAAATTATCGACTAAATTAACGACTAAATTGACGCCTTAGTTAAGTTAGTTGACGACTACATTGACGACTAATTTGGTGATTAAATTATCGACTAAATTGACGACTAAATTGACGACTAAGCTGACGACTAAATTGACTACTAAATAAGCGACTAAATTGACGACTAAATTGACGACTACATTAGCGACTAAATTAACGACTAAATTGACGACTAATTTATCGAATTAATTGGCGGCTAAATTATCAGCTAAATTGACGACAAAATTGGCGACTATTTTGACGACTAAATTAGTGACTAAATTAGCGACTAAATTGACGACTAAATTAACGACTAAATTGAACCCTAAATTGGCGACTAAATAATCGACTAAAATGACGACTAAATTGACGACAAAATAGGCGGCTGAATTGACGACTAATTTGACGAATAAATTATCGACTAAATTGACTACTAAATTGACGACTAAGTTGACGACTAAATGGGTGACTTCATTGACGACTAAATAAGCGACTAAATTGTCGACTAAATTGCCGACTAAATTTCCGACTAAATTGAGGACTAAATTAGCGACTAAATTGACGAATAAATTGACGACTAAATTAACCACTAAATTGGCGACTAAATAATCGACTAAAATGACGACTAAATTGACGACAAAATAGGCGGCTGAATTGACGACTAATTTGACGAATAAATTATCGACTAAATTGACTACTAAATTGACGACTAAGTTGACGACTAAATGGGTGACTTCATTGACGACTAAATAAGCGACTAAATTGTCGACTAAATTGCCGACTAAATTTCCGACTAAATTGAGGACTAAATTGACGATTAAATTGGCGACTAAATTGGCGACTAGATTGGCGACTAAATTATATACTAAATTGACGACTAAATTATCGACTAAATTAACGACTAAATTGACGACAAAATTGACGACTGAGTTGACGGCTAAATTGGCGACTTAATTGACGACTAAATTGACGACTACATTAGCGACTAAATTGATGACTAAATAAGCGACTAAATTGACGGCTACATTGGCGACTAAATTGGCGACTAAATTAGCGACTAAATTGGCGACTAAATAGACGACTAAATTGAAGACTAAATTGACGACTAAATTGAAGACTAAACTGACGACTATATTGAAGACTAAATTGAAGACTAACTTGGCGACTAAACTGACGACTAAATTGAAGACTAAATTGACGACTAAATTGAAGACTAAATTGACGACTAAATTGAAGACTAAATTGACGACTAAATTGAAGACTAAATTGACGACTAAATTGAAGACTAAATTGACGACTAAATTGAAGACTAAATTGACGACTAAATTGAAGACTAAATTGATGACTAAATTGAAGACTAAATTGACGACTAAATTGAAGACTAAATTGACGACAATATTGGCGACTAAACTGACGACTAAATTGAAGACTAAATTGGCGACTAAACTGACGACTAAATTGAAGACTAAATTGACGACTAAATTGAAGACTAAATTGACGACTAAATTGACGACAAAATTGACGACTAAATTGACGACTAAATTGGCGACTAAATTATCGACTAAATTGACGACTAAATTATCGACTAAATTGACGACTAAATTTACGACTAAATTGGCGACTAGGTTGGCGACTTAATTGACGACTAAGTAAGCGACTAAATTGACGACTAAATTGACGAATAAATTGACAACTAAATTACCGAATAAATTGCCGACTAGATTAACGACTAAATTGAAGACAAAATTGACGACTAAACTGGCGACTAAATTGACGACTAAATTATCGACTAAATTAACGACTAAATTGACGGCTACATTGGCGACTAAATTGGCGACTAAATTAGCGACTAAATTGGCGACTAAATAGACGACTAAATTGAAGACTAAATTGACGACTAAATTGAAGACTAAACTGACGACTAAATTGAAGACTAAATTGAAGACTAACTTGGCGACTAAACTGACGACTAAATTGAAGACTAAATTGACGACTAAATTGAAGACTAAATTGACGACTAAATTGAAGACTAAATTGACGACTAAATTGAAGACTAAATTGACGACTAAATTGAAGACTAAATTGACGACTAAATTGAAGACTAAATTGGCGACTAAATTGAAGACTAAATTGACGACTAAATTGAAGAATAAATTGACGACTAAATTGAAGACTAAATTGACGACTAAATTGAAGACTAAATTGACGACAATATTGGCGACTAAACTGACGACTAAATTGAAGACTAAATTGGCGACTAAACTGACGACTAAATTGAAGACTAAATTGACGACTAAATTGAAGACTAAATTGACGACTAAATTGACGACAAAATTGACGACTAAATTGTCGACTAAATTGGCGACTAAATTATCGACTAAATTGACGACTAAATTATCGACTAAATTGACGACTAAATTTACGACTAAATTGGCGACTAGGTTGGCGACTTAATTGACGACTAAGTAAGCGACTAAATTGACGACTAAATTGACGTATAAATTGACAACTAAATTACCGAATAAATTGCCGACTAGATTAACGACTAAATTGAAGACAAAATTGACGACTAAACTGGCGACTAAATTGACGACTAAATTGACCACTAAATTAACGACTAAATTGACGACTAAATAAACGACAAAATTGGCGACTAAATTGACGACTGAATTGACGACTAAATTGACGACTAATTTGATGACTAAATTATCGACTAAATTATCGACTAAATTAACGACTAAATTGACGCCTTAGTTAAGTTAGTTGACGACTACATTGACGACTAATTTGGTGATTAAATTATCGACTAAATTGACGACTAAATTGACGACTAAGCTGACGACTAAATTGACTACTAAATAAGCGACTAAATTGACGACTAAATTGACGACTACATTAGCGACTAAATTAACGACTAAATTGACGACTAATTTATCGAATTAATTGGCGGCTAAATTATCAGCTAAATTGACGACAAAATTGGCGACTATTTTGACGACTAAATTAGTGACTAAATTAGCGACTAAATTGACGACTAAATTAACGACTAAATTGAACCCTAAATTAGACTGACGACTAAATTAGCGACTAAATTGACGAATAAATTGACGACTAAATTAACCACTAAATTGGCGACTAAATAATCGACTAAAATGACGACTAAATTGACGACAAAATAGGCGGCTGAATTGACGACTAATTTGACGAATAAATTATCGACTAAATTGACTACTAAATTGACGACTAAGTTGACGACTAAATGGGTGACTTCATTGACGACTAAATAAGCGACTAAATTGTCGACTAAATTGGCGACTATGTAAGCGACAAAATTGCCGACTAAATTGCCGACTAAATTTCCGATTAAATTGAGGACTAAATTGACGATTAAATTGGCGACTAAATTGGCGACTAGATTGGCGACTAAATTATATACTAAATTGACGACTAAATTATCGACTAAATTAACGACTAAATTGACGACTAAATTGACGACTGAGTTGACGGCTAAATTGGCGACTAAATTGACGACTAAATTGACGACTACATTAGCGACTAAATTGATGACTAAATAAGCGACTAAATTGACGGCTACATTGGCGACTAAATTGGCGACTAAATTAGCGACTAAATTGGCGACTAAATAGACGACTAAATTGAAGACTAAATTGACGACTAAATTGAAGACTAAACTGACGACTAAATTGAAGACTAAATTGAAGACTAACTTGGCGACTAAACTGACGACTAAATTGAAGACTAAATTGACGACTAAATTGAAGACTAAATTGACGACTAAATTGAAGACTAAATTGACGACTAAATTGAAGACTAAATTGACGACTAAATTGAAGACTAAATTGACGACTAAAATGAAGACTAAATTGACGACTAAATTGAAGACTAAATTGATGACTAAATTGAAGACTAAATTGACGACTAAATTGAAGACTAAATTGACGACAATATTGGCGACTAAACTGACGACTAAATTGAAGACTAAATTGGCGACTAAACTGACGACTAAATTGAAGACTAAATTGACGACTAAATTGAAGACTAAATTGACGACTAAATTGACGACAAAATTGACGACTAAATTGACGACTAAATTGGCGACTAAATTATCGACTAAATTGACGACTAAATTATCGACTAAATTGACGACTAAATTTACGACTAAATTGGCGACTAGGTTGGCGACTTAATTGACGACTAAGTAAGCGACTAAATTGACGACTAAATTGACGAATAAATTGACAACTAAATTACCGAATAAATTGCCGACTAGATTAACGACTAAATTGAAGACAAAATTGACGACAAAACTGGCGACTAAATTGACGACTAAATTATCGACTAAATTAACGACTAAATTGACGACTAAATTGACGACTGAGTTGACGGGTAAATTGGCGACTAAATTGACGACTAAATTGACGACTACATTAGCGACTAAATTGATGACTAAATAAGCGACTAAATTGACGGCTACATTGGCGACTAAATTGGCGACTAAATTAGCGACTAAATTGGCGACTAAATAGACGACTAAATTGAAGACTAAATTGACGACTAAATTGAAGACTAAACTGACGACTAAATTGAAGACTAAATTGAAGACTAAATTGGCGACTAAACTGACGACTAAATTGAAGACTAAATTGACGACTAAATTGAAGACTAAATTGACGACTAAATTGAAGACTAAATTGACGACTAAATTGAAGACTAAATTGACGACTAAATTGAAGACTAAATTGACGACTAAATTGAAGAATAAATTGACGACTAAATTGAAGACTAAATTGACGACTAAATTGAAGACTAAATTGACGACAATATTGGCGACTAAACTGACGACTAAATTGAAGACTAAATTGGCGACTAAACTGACGACTAAATTGAAGACTAAATTGACGACTAAATTGAAGACTAAATTGACGACTAAATTGAAGAATAAATTGACGACTAAATTGAAGAATAAATTGACGACTAAATTGAAGACTAAATTGACGACTAAATTGAAGACTAAATTGACGACAATATTGGCGACTAAACTGACGACTAAATTGAAAACTAAATTGGCGACTAAACTGACGACTAAATTGAAGACTAAATTATCGACTAAATTGACGACTAAATTTACGACTAAATTGGCGACTAGGTTGGCGACTTAATTGACGACTAAGTATTCGACTAAATTGACGACTAAATTGACGTATAAATTGACAACTAAATTACCGAATAAATTGCCGACTAGATTAACGACTAAATTGAAGACAAAATTGACGACTAAACTGGCGACTAAATTGACGACTAAATTGACCACTAAATTGACGACTAAATTGACGACTAAATAAACGACAAAATTGGCGACTAAATTGACGACTGAATTGACGACTAAATTGACGACTAGTTTGATGACTAAATTATCGACTAAATTATCGACGAAATTAACGACTAAATTGACGCCTTAGTTAAGTTAGTTGACGACTACATTGACGACTAATTTGGTGATTAAATTATCGACTAAATTGACGACTAAATTGACGACTAAGCTGACGACTAAATTGACTACTAAATAAGCGACTAAATTGACGACTAAATTGACGACTACATTAGCGACTAAATTAACGACTAAATTGACGACTAATTTATCGAATTAATTGGCGGCTAAATTATCAGCTAAATTGACGACAAAATTGGCGACTATTTTGACGACTAAATTAGTGACTAAATTAGCGACTAAATTGACGACTAAATTAACGACTAAATTGAACCCTAAATTAGACTGACGACTAAATTAGCGACTAAATTGACGAATAAATTGACGACTAAATTAACCACTAAATTGGCGACTAAATAATCGACTAAAATGACGACTAAATTGACGACAAAACAGGCGGCTGAATTGACGACTAATTTGACGAATAAATTATCGACTAAATTGACTACTAAATTGACGACTAAGTTGACGACTAAATGGGTGACTTCATTGACGACTAAATAAGCGACTAAATTGTCGACTAAATTGGCGACTATGTAAGCGACAAAATTGCCGACTAAATTGCCGACTAAATTTCCGATTAAATTGAGGACTAAATTGACGATTAAATTGGCGACTAAATTGGCGACTAGATTGGCGACTAAATTATATACTAAATTGACGACTAAATTATCGACTAAATTAACGACTAAATTGGCGACTAAATTGACGACTAAATTGACGACTACATTAGCGACTAAATTGATGACTAAATAAGCGACTAAATTGACGGCTACATTGGCGACTAAATTGGCGACTAAATTAGCGACTAAATTGGCGACTAAATAGACGACTAAATTGAAGACTAAATTGACGACTAAATTGAAGACTAAACTGACGACTAAATTGAAGACTAAATTGAAGACTAAATTGGCGACTAAACTGACGACTAAATTGAAGACTAAATTGACGACTAAATTGAAGACTAAATTGACGACTAAATTGAAGACTAAATTGACGACTAAATTGAAGACTAAATTGACGACTAAATTGAAGACTAAATTGACGACTAAATTGAAGAATAAATTGACGACTAAATTGAAGACTAAATTGACGACTAAATTGAAGACTAAATTGACGACAATATTGGCGACTAAACTGACGACTAAATTGAAGAGTAAATTGGCGACTAAACTGACGACTAAATTGAATACTAAATTGACGACTAAATTGAAGACTAAATTGACGACTAAATTGAAGAATAAATTGACGACTAAATTGAAGAATAAATTGACGACTAAATTGAAGACTAAATTGACGACTAAATTGAAGACTAAATTGACGACAATATTGGCGACTAAACTGACGACTAAATTGAAGACTAAATTGGCGACTAAACTGACGACTAAATTGACGACTAAATTATCGACTAAATTGACGACTAAATTTACGACTAAATTGGCGACTAGGTTGGCGACTTAATTGACGACTAAGTATTCGACTAAATTGACGACTAAATTGACGTATAAATTGACAACTAAATTACCGAATAAATTGCCGACTAGATTAACGACTAAATTGAAGACAAAATTGACGACTAAACTGGCGACTAAATTGACGACTAAATTGACCACTAAATTGACGACTAAATTGACGACTAAATAAACGACAAAATTGGCGACTAAATTGACGACTGAATTGACGACTAAATTGACGACTAGTTTGATGACTAAATTATCGACTAAATTATCGACGAAATTAACGACTAAATTGACGCCTTAGTTAAGTTAGTTGACGACTACATTGACGACTAATTTGGTGATTAAATTATCGACTAAATTGACGACTAAATTGACGACTAAGCTGACGACTAAATTGACTACTAAATAAGCGACTAAATTGACGACTAAATTGACGACTACATTAGCGACTAAATTAACGACTAAATTGACGACTAATTTATCGAATTAATTGGCGGCTAAATTATCAGCTAAATTGACGACAAAATTGGCGACTATTTTGACGACTAAATTAGTGACTAAATTAGCGACTAAATTGACGACTAAATTAACGACTAAATTGAACCCTAAATTAGACTGACGACTAAATTAGCGACTAAATTGACGAATAAATTGACGACTAAATTAACCACTAAATTGGCGACTAAATAATCGACTAAAATGACGACTAAATTGACGACAAAACAGGCGGCTGAATTGACGACTAATTTGACGAAAAAATTATCGACTAAATTGACTACTAAATTGACGACTAAGTTGACGACTAAATGGGTGACTTCATTGACGACTAAATAAGCGACTAAATTGTCGACTAAATTGGCGACTATGTAAGCGACAAAATTGCCGACTAAATTGCCGACTAAATTTCCGATTAAATTGAGGACTAAATTGACGATTAAATTGGCGACTAAATTGGCGACTAGATTGGCGACTAAATTATATACTAAATTGACGACTAAATTATCGACTAAATTAACGACTAAATTGACGACTAAATTGACGACTGAGTTGACGGCTAAATTGGCGACTAAATTGACGACTAAATTGACGACTACATTAGCGACTAAATTGATGACTAAATAAGCGACTAAATTGACGGCTACATTGGCGACTAAATTGGCGACTAAATTAGCGACTAAATTGGCGACTAAATAGACGACTAAATTGAAGACTAAATTGACGACTAAATTGAAGACTAAACTGACGACTAAATTGAAGACTAAATTGAAGACTAACTTGGCGACTAAACTGACGACTAAATTGAAGACTAAATTGACGACTAAATTGAAGACTAAATTGACGACTAAATTGAAGACTAAATTGACGACTAAATTGAAGACTAAATTGACGATTAAATTGGCGACTAAATTGGCGACTAGATTGGCAACTAAATTATATACTAAATTGACGACTAAATTATCGACTAAATTAACGACTAAATTGACGACTAAATTGACGACTGAGTTGACGGTTAAATTGGCGACTAAATTGACGACTAAATTGACGACTACATTAGCGACTAAATTGATGACTAAATAAGCGACTAAATTGACGGCTACATTGGCGACTAAATTGGCGACTAAATTAGCGACTAAATTGGCGACTAAATAGACGACTAAATTGAAGACTAAATTGACGACTAAATTGAAGACTAAACTGACGACTAAATTGAAGACTAAATTGAAGACTAACTTGGCGACTAAACTGACGACTAAATTGAAGACTAAATTGACGACTAAATTGAAGACTAAATTGACGACTAAATTGAAGACTAAATTGACGACTAAATTGAAGACTAAATTGACGACTAAATTGAAGACTAAATTGACGACTAAATTGAAGACTAAATTGACGACTAAATTGAAGACTAAATTGATGACTAAATTGAAGACTAAATTGACGACTAAATTGAAGACTAAATTGACGACAATATTGGCGACTAAACTGACGACTAAATTGAAGACTAAATTGGCGACTAAACTGACGACTAAATTGAAGACTAAATTGACGACTAAATTGAAGACTAAATTGACGACTAAATTGACGACAAAATTGACGACTAAATTGACGACTAAATTGGCGACTAAATTATCGACTAAATTGACGACTAAATTATCGACTAAATTGACGACTAAATTTACGACTAAATTGGCGACTAGGTTGGCGACTTAATTGACGACTAAGTAAGCGACTAAATTGACGACTAAATTGACGAATAAATTGACAACTAAATTACCGAATAAATTGCCGACTAGATTAACGACTAAATTGAAGACAAAATTGACGACTAAACTGGCGACTAAATTGACCACTAAATTATCGACTAAATTAACGACTAAATTGGCGACTAAATTGACGACTAAATTGACGACTACATTAGCGACTAAATTGATGACTAAATAAGCGACTAAATTGACGGCTACATTGGCGACTAAATTGGCGACTAAATTAGCGACTAAATTGGCGACTAAATAGACGACTAAATTGAAGACTAAATTGACGACTAAATTGAAGACTAAACTGACGACTAAATTGAAGACTAAATTGAAGACTAAATTGGCGACTAAACTAATTCGTCAGTTGCCAATCTAGTCGCCAATTTAGTCGCCAATTTAATCGTCAATTTAGTCTTCAATTTAGTCGTCAATTTGAAGACTAAATTGAAGACTAAATTGAAGACTAAATTGACGACTAAATTGAAGACTAAATTGACGACTAAATTGAAGACTAAATTGACGACTAAATTAAAGACTAAATTGACGACTAAATTGAAGACTAAATTGACGACTAAATTGAAGACTAAATTGACGACTAAATTGAAGACTAAATTGACGACTAAATTGAAGAATAAATTGACGACTAAATTGAAGACTAAATTGACGACTAAATTGAAGACTAAATTGACGACAATATTGGCGACTAAACTGACGACTAAATTGAAGACTAAATTGGCGACTAAACTGACGACTAAATTGAAGACTAAACTGACAACTAAATTTAAGACTAAATTGACGACTAAATTGACGACAAAATTGACGACTAAATTGACGACTAAATTGGCGACTAAATTATCGACTAAATTGACGACTAAATTATCGACTAAATTGACGACTAAATTTACGACTAAATTGGCGACTAGGTTGGCGACTTAATTGACGACTAAGTAAGCGACTAAATTGACGACTAAATTGACGTATAAATTGACAACTAAATTACCGAATAAATTGCCGACTAGATTAACGACTAAATTGAAGACAAAATTGACGACTAAACTGGCGACTAAATTGACGACTAAATTGACCACTAAATTGACGACTAAATTGACGACTAAATAAACGACAAAATTGGCGACTAAATTGACGACTGAATTGACGACTAAATTGACGACTAATTTGATGACTAAATTATCGACTAAATTATCGACTAAATTAACGACTAAATTGACGCCTTAGTTAAGTTAGTTGACGACTACATTGACGACTAATTTGGTGATTAAATTATCGACTAAATTGACGACTAAATTGACGACTAAGCTGACGACTAAACTGACTACTAAATAAGCGACTAAATTGACGACTAAATTGACGACTACATTAGCGACTAAATTAACGACTAAATTGACGACTAATTTATCGAATTAATTGGCGGCTAAATTATCAGCTAAATTGACGACAAAATTGGCGACTATTTTGACGACTAAATTAGTGACTAAATTAGCGACTAAATTGACGACTAAATTAACGACTAAATTGAACCCTAAATTAGACTGACGACTAAATTAGCGACTAAATTGACGAATAAATTGACGACTAAATTAACCACTAAATTGGCGACTAAATAATCGACTAAAATGACGACTAAGTTGACGACAAAATAGGCGGCTGAATTGACGACTAATTTGACGAATAAATTATCGACTAAATTGACTACTAAATTGACGACTAAGTTGACGACTAAATGGGTGACTTCATTGACGACTAAATAAGCGACTAAATTGTCGACTAAATTGGCGACTATGTAAGCGACAAAATTGCCGACTAAATTAGCGACTAAATTTCCGACTAAATTGAGGACTAAATTGACGATTAAATTGGCGACTGAATTGGCGACTAGATTGGCGACTAAACTGACGACTAAATTGAAGACTAAATTGACGACTAAATTGAAGACTAAATTGACGACTAAATTGAAGACTAAATTGACGACTAAATTGAAGACTAAATTGACGACTAAATTGAAGACTAAATTGACGACTAAATTGGCGACTAAATTGACGACTAAATTGAAGACTAAATTGACGACTAAATTGAAGACTAAATTGACGACTAAATTGAAGACTAAATTGACGACAATATTGGCGACTAAACTGACGACTAAATTGAAGACTAAATTGGCGACTAAACTGACGACTAAATTGAAGACTAAATTGACGACTAAATTGAAGACTAAATTGACGACTAAATTGACGACAAAATTGACGACTAAATTGACGACTAAATTGGCGACTAAATTATCGACTAAATTGACGACTAAATTATCGACTAAATTGACGACTAAATTTACTACTAAATTGGCGACTAGGTTGGCGACTTAATTGACGACTAAGTAAGCGACTAAATTGACGACTAAATTGACGTATAAATTGACAACTAAATTACCGAATAAATTGCCGACTAGATTAACGACTAAATTGAAGACAAAATTGACGACTAAACTGGCGACTAAATTGACGACTAAATTGACCACTAAATTGACGACTAAATTGACGACTAAATAAACGACAAAATTGGCGACTAAATTGACGACTGAATTGACGACTAAATTGACGACTAGTTTGATGACTAAATTATCGACTAAATTATCGACGAAATTAACGACTAAATTGACGCCTTAGTTAAGTTAGTTGACGACTACATTGACGACTAATTTGGTGATTAAATTATCGACTAAATTGACGACTAAATTGACGACTAAGCTGACGACTAAATTGACTACTAAATAAGCGACTAAATTGACGACTAAATTGACGACTACATTAGCGACTAAATTAACGACTAAATTGACGACTAATTTATCGAATTAATTGGCGGCTAAATTATCAGCTAAATTGACGACAAAATTGGCGACTATTTTGACGACTAAATTAGTGACTAAATTAGCGACTAAATTGACGACTAAATTAACGACTAAATTGAACCCTAAATTAGACTGACGACTAAATTAGCGACTAAATTGACGAATAAATTGACGACTAAATTAACCACTAAATTGGCGACTAAATAATCGACTAAAATGACGACTAAATTGACGACAAAACAGGCGGCTGAATTGACGACTAATTTGACGAATAAATTATCGACTAAATTGACTACTAAATTGACGACTAAGTTGACGACTAAATGGGTGACTTCATTGACGACTAAATAAGCGACTAAATTGTCGACTAAATTGGCGACTATGTAAGCGACAAAATTGCCGACTAAATTGCCGACTAAATTTCCGATTAAATTGAGGACTAAATTGACGATTAAATTGGCGACTAAATTGGCGACTAGATTGGCGACTAAATTATATACTAAATTGACGACTAAATTATCGACTAAATTAACGACTAAATTGACGACTAAATTGACGACTGAGTTGACGGCTAAATTGGCGACTAAATTGACGACTAAATTGACGACTACATTAGCGACTAAATTGATGACTAAATAAGCGACTAAATTGACGGCTACATTGGCGACTAAATTGGCGACTAAATTAGCGACTAAATTGGCGACTAAATAGACGACTAAATTGAAGACTAAATTGACGACTAAATTGAAGACTAAACTGACGACTAAATTGAAGACTAAATTGAAGACTAACTTGGCGACTAAACTGACGACTAAATTGAAGACTAAATTGACGACTAAATTGAAGACTAAATTGACGACTAAATTGAAGACTAAATTGACGACTAAATTGAAGACTAAATTGACGATTAAATTGGCGACTAAATTGGCGACTAGATTGGCAACTAAATTATATACTAAATTGACGACTAAATTATCGACTAAATTAACGACTAAATTGACGACTAAATTGACGACTGAGTTGACGGTTAAATTGGCGACTAAATTGACGACTAAATTGACGACTACATTATCGACTAAATTGATGACTAAATAAGCGACTAAATTGACGGCTACATTGGCGACTAAATTGGCGACTAAATTAGCGACTAAATTGGCGACTAAATAGACGACTAAATTGAAGACTAAATTGACGACTAAATTGAAGACTAAACTGACGACTAAATTGAAGACTAAATTGAAGACTAACTTGGCGACTAAACTGACGACTAAATTGAAGACTAAATTGACGACTAAATTGAAGACTAAATTGACGACTAAATTGAAGACTAAATTGACGACTAAATTGAAGACTAAATTGACGACTAAATTGAAGACTAAATTGACGACTAAATTGAAGACTAAATTGACGACTAAATTGAAGACTAAATTGATGACTAAATTGAAGACTAAATTGACGACTAAATTGAAGACTAAATTGACGACAATATTGGCGACTAAACTGACGACTAAATTGAAGACTAAATTGGCGACTAAACTGACGACTAAATTGAAGACTAAATTGACGACTAAATTGAAGACTAAATTGACGACTAAATTGACGACAAAATTGACGACTAAATTGACGACTAAATTGGCGACTAAATTATCGACTAAATTGACGACGAAATTATCGACTAAATTGACGACTAAATTTACGACTAAATTGGCGACTAGGTTGGCGACTTAATTGACGACTAAGTAAGCGACTAAATTGACGACTAAATTGACGAATAAATTGACAACTAAATTACCGAATAAATTGCCGACTAGATTAACGACTAAATTGAAGACAAAATTGACGACTAAACTGGCGACTAAATTGACCACTAAATTATCGACTAAATTAACGACTAAATTGGCGACTAAATTGACGACTAAATTGACGACTACATTAGCGACTAAATTGATGACTAAATAAGCGACTAAATTGACGGCTACATTGGCGACTAAATTGGCGACTAAATTAGCGACTAAATTGGCGACTAAATAGACGACTAAATTGAAGACTAAATTGACGACTAAATTGAAGACTAAACTGACGACTAAATTGAAGACTAAATTGAAGACTAAATTGGCGACTAAACTAATTCGTCAGTTGCCAATCTAGTCGCCAATTTAGTCGCCAATTTAATCGTCAATTTAGTCTTCAATTTAGTCGTCAATTTGAAGACTAAATTGAAGACTAAATTGAAGACTAAATTGACGACTAAATTGAAGACTAAATTGACGACTAAATTGAAGACTAAATTGACGACTAAATTAAAGACTAAATTGACGACTAAATTGAAGACTAAATTGACGACTAAATTGAAGACTAAATTGACGACTAAATTGAAGACTAAATTGACGACTAAATTGAAGAATAAATTGACGACTAAATTGAAGACTAAATTGACGACTAAATTGAAGACTAAATTGACGACAATATTGGCGACTAAACTGACGACTAAATTGAAGACTAAATTGGCGACTAAACTGACGACTAAATTGAAGACTAAACTGACAACTAAATTTAAGACTAAATTGACGACTAAATTGACGACAAAATTGACGACTAAATTGACGACTAAATTGGCGACTAAATTATCGACTAAATTGACGACTAAATTATCGACTAAATTGACGACTAAATTTACGACTAAATTGGCGACTAGGTTGGCGACTTAATTGACGACTAAGTAAGCGACTAAATTGACGACTAAATTGACGTATAAATTGACAACTAAATTACCGAATAAATTGCCGACTAGATTAACGACTAAATTGAAGACAAAATTGACGACTAAACTGGCGACTAAATTGACGACTAAATTGACCACTAAATTGACGACTAAATTGACGACTAAATAAACGACAAAATTGGCGACTAAATTGACGACTGAATTGACGACTAAATTGACGACTAATTTGATGACTAAATTATCGACTAAATTATCGACTAAATTAACGACTAAATTGACGCCTTAGTTAAGTTAGTTGACGACTACATTGACGACTAATTTGGTGATTAAATTATCGACTAAATTGACGACTAAATTGACGACTAAGCTGACGACTAAACTGACTACTAAATAAGCGACTAAATTGACGACTAAATTGACGACTACATTAGCGACTAAATTAACGACTAAATTGACGACTAATTTATCGAATTAATTGGCGGCTAAATTATCAGCTAAATTGACGACAAAATTGGCGACTATTTTGACGACTAAATTAGTGACTAAATTAGCGACTAAATTGACGACTAAATTAACGACTAAATTGAACCCTAAATTAGACTGACGACTAAATTAGCGACTAAATTGACGAATAAATTGACGACTAAATTAACCACTAAATTGGCGACTAAATAATCGACTAAAATGACGACTAAGTTGACGACAAAATAGGCGGCTGAATTGACGACTAATTTGACGAATAAATTATCGACTAAATTGACTACTAAATTGACGACTAAGTTGACGACTAAATGGGTGACTTCATTGACGACTAAATAAGCGACTAAATTGTCGACTAAATTGGCGACTATGTAAGCGACAAAATTGCCGACTAAATTAGCGACTAAATTTCCGACTAAATTGAGGACTAAATTGACGATTAAATTGGCGACTGAATTGGCGACTAGATTGGCGACTAAACTGACGACTAAATTGAAGACTAAATTGACGACTAAATTGAAGACTAAATTGACGACTAAATTGAAGACTAAATTGACGACTAAATTGAAGACTAAATTGACGACTAAATTGAAGACTAAATTGACGACTAAATTGGCGACTAAATTGACGACTAAATTGAAGACTAAATTGACGACTAAATTGAAGACTAAATTGACGACTAAATTGAAGACTAAATTGACGACAATATTGGCGACTAAACTGACGACTAAATTGAAGACTAAATTGGCGACTAAACTGACGACTAAATTGAAGACTAAATTGACGACTAAATTGAAGACTAAATTGACGACTAAATTGACGACAAAATTGACGACTAAATTGACGACTAAATTGGCGACTAAATTATCGACTAAATTGACGACTAAATTATCGACTAAATTGACGACTAAATTTACTACTAAATTGGCGACTAGGTTGGCGACTTAATTGACGACTAAGTAAGCGACTAAATTGACGACTAAATTGACGTATAAATTGACAACTAAATTACCGAATAAATTGCCGACTAGATTAACGACTAAATTGAAGACAAAATTGACGACTAAACTGGCGACTAAATTGACGACTAAATTGACCACTAAATTGACGACTAAATTGACGACTAAATAAACGACAAAATTGGCGACTAAATTGACGACTGAATTGACGACTAAATTGACGACTAATTTGATGACTAAATTATCGACTAAATTATCGACTAAATTAACGACTAAATTGACGCCTTAGTTAAGTTAGTTGACGACTACATTGACGACTAATTTGGTGATTAAATTATCGACTAAATTGACGACTAAATTGACGACTAAGCTGACGACTAAATTGACTACTAAATAAGCGACTAAATTGACGACTAAATTGACGACTACATTAGCGACTAAATTAACGACTAAATTGACGACTAATTTATCGAATTAATTGGCGGCTAAATTATCAGCTAAATTGACGACAAAATTGGCGACTATTTTGACGACTAAATTAGTGACTAAATTAGCGACTAAATTGACGACTAAATTAACGACTAAATTGAACCCTAAATTAGACTGACGACTAAATTAGCGACTAAATTGACGAATAAATTGACGACTAAATTGACGACTAAATTGGCGACTAAATTATCGACTAAATTGACGACTAAATTATCGACCAAATTGACGACTAAATTTAAGACTAAATTGGCGACTAGGTTGGCGACTTAATTGACGACTAAGTAAGCGACTAAATTGACGACTAAATTGACGAATAAATTGACAACTAAATTACCGAATAAATTGCCGACTAGATTAGCGACTAAATTGAAGACAAAATTGACGACTAAACTGGCGACTAAATTGACGACTAAATTGACCACTAAATTGACGACTAAATTGACGACTAAATAAACGACAAAATTGGCGACTAAATTGACGACTGAATTGACGACTAAATTGACGACTAATTTGATGACTAAATTATCGACTAAATTATCGACTAAATTAACGACTAAATTGACGCCTTAGTTAAGTTAGTTGACGACTACATTGACGACTAATTTGGTGATTAAATTATCGACTAAATTGACGACTGAATTGACGACTAAGCTGACGACTAACTTGACTACTAAATAAGCGACTAAATTGACGACTAAATTGACGACTACATTAGCGACTAAACTAACGACTAAATTGACGACTAATTTATCGAATTAATTGGCGGCTAAATTATCAGCTAAATTGACGTCAAAATTGGCGACTATTTTGACGACTAAATTAGTGACTAAATTAGCGACTAAATTGACGACTAAATTAACGACTAAATTGAACCCTAAATTAGACTGACGACTAAATTAGCGACTAAATTGACGAATAAATTGACGACTAAATTAACCACTAAATTGGCGACTAAATAATCGACTAAAATGACGACTAAATTGACGACAAAATAGGCGGCTGAATTGACGACTAATTTGACGAATAAATTATCGACTAAATTGACTACTAAATTGACGACTAAGTTGACGACTAAATGGGTGACTTCATTGAGGACTAAATAAGCGACTAAATTGTCGACTAAATTGGCGACTATGTAAGCGACAAAATTGCCGACTAAATTGCCGACTAAATTTCCGACTAAATTGAGGACTAAATTGACGATTAAATTGGCGACTAAATTGGAGACTAGATTGGCGACTAAATTATATACTAAATTGACGACTAAATTATCGACTAAATTAACGACTAAATTGACGACTAAATTGACGACTGAGTTGACGGCTAAATTGGCGACTAAATTGACGACTAAATTGACGACTACATTAGCGACTAAATTGATGACTAAATAAGCGACTAAATTGACGGCTACATTGGCGACTAAATTGGCGACTAAATTAGCGACTAAATTGGCGACTAAATAGACGACTAAATTGAAGACTAAATTGACGACTAAATTGAAGACTAAACTGACGACTAAATTGAAGACTAAATTGAAGACTAACTTGGCGACTAAACTGACGACTAAATTGAAGACTAAATTGACGACTAAATTGAAGACTAAATTGACGACTAAATTGAAGACTAAATTGACGACTAAATTGAAGACTAAATTGACGACTAAATTGAAGACTAAATTGACGACTAAATTGAAGACTAAATTGACGACTAAATTGAAGACTAAATTGATGACTAAATTGAAGACTAAATTGACGACTAAATTGAAGACTAAATTGACGACAATAATGGCGACTAAACTGACGACTAAATTGAAGACTAAATTGGCGACTAAACTGACGACTAAATTGAAGACTAAATTGACGACTAAATTGAAGACTAAATTGACGACTAAATTGACGACAAAATTGACGACTAAATTGACGACTAAATTGGCGACTAAATTATCGACTAAATTGACGACTAAATTATCGACTAAATTGACGACTAAATTTACGACTAAATTGGCGACTAGGTTGGCGACTTAATTGACGACTAAGTAAGCGACTAAATTGACGACTAAATTGACGAATAAATTGACAACTAAATTACCGAATAAATTGCCGACTAGATTAACGACTAAATTGAAGACAAAATTGACGACTAAACTGGCGACTAAATTGACGACTAAATTATCGACTAAATTAACGACTAAATTGACGACTAAATTGACGACTGAGTTGACGGGTAAATTGGCGACTAAATTGACGACTAAATTGACGACTACATTAGCGACTAAATTGATGACTAAATAAGCGACTAAATTGACGGCTACATTGGCGACTAAATTGGCGACTAAATTAGCGACTAAATTGGCGACTAAATAGACGACTAAATTGAAGACTAAATTGACGACTAAATTGAAGACTAAACTGACGACTAAATTGAAGACTAAACTGAAGACTAACTTGGCGACTAAACTGACGACTAAATTGAAGACTAAATTGACGACTAAATTGAAGACTAAATTGACGACTAAATTGAAGACTAAATTGACGACTAAATTGAAGACTAAATTGACGACTAAATTGAAGACTAAATTGACGACTAAATTGAAGACTAAATTGACGACTAAATTGAAGACTAAATTGACGACTAAATTGAAGACTAAATTGACGACAATATTGGCGACTAAACTGACGACTAAATTGAAGACTAAATTGGCGACTAAACTGACGACTAAATTGAAGACTAAATTGACGACTAAATTGAAGACTAAATTGACGACTAAATTGACGACAAAATTGACGACTAAATTGACGACTAAATTGGCGACTAAATTATCGACTAAATTGACGACTAAATTATCGACTAAATTGACGACTAAATTTACGACTAAATTGGCGACTAGGTTGGCGACTTAATTGACGACTAAGTAAGCGACTAAATTGACGACTAAATTGACGTATAAATTGACAACTAAATTACCGAATAAATTGCCGACTAGATTAACGACTAAATTGAAGACAAAATTGACGACTAAACTGGCGACTAAATTGACGACTAAATTGATGACTAAATTGAAGACTAAATTGACGACAATATTGGCGACTAAACTGACGACTAAATTGAAGACTAAATTGGCGACTAAACTGACGACTAAATTGAAGACTAAATTGACGACTAAATTGAATACTAAATTGACGACTAAATTGACGACAAAATTGACGACTAAATTGACGACTAAATTGGCGACTAAATTATCGACTAAATTGACGACTAAATTATGGACTAAATTGACGACTAAATTTACGACTAAATTGGCGACTAGGTTGGCGACTTAATTGACGACTAAGTAAGCTACTAAATTGACGACTAAATTGACGAATAAATTGACAACTAAATTACCGAATAAATTGCCGACTAGATTAACGATTAAATTGAAGACAAAATTGACGACTAAACTGGCGACTAAATTGACGACTAAATTATCGACTAAATTAACGACTAAATTGACGACTAAATTGACGACTGAGTTGACGGGTAAATTGGCGACTAAATTGACGACTAAATTGACGACTACATTAGCGACTAAATTGATGACTAAATAAGCGACTAAATTGACGGCTACATTGGCGACTAAATTGGCGACTAAATTAGCGACTAAATTGGCGACTAAATAGACGACTAAATTGAAGACTAAATTGACGACTAAATTGAAGACTAAACTGACGACTAAATTGAAGACTAAATTGAAGACTAACTTGGCGACTAAACTGACGACTAAATTGAAGACTAAATTGACGACTAAATTGAAGACTAAATTGACGACTAAATTGAAGACTAAATTGACGACTAAATTGAAGACTAAATTGACGACTAAATTGAAGACTAAATTGACGACTAAATTGAAGACTAAATTGACGACTAAATTGAAGACTAAATTGACGACTAAATTGAAGACTAAATTGACGACTAAATTGAAGACTAAATTGACGACAATATTGGCGACTAAACTGACGACTAAATTGAAGACTAAATTGGCGACTAAACTGACGACTAAATTGAAGACTAAATTGACGACTAAATTGAAGACTAAATTGACGACTAAATTGACGACAAAATTGACGACTAAATTGACGACTAAATTGGCGACTAAATTATCGACTAAATTGACGACTAAATTATCAACTAAATTGACGACTAAATTTACGACTAAATTGGCGACTAGGTTGGCGACTTAATTGACGACTAAGTAAGCGACTAAATTGACGACTAAATTGACGTATAAATTGACAACTAAATTACCGAATAAATTGCCGACTAGATTAACGACTAAATTGAAGACAAAATTGACGACTAAACTGGCGACTAAATTGACGACTAAATTGACCACTAAATTGACGACTAAATTGACGACTAAATAAACGACAAAATTGGCGACTAAATTGACGACTGAATTGACGACTAAATTGACGACTAATTTGATGACTAAATTATCGACTAAATTATCGACTAAATTAACGACTAAATTGACGCCTTAGTTAAGTTAGTTGACGACTACATTGACGACTAATTTGGTGATTAAATTATCGACTAAATTGACGACTAAATTGACGACTAAGCTGACGACTAAATTGACTACTAAATAAGCGACTAAATTGACGACTAAATTGACGACTACATTAGCGACTAAATTAACGACTAAATTGACGACTAATTTATCGAATTAATTGGCGGCTAAATTATCAGCTAAATTGACGACAAAATTGGCGACTATTTTGACGACTAAATTAGTGACTAAATTAGCGACTAAATTGACGACTAAATTAACGACTAAATTGAACCCTAAATTAGACTGACGACTAAATTAGCGACTAAATTGACGAATAAATTGACGACTAAATTAACCACTAAATTGGCGACTAAATAATCGACTAAAATGACGACTAAATTGACGACAAAATAGGCGGCTGAATTGACGACTAATTTGACGAATAAATTATCGACTAAATTGACTACTAAATTGACGACTAAGTTGACGACTAAATGGGTGACTTCATTGACGACTAAATAAGCGACTAAATTGTCGACTAAATTGGCGACTATGTAAGCGACAAAATTGCCGACTAAATTGCCGACTAAATTTCCGACTAAATTGAGGACTAAATTGACGATTAAATTGGCGACTAAATTGGCGACTAGATTGGCGACTAAATTATATACTAAATTGACGACTAAATTATCGACTAAATTAACGACTAAATTGACGACTAAATTGACGACTGAGTTGACGGCTAAATTGGCGACTAAATTGACGACTAAATTGACGACTACATTAGCGACTAAATTGATGACTAAATAAGCGACTAAATTGACGGCTACATTGGCGACTAAATTGGCGACTAAATTAGCGACTAAATTGGCGACTAAATAGACGACTAAATTGAAGACTAAATTGACGACTAAATTGAAGACTAAACTGACGACTAAATTGAAGACTAAATTGAAGACTAACTTGGCGACTAAACTGACGACTAAATTGAAGACTAAATTGACGACTAAATTGAAGACTAAATTGACGAATAAATTGAAGACTAAATTGACGACTAAATTGAAGACTAAATTGACGACTAAATTGAAGACTAAATTGACGACTAAAATGAAGACTAAATTGACGACTAAATTGAAGACTAAATTGATGACTAAATTGAAGACTAAATTGACGACGAAATTGAAGACTAAATTGACGACAATATTGGCGACTAAACTGACGACTAAATTGAAGACTAAATTGGCGACTAAACTGACGACTAAATTGAAGACTAAATTGACGACTAAATTGAAGACTAAATTGACGACTAAATTGACGACAAAATTGACGACTAAATTGACGACTAAATTGGCGACTAAATTATCGACTAAATTGACGACTAAATTATCGACTAAATTGACGACTAAATTTACGACTAAATTGGCGACTAGGTTGGCGACTTAATTGACGACTAAGTAAGCGACTAAATTGACGACTAAATTGACGAATAAATTGACAACTAAATTACCGAATAAATTGCCGACTAGATTAACGACTAAATTGAAGACAAAATTGACGACTAAACTGGCGACTAAATTGACGACTAAATTATCGACTAAATTAACGACTAAATTGACGACTAAATTGACGACTGAGTTGACGGGCAAATTGGCGACTAAATTGACGACTAAATTGACGACTACATTAGCGACTAAATTGATGACTAAATAAGCGACTAAATTGACGGCTACATTGGCGACTAAATTGGCGACTAAATTAGCGACTAAATTGGCGACTAAATAGACGACTAAATTGAAGACTAAATTGACGACTAAATTGAAGACTAAACTGACGACTAAATTGAAGACTAAATTGAAGACTAAATTGGCGACTAAACTGACGACTAAATTGAAGACTAAATTGACGACTAAATTGAAGACTAAATTGACGACTAAATTGAAGACTAAATTGACGACTAAATTGAAGACTAAATTGACGACTAAATTGAAGACTAAATTGACGACTAAATTGAAGACTAAATTGACGACTAAATTGAAGACTAAATTGACGACTAAATTGAAGACTAAATTGACGACTAAATTGAAGACTAAATTGACGACAATATTGGCGACTAAACTGACGACTAAATTGAAGACTAAATTGGCGACTAAACTGACGACTAAATTGAAGACTAAATTGACGACTAAATTGAAGACTAAATTGACGACTAAATTGACGACAAAATTGACGACTAAATTGACGACTAAATTGAAGACTAAATTGACGACTAAATTGACGACAAAATTGACGACTAAATTGACGACTAAATTGGCGACTAAATTATCGACTAAATTGACGACTAAATTATCAACTAAATTGACGACTAAATTTACGACTAAATTGGCGACTAGGTTGGCGACTTAATTGACGACTAAGTAAGCGACTAAATTGACGACTAAATTGACGTATAAATTGACAACTAAATTACCGAATAAATTGCCGACTAGATTAACGACTAAATTGAAGACAAAATTGACGACTAAACTGGCGACTAAATTGACGACTAAATTGACCACTAAATTGACGACTAAATTGACGACTAAATAAACGACAAAATTGGCGACTAAATTGACGACTGAATTGACGACTAAATTGACGACTAATTTGATGACTAAATTATCGACTAAATTATCGACTAAATTAACGACTAAATTGACGCCTTAGTTAAGTTAGTTGACGACTACATTGACGACTAATTTGGTGATTAAATTATCGACTAAATTGACGACTAAATTGACGACTAAGCTGACGACTAAATTGACTACTAAATAAGCGACTAAATTGACGACTAAATTGACGACTACATTAGCGACTAAATTAACGACTAAATTGACGACTAATTTATCGAATTAATTGGCGGCTAAATTATCAGCTAAATTGACGACAAAATTGGCGACTATTTTGACGACTAAATTAGTGACTAAATTAGCGACTAAATTGACGACTAAATTAACGACTAAATTGAACCCTAAATTAGACTGACGACTAAATTAGCGACTAAATTGACGAATAAATTGACGACTAAATTAACCACTAAATTGGCGACTAAATAATCGACTAAAATGACGACTAAATTGACGACAAAATAGGCGGCTGAATTGACGACTAATTTGACGAATAAATTATCGACTAAATTGACTACTAAATTGACGACTAAGTTGACGACTAAATGGGTGACTTCATTGACGACTAAATAAGCGACTAAATTGTCGACTAAATTGGCGACTATGTAAGCGACAAAATTGCCGACTAAATTGCCGACTAAATTTCCGACTAAATTGAGGACTAAATTGACGATTAAATTGGCGACTAAATTGACGACTAGATTGGCGACTAAATTATATACTAAATTGACGACTAAATTATCGACTAAATTAACGACTAAATTGACGACTAAATTGACGACTGAGTTGACGGCTAAATTGGCGACTAAATTGACGACTAAATTGACGACTACATTAGCGACTAAATTGATGACTAAATAAGCGACTAAATTGACGGCTACATTGGCGACTAAATTGGCGACTAAATTAGCGACTAAATTGGCGACTAAATAGACGACTAAATTGAAGACTAAATTGACGACTAAATTGAAGACTAAACTGACGACTAAATTGAAGACTAAATTGAAGACTAACTTGGCGACTAAACTGACGACTAAATTGAAGACTAAATTGACGACTAAATTGAAGACTAAATTGACGACTAAATTGAAGACTAAATTGACGACTAAATTGAAGACTAAATTGACGACTAAATTGAAGACTAAATTGACGACTAAAATGAAGACTAAATTGACGACTAAATTGAAGACTAAATTGATGACTAAATTGAAGACTAAATTGACGACTAAATTGAAGACTAAATTGACGACAATATTGGCGACTAAACTGACGACTAAATTGAAGACTAAATTGGCGACTAAACTGACGACTAAATTGAAGACTAAATTGACGACTAAATTGAAGACTAAATTGACGACTAAATTGACGACAAAATTGACGACTAAATTGACGACTAAATTGGCGACTAAATTATCGACTAAATTGACGACTAAATTATCGACTAAATTGACGACTAAATTTACGACTAAATTGGCGACTAGGTTGGCGACTTAATTGTCGACTAAGTAAGCGACTAAATTGACGACTAAATTGACGAATAAATTGACAACTAAATTACCGAATAAATTGCCGACTAGATTAACGACTAAATTGAAGACAAAATTGACGACTAAACTGGCGACTAAATTGACGACTAAATTATCGACTAAATTAACGACTAAATTGACGACTAAATTGACGACTGAGTTGACGGGCAAATTGGCGACTAAATTGACGACTAAATTGACGACTACATTAGCGACTAAATTGATGACTAAATAAGCGACTAAATTGACGGCTACATTGGCGACTAAATTGGCGACTAAATTAGCGACTAAATTGGCGACTAAATAGACGACTAAATTGAAGACTAAATTGACGACTAAATTGAAGACTAAACTGACGACTAAATTGAAGACTAAATTGAAGACTAAATTGGCGACTAAACTGACGACTAAATTGAAGACTAAATTGACGACTAAATTGAAGACTAAATTGACGACTAAATTGAAGACTAAATTGACGACTAAATTGAAGACTAAATTGACGACTAAATTGAAGACTAAATTGACGACTAAATTGAAGACTAAATTGACGACTAAATTGAAGACTAAATTGACGACTAAATTGAAGACTAAATTGACGACTAAATTGAAGACTAAATTGACGACAATATTGGCGACTAAACTGACGACTAAATTGAAGACTAAATTGGCGACTAAACTGACGACTAAATTGAAGACTAAATTGACGACTAAATTGAAGACTAAATTGACGACTAAATTGACGACAAAATTGACGACTAAATTGACGACTAAATTGGCGACTAAATTATCGACTAAATTGACGACTAAATTATCGACTAAATTGACGACTAAATTTACGACTAAATTGGCGACTAGGTTGGCGACTTAATTGACGACTAAGTAAGCGACTAAATTGACGACTAAATTGACGTATAAATTGACAACTAAATTACCGAATAAATTGCCGACTAGATTAACGACTAAATTGAAGACAAAATTGACGACTAAACTGGCGACTAAATTGACGACTAAATTGACCACTAAATTGACGACTAAATTGACGACTAAATAAACGACAAAATTGGCGACTAAATTGACGACTGAATTGACGACTAAATTGACGACTAATTTGATGACTAAATTATCGACTAAATTATCGACTAAATTAACGACTAAATTGACGCCTTAGTTAAGTTAGTTGACGACTACATTGACGACTAATTTGGTGATTAAATTATCGACTAAATTGACGACTAAATTGACGACTAAGCTGACGACTAAATTGACTACTAAATAAGCGACTAAATTGACGACTAAATTGACGACTACATTAGCGACTAAATTAACGACTAAATTGACGACTAATTTATCGAATTAATTGGCGGCTAAATTATCAGCTAAATTGACGACAAAATTGGCAACTATTTTGACGACTAAATTAGTGACTAAATTAGCGACTAAATTGACGACTAAATTAACGACTAAATTGAACCCTAAATTAGACTGACGACTAAATTAGCGACTAAATTGACGAATAAATTGACGACTAAATTAACCACTAAATTGGCGACTAAATAATCGACTAAAATGACGACTAAATTGACGACAAAATAGGCGGCTGAATTGACGACTAATTTGACGAATAAATTATCGACTAAATTGACTACTAAATTGACGACTAAGTTGACGACTAAATGGGTGACTTCATTGACGACTAAATAAGCGACTAAATTGTCGACTAAATTGGCGACTAAACAGACGACTAAATTGAAGACTAAATTGCCGACTAAATTTCCGACTAAATTGAGGACTAAATTGACGATTAAATTGAAGACTAAATTGGCGACTAGATTGGCGACTAAACTGACGACTAAATTGAAGACTAAATTGACGACTAAATTGAAGACTAAATTGACGACTAAATTGAAGACTAAATTGACGACTAAATTGAAGACTAAATTGACGACTAAATTGAAGACTAAATTGACGACTAAATTGAAGACTAAATTGACGACTAAATTGAAGACTAAATTGACGACTAAATTGAAGACTAAATTGACGACAATATTGGCGACTAAACTGACGACTAAATTGAAGACTAAATTGGCGACTAAACTGACGACTAAATTGAAGACTAAATTGACGACTAAATTGACGACAAAATTGACGACTAAATTGACGACTAAATTGGCGACTAAATTATCGACTAAATTGACGACTAAATTATCGACCAAATTGACGACTAAATTTACGACTAAATTGGCGACTAGGTTGGCGACTTAATTGACGACTAAGTAAGCGACTAAATTGACGACTAAATTGACGAATAAATTGACAACTAAATTACCGAATAAATTGCCGACTAGATTAACGACTAAATTGAAGACAAAATTGACGACTAAACTGGCGACTAAATTGACGACTAAATTGACCACTAAATTGACGACTAAATTGACGACTAAATAAACGACAAAATTGGCGACTAAATTGACGACTGAATTGACGACTAAATTGACGACTAATTTGATGACTAAATTATCGACTAAATTATCGACTAAATTAACGACTAAATTGACGCCTTAGTTAAGTTAGTTGACGACTACATTGACGACTAATTTGGTGATTAAATTATCGACTAAATTGACGACTAAATTGACGACTAAGCTGACGACTAAATTGACTACTAAATAAGCGACTAAATTGACGACTAAATTGACGACTACATTAGCGACTAAATTAACGACTAAATTGACGACTAATTTATCGAATTAATTGGCGGCTAAATTATCAGCTAAATTGACGACAAAATTGGCGACTATTTTGACGACTAAATTAGTGACTAAATTAGCGACTAAATTGACGACTAAATTAACGACTAAATTGAACCCTAAATTAGACTGACGACTAAATTAGCGACTAAATTGACGAATAAATTGACGACTAAATTAACCACTAAATTGGCGACTAAATAATCGACTAAAATGACGACTAAATTGACGACAAAATAGGCGACTGAATTGACGACTAATTTGACGAATAAATTATCGACTAAATTGACTACTAAATTGACGACTAAGTTGACGACTAAATGGGTGACTTCATTGACGACTAAATAAGCGACTAAATTGTCGACTAAATTGGCGACTATGTAAGCGACAAAATTGCCGACTAAATTGCCGACTAAATTTCCGACTAAATTGAGGACTAAATTGACGATTAAATTGGCGACTAAATTGGCGACTAGATTGGCGACTAAATTATATACTAAATTGACGACTAAATTATCGACTAAATTAACGACTAAATTGACGACTAAATTGACGACTGAGTTGACGGTTAAATTGGCGACTAAATTGACGACTAAATTGACGACTACATTAGCGACTAAATTGATGACTAAATAAGCGACTAAATTGACGGCTACATTGGCGACTAAATTGGCGACTAAATTAGCGACTAAATTGGCGACTAAATAGACGACTAAATTGAAGACTAAATTGACGACTAAATTGAAGACTAAACTGACGACTAAATTGAAGACTAAATTGAAGACTAACTTGGCGACTAAACTGACGACTAAATTGAAGACTAAATTGACGACTAAATTGAAGACTAAATTGACGACTAAATTGAAGACTAAATTGACGACTAAATTGAAGACTAAATTGACGACTAAATTGAAGACTAAATTGACGACTAAATTGAAGACTAAATTGACGACTAAATTGAAGACTAAATTGATGACTAAATTGAAGACTAAATTGACGACTAAATTGAAGACTAAATTGACGACAATATTGGCGACTAAACTGACGACTAAATTGAAGACTAAATTGGCGACTAAACTGACGACTAAATTGAAGACTAAATTGACGACTAAATTGAAGACTAAATTGACGACTAAATTGACGACAAAATTGACGACTAAATTGTCGACTAAATTGGCGACTAAATTATCGACTAAATTGACGACTAAATTATCGACTAAATTGACGACTAAATTTACGACTAAATTGGCGACTAGGTTGGCGACTTAATTGACGACTAAGTAAGCGACTAAATTGACGACTAAATTGACGAATAAATTGACAACTAAATTACCGAATAAATTGCCGACTAGATTAACGACTAAATTGAAGACAAAATTGACGACTAAACTGGCGACTAAATTGACGACTAAATTATCGACTAAATTAACGACTAAATTGACGACTAAATTGACGACTAAATTGACGACTGAGTTGACGGGTAAATTGGCGACTAAATTGACGACTAAATTGACGACTACATTAGCGACTAAATTGATGACTAAATAAGCGACTAAATTGACGGCTACATTGGCGACTAAATTGGCGACTAAATTAGCGACTAAATTGGCGACTAAATAGACGACTAAATTGAAGACTAAATTGACGACTAAATTGAAGACTAAACTGACGACTAAATTGAAGACTAAATTGAAGACTAACTTGGCGACTAAACTGACGACTAAATTGAAGACTAAATTGACGACTAAATTGAAGACTAAATTGACGACTAAATTGAAGACTAAATTGACGACTAAATTGAAGACTAAATTGACGACTAAATTGAAGACTAAATTGACGACTAAATTGAAGACTAAATTGACGACTAAATTGAAGACTAAATTGACGACTAAATTGAAGACTAAATTGACGACAATATTGGCGACTAAACTGACGACTAAATTGAAGACTAAATTGGCGACTAAACTGACGACTAAATTGAAGACTAAATTGACGACTAAATTGAAGACTAAATTGAAGACTAAATTGACGACTAAATTGACGACAAAATTGACGACTAAATTGACGACTAAATTGGCGACTAAATTATCGACTAAATTGACGACTAAATTATCGACTAAATTGACGACTAAATTTACGACTAAATTGGCGACTAGGTTGGCGACTTAATTGACGACTAAGTAAGCGACTAAATTGACGACTAAATTGACGTATAAATTGACAACTAAATTACCGAATAAATTGCCGACTAGATTAACGACTAAATTGAAGACAAAATTGACGACTAAACTGGCGACTAAATTGACGACTAAATTGACCACTAAATTGACGACTAAATTGACGACTAAATAAACGACAAAATTGGCGACTAAATTGACGACTGAATTGACGACTAAATTGACGACTAATTTGATGACTAAATTATCGACTAAATTATCGACTAAATTAACGACTAAATTGACGCCTTAGTTAAGTTAGTTGACGACTACATTGACGACTAATTTGGTGATTAAATTATCGACTAAATTGACGACTAAATTGACGACTAAGCTGACGACTAAATTGACTACTAAATAAGCGACTAAATTGACGACTAAATTGACGACTACATTAGCGACTAAATTAACGACTAAATTGACGACTAATTTATCGAATTAATTGGCGGCTAAATTATCAGCTAAATTGACGACAAAATTGGCGACTATTTTGACGACTAAATTAGTGACTAAATTAGCGACTAAATTGACGACTAAATTAACGACTAAATTGAACCCTAAATTAGACTGACGACTAAATTAGCGACTAAATTGACGAATAAATTGACGACTAAATTAACCACTAAATTGGCGACTAAATAATCGACTAAAATGACGACTAAATTGACGACAAAATAGGCGGCTGAATTGACGACTAATTTGACGAATAAATTATCGACTAAATTGACTACTAAATTGACGACTAAGTTGACGACTAAATGGGTGACTTCATTGACGACTAAATAAGCGACTAAATTGTCGACTAAATTGGCGACTATGTAAGCGACAAAATTGCCGACTAAATTGCCGACTAAATTTCCGACTAAATTGAGGACTAAATTGACGATTAAATTGGCGACTAAATTGGCGACTAGATTGGCGACTAAATTATATACTAAATTGACGACTAAATTATCGACTAAATTAACGACTAAATTGACGACTGAGTTGACGACTGAGTTGACGGCTAAATTGGCGACTAAATTGACGACTAAATTGACGACTACATTAGCGACTAAATTGATGACTAAATAAGCGACTAAATTGACGGCTACATTGGCGACTAAATTGGCGACTAAATTAGCGACTAAATTGGCGACTAAATAGACGACTAACTTGAAGACTAAATTGGTGACTAAATCGACGACTAAATTGACGACCAAATTGGCGACTAAATCGACGACTAAATTGACGACTAATTTGATGACCAAATTGACGACTAAATTGACGACTAATTTGATGACCAAATTGACGACTAAATTGACGACTAAATTATCGACAAAATTAGTGATTAAATTAACGACTAAATTGACGACTGATGCATTAGTCACATTTTCTGAAGATTTCGACCGGATAAAAAAGTCATCAGTTTTTTCGGTCGGGAAATTGGTTAAATTTTTCTGAAGATTTCGGCTGGATGACTAGAACAAGGTCATCGCCCCCTCCCCCACATTATGCTTCAACAGTAGGTTTCAATGGTATATTTTCCAGACAATTGGATTGAATGACTAAAAAGTCATCAGTTTTTTTGGCAGAGAAAATGGTGTATATAAATTTCAAGGCAAGTCGAACCAAATGACTAAAAAGTCATCAGTATTTTGGGAGAAAGATAAAAAATTCCCAAAAGTTTGGCCCTCCCTTTGAAAATTTCTGTATCCGCCCTGAGTGGGTGGGGTTGTTGTTAAGTTATAGCCTACAATAATTATTTAATATCAGGAAAAAATGAAATGTATGGGTTTAACGACTCTTTCCCATTACGAAGATGATATCAGCGTCGACTCCACGTTTATATTGCGACCGAGCAACCCGCAGTATGTAAAGATCCGACCGGGGAATCGAACCCGCGTCGCCGGCGCGGCGAGCGGGCTACAACCCACTCGGCCACCCAGGATCCTCGAATATCAGGAAATTCCAGCGGCCTTATTTATGGTCCTGGTTCGTCGTACGGTAACGCCGTCTAGCGAACATTTATTATATCTGCCACATACCGCAGCTAAGTGCACATACCACGACTGTCCTCTTACACCATCCATGGTCCAAAATATAAAACTTGAAAGGGCAAAGTCCATTGGCAACCGGTTCGTCTTGTTCTGCATCGGTGGTTCAGTGGTAGAATTCTCACCTCCCACGCGGGAGACCCGGGTTCGATTCCCGGCCGATGCATATATATTCTTTTGAAAATTCATACCGCTCCAGCGTGTCCAGCTTAGGGGTAATTTAATTGACTAAAATCTGGAATGAATGAAGATAGCCTTAACGTTGTGCATTTCCTTCACTAGCATGCTTTCATAAACTATGCTATTATAATCTATGGCTTGGGCACATTGCAGACCTATTGTAGACCATTGTAGACCACAGATTGTAGACCTATAAGCAATCATGCATAGACCTGAAGTGCGATAATGTGCCCAATCTCTTAAGTTAACCCTCTTTAATTGGCTTTGCAACTGCTCGCCCACTGGCATTGCCAGCCTGCTAGGCCCTAACCTCAAGAAAAGAGAGGGAGATGCTAGAATTTTATTTTTGTCTTAACAGCAGCTTGTCTACCCTAATCCAAAGTTCTCAACGCCACGCAGTCAGAAAGAACGGCTAATTTACTGGTCTGCGTTACTGTTCGCTGCTTTCAGCGTAAATGATTTGGGGGTTAAAAAAGAGTTGAATTATGAGAAAAGACTGAAAAGGTGTGGGATAGCAACACTGGAAAAAAGGAGGAGCAGAGGAGATCTGATTGAAACACACAAGATAATAACTGGAAAGGAAGCACTGCATGTCGAGAGGTTTTTGAATTAGCACCAACAAAGCAACTCAGAGTTACAGGTTTAAATTGTTTAAGAAGCCGAAAGGAAAATTAGGACAGAGTCATAGACTTGCGGAACAGTTTGGATGAGAGCACGGCAGCTACTCTACGGTCACAGCCTCAGCATTTAAGAAGAGCTTCTAGGAAAATTGGGCTATTAACTGTTCGAGGTTAATCTGCAGTGATTCTTTCGAACCACTTAAAACCCTTGTCAAATTATGTTAAGTGTCTGACCCTCAAAACGAAGCGGTCTGCCATTCTGCTTAGCCTTAAAGGACATTTCTAATGCTTAGTCTAGGTCCTTCGAATTTGTGTCCAAGCGCAGATGCTTCCAAACGGAATGCTTCCAAGTTCCAAGCTTTAATCTTACACATCTATAAAAAGTTGCTCGAGGTCGTAGTCAAAACGCAACTAAACTTAAACATCTGTGATGATTTTGCAAATTTTTACTATTTCTTATAAAACAATTAGTTTTCAAAACTACAACTTTAAACTAAACCTATAACCATATACTGTACCTCCTATGTCTTTAGACCTTCCTAAAGGGAGCTCTACAAAGCTAACAGCAAGTCTGAACACACAAACATTACTGAAACTCTACAGTGATTAATGATAACCTTCAAAAATCTGCAAAGCATTGAAAACATCCCTCCTAATCCTGAGACAGGATGCAGCTACTCTACGGTTATATATAACCCAGCAAATTGCTAAATTTTAATGCTGAATCATTGCAAAATCCAACCATTCAGAGCACAGACAGCAACGATGTTTACACAAATGACTTTATTCGTAAGCTTTCTTTTGAATTGCTTTGATCTATAATTCGTTTTCTTTTATAACTTCTGTAAACATGTATGGCAATTGTCACATTGGTAATAGCACATGCATCTCATTTACACCAAGCTGGAGCACCCATGATTTCACAACTTCAACCTGAAGTGGTAATGTACATGTCGGCCTACAATGCAAATGAAATCCAACATTATTGTTTCGGCAGTGCAACTATCGGCTATGCTCTTACCCATTCTCAGCATTGCAGGTCAAGCACTATAACCTTTCAATTACGTGTATCCCACAATAATCATCAAGCTTAGAACACTTCATGAAACCCAATAGCATGACTTAAACACTAGAGCACTATGATGCCTATGGGTACCCACAGATATTTTAGTGATGGTGGGGGTGGACAAAGCGCAACGGTCTCAACTACTAAATTCATATCAGAAGCTTAAGAAGTGCAAAGCAGTAAATTAAGAACATGGGTATTTTTCATGGAGTTTCTAACTATAAATTTCTCAGTTTCACTTTTTTGTATCAATAGTGTTTTTGTCTGACAAAATTTAGCAAACCCAAAAGTAGTAGTAGAAAAATATGTAAATTTTCCACGGGGTGGGGGTGCATTTGCCCTTCTTGAGTGCCCATGATGATGTGTGACCGCAAGCATCTTTCTACGAGATTTAAGGGATTTTCGGCACCATAACTACTCGCACTGTCCCAAGTATCTTGCTCTGACACACGCAACAGTTATCAAGTCTTTCCGCACAGTGTTCACAGACGGCCAGATGTCGGCACGGAAGAAACAGCGTCTCCACTTTCTCCGCACCACATTTCTTACACGTGATCCTGTCCCGCAATTTCTTATTTTCACTTTGAATATCGCTCAAACGACTCGTCGAACCTGAAACAAACAAAACAATTCTCTTACATGATGAAGATAGTATACTATTTATGGATTTATAAAGCGTTTCTCGCAGTACAACCTAATCAGAGGCGCTCCCCGTGCGAAGAACCTCACTAAAAAAAGTTTTACAACAAAAGGCATAAGCAGTAGTGACCCCAGATAAAATCAGAGCATGAGATATAACTGGATGCGCAGGAAGAAGCAACCATGCTAGCGGAAAATTATTGTTCCTTTTGAGTTTATCCTTTGACAAAATTCCATGAACTGGTACAACAAATGTACATAATAATAATAATAATAATAATGACAATAATAATTACGACAATTTTAATTCAAGACTCCACTCAGAGGCGCTCCCACATGTACTAATATTTTGGTGATCAATAAAGCTTATGAACTGAATTTAATTTAAATTTCATAGCAAGGGGTCAAAAGAGGCAACGGCACGAAGGTGGGCTGTGGCAGTCCAAGAATGTGATGCAAGGTCATGATGGTCAAAGAACGGAGGCCATTCAACATCTAAAATGTACAGCACTTAATTGGACAGATTTAACAATTTTTTATTTGGAACCATAAACTGATAGTACTGCATGTGAAATAAAAAAATTTAGTAGTTAGATTGAACATCTTAGTATCTGTACACATAATCGGTTGACTGAGAAGCACCCTTGTAACGGCATGCACGATATAAATTGTGATTACTATTATCATATCATTCATTCATTCATTCATTCATTCATTCGTTTCAAGAATTTATATAGCACCCCTTCAGACTCCACTCAGAGGCACTCCCAGGCCATCGACGGTGATACAAATAGGACTTCAGGAGCCTGTAAAAACACTGACGTGTCAATCCTAGGTGACAGGCGTATCTCAAACGGGAGACTAAATACCAGACAGACGAATCTACAACTACATTCAGCCAATTGCCATCGATGTGTACAAATTAATAACCACAAAATTGTCCTCTGATATATTTGTCAATTCCTTTGTTCCCTTTAGTGTCAATCCAAGTGGTTATGTCCAGGGTTTAAAGTGGGTGGGAACGTGTGGGAACGGCGTTCCCACTGCTCTCGAAATTCTTGGATTGCGTTCCCACTGCTCATCATGATGGAACTCTAAAACACATGCATTTCAATGCAATTCTTCATCAGCGTTCCCACTGCTCACATTCAGCATTCCCACTGCTCACCCAAACCACTGTAACCACTGGTTATGTCCTCATTTGTGTTGTCAATCCCACAAAGTCTTTGTCTCTTTCCCTTAGAATCTTGCATGTAATGCATTGTGTCGAATTCAGTCCATTGTTATTTTATCTGTTGAATGTTCATCTGTGAGATGAACACACTTAGTATACCTGTGCATGCACTTGACTACAACCCTGAGTGCTCCCGAGTAGCAAACCTTTAAGGGGCGCTATGTAAATCTCCAGAATGAATGAACGAATGAAAAAGACTTTCGAAAGCACACAAAAAAACCAGCCCACAAGAGCATTCCAATCTTCGAATAAATGCATATTACCAAGGCCGCAGCTAGGGAGTTTTTTGGGTGTTTGAACACCCCCGAAATGGAAAATGTGAAAATTATAGAATGCATTTACGCGCACATGATGTAAAAACCATGAAAACACCCCCCCCCCAAATATGCCGGATGACCAAAAAAAGGTAATCTTTTGGGGGAGAAGGGAAATTGGTGAGTGGTGAAACACCCCCCGAAATCAAATCCTGGCTACGGCCTTGCATAGTACTACCTGGCGTAAGTGACGCCGTCGTTTCCTGCGAGTCTGATAATGACGATGAACTATCAACAGATGCCACAACAATATCGTCACCATCTTCATTATTCACAAAATTCTCTCGCAGAAAGCTACAGTTCCTCGACCGGTTCCTGTGCACCGTAACCGGTTTGTCACCCTCTTTCCAGTCGCTAATTTCAATCCCACAGCGACTGCACTTAAAAAGATCCTCTGTCCTCTGGTACTCAAACCCCGCATCTGCCAAGTCGGCTGGCCTAGCATGGACGAACTTATCCGCTGGGCAATACGTGAAAGTCTCTAGTCTAGCCAGGCATGACATTCGAGCGTCGTTTTCGTTTGTTGCCGATATGAACATTCCCCTGCTTCCTGCGACTTGTTCTGAAGGCATGGGACTTGCCATCCTAAGGTGCGATGTGTTTGACAAGTAGGCTATACCATTAATCTATCTTTCATGGCAACATTTCAGCTCCAGTTGGAGTGAATCCTGAAAAAAATTGATAAAGTGCTAGTTTAGTAAGGTTTCATTCCAATATGCGTAATATAAGTAATGTAGCTGAACATTATATAGCACCTCTACATGTTACTTAAGCTAGCTTAATAATCTTTTCAACATCCAGCTCTATCCAATCATCCTAACTCATTCTCTCCTGTTCCCCCAATAAAAACTAACCTCAAGTTCTTCGATCGATCCATATTTAAAACTGTACCCAACCCTAAAAAGAACCTATTTAACTCTGCACATTTTTCAGTTCCTTTAATATCACCACTCTGTGCATAGTGGACCCCGAGTTAATAACAACACTAACGGGAGCATTACGTCGTGTTTTTAATTTAACTCTGTAAAGCTTTCGGGAACTATGTCGCTTTCCATAAAACTGCTTTTGGCAAATCGGGTTTTTTTCTGAGTTTTCGGAGATTACACTTTGAGTGGACCCTATCAAATGTGACCTATCATACAACTTGTAATTATATATTAGCCATATCGAACTCATAACACCCGGTACGATTCTTAATAATATCATAGCCTCGTCGGTTTAGTAAAAATGGAATAAAAACTTCCAAAAAGCAAAATTATCTACGTTTATAACACAAAACGTATGTTATGAGATAACCACTTGAGAACCACCATAGATTCGATAATCAGTGTTGCCACTGAGATTTCAGAAATAGGCCCAGATTTTCTTCAAAAAACCCCAAAACATCCCAGACTATTCATTTTAGCTATTTTAGACCTCTTTGCTCAAATTAATTTTTTTTTCACTTGTTCGTATGAGGGTAAACAAAATGTTCGTCAAAAGAGTCGAATAAAATGTAATTACAACTTTTAAAATATCAATTGCCAAAGTTGTCAAAGACTCGGCATCCATACTGACAATAAGCTTTATCCGCTGCTCCTTTGTGCTTGTTAACTGTCGCGTTATGTCGATCGGTTATTTTGTCAATAAAACGAATATATAAGCTTAATCGATATATTCATGTGCGCATGCGCAGCGGGTCAAGCCTACCAGAGTTGTAAACACATAACACACGTGGGTTAAGTTTACAAAGTCTTAAAGTTGTCCGAGGTTTCCAGTCAAATTTTCTTAATACATCAACAGTTAACGTTTTAAATACTCTGCAATAACTAGACTATTATACCACTTGTCTAGTCTAAGAGGATTGACCTGAACTACAGTATATATATATATATATATATATATATATATATATATGCATGTTATAAATGTCAAAACGGCTTAACAAGGAGAGTGGAGGACCTGACCAATTTTGAGATGTCTAAATGGTTTATTTCTGTGCAGAGCTATTCTTCTGGTTAAAAGTTATTTGTGAATTGACAACGTGAGATCTTGATTGTGGAGTCTAAATTAAAATTAGTGGAAAATTTATTTATCACAACCATTTTACATTGAATTTCACAGATCATTCATGTGTTGTAAATACAAAATGTCAACTCACCAAAATAAACCCAGATTTTGCCCAAAAAACCCAGAGACCCCGACGAAGGTAAAAAACCCAGATCTAGTGGGAAAAAACCCAGCTGTGGCATCACTGACCACCATAGACTCGATAATGAGTGAATGACGACTGATGCTAATTTTAGAAATACTCGCGAAAGAGATAATGAGATAGAACAAAAAAAATCGTAAATATTTGGAGCCCACCCCTTCGATAGGCTATCTAATTTTTAAAAAATATAGATATCGATGGCCTACGCGGCAATCGATTCAATTTGCTACCATCAGTGGCATGGGTTGTGTATTTTAATAGTCTATAGGCCTACTGTGCTTTCACTCTAATCACACAGACAAAATACACAGCGGAATACGAGGTATAAGATCTTTGCCATAGTTGTTCTTCGAAAAATTCGAATAATTTTGTGACCGATGTTTTATAAGCATAGCGATCAGTTTGAAGTAAGCTAGTAAACGAAAATAATTTTAAAAAGCAAGTGGAAATGACGATCGGACAGACCGAAAAATGAGCCATGACGGATCCGAAGCCATGGCTAAAGCATACACATTCAGGGCCAAAGCTCTGCCAGACCAGTTTTTCCCAGTATTCTGAGCTACGAACTTACCATGATACCGTGAGAAGTAGAAAATTGCTTAGACCCTATAATGTGTTGTCCGAATGTATTGCTATAGTTTTATCAGAAAATTTCATCAGGTGAGCACGACAAAAATAAAAATCGTTCTAAATGAAATTTTCTCCAAGGGTGCCTTGTAAATGATTTGTAATCTAGTCTTAATGATTTGCCTAAAGGTGCGCATTACCCGATAACAGTACTGTTAACAAGAGCATTTGGTCGTCAAGTGAATGAAAATAATGTTTTGACACCGCTTCTCCATTGCCACCTAGCGACTATTTTAAAATACACGGCCAATATACAAGCACGAAGGCAGCTAAAATTTATTATGTTTCACAAATTTACATATTCTTTCTTACTTTATTATAGTGTTAAAAAGTTTAATAAATTCAGTATTTTAGGTTCTAATAATCTAAATGATGCGTCTAAGGCACAATTCCACCTTCTAGAGTTAGATGAATTGACGTTCAATTAACTACCCATTTAAAGGAAGTAAATTTTTATTAAGTAGGTTTCACGGTCAACGGTTTGTTAAGATCATACTTTTAGGGATCATTTCTATAGTATGTATCGCCAGGACGTCAGGTAAAACTGATTACTGGACCGCAAACCAGGATGATGAGACGGAACGTTTTCTCCTGAGCGTGAGGACGACTCTGCCGTGGATTCTTCAAGGTCCACAAGGCAGAGCTCAGCGATGATCGTTCCACTGGACTTCGATCGAAGACCAAGTGGAGGGAGGAAACGCAGTCTGACTGGTTTGCGACATTTTTTAATAAACAAAGATTAAGACCAGCAGAGGTAAACCAAAGGACTCGACGTCGGTACTAAGAGGTGTAAGTCCAAGGTGTGGCCAAGCAGGAGAGTGGCGCTATAGCTAGTGATTGATGTTAGCGCACAGTAGCGTTTAACTGAATTTGCGACTGTAGCGCTAAATGATTGCTCGCAGTTTGATAGAATTTAATTAACAACATAAATTATTGTGCTGCTAGGGCTATCGACTTCTACTAATCTACTTTACTGCAAAATCGGATTTAGCTGGCTGGTAATATTGGATATCAGGATTCTTGACATATAATTTGCGATAATCCGACTTTTCCAGATAATTAATTTAAGTAGGCCTACAGGGAAAGTCTCAAAGTAAGCAAGCCGTTTTATTATTAGATAAACAAATGTAGGTCATGGATGTGAGCCTTACACGCACGCACACAAACACACAAACGAACACACTCAAACACACACACACACACACACACACACACACACACTGAAAATTAGCCTACCTATAGCCCAAAAATGTGTAGAAAATATTCGCTTCTGATGAAAAGGGGGTAAGGAGATACGACGAGATTGTTACATTCCGAATATTCACTATATTGTGAATATATAAACTATATATATATATATATATATATATATATATATGTATATATGTATATACGGTATAGCGGGGTATGCGTAGAATCCATTCGCTATTATTGTTATTACGGTCTGCACTGCCTTTGATTGAAGAGCATTCCTCTAGAAAGAATCTCTTAATATCATTGTGACCCATCGATCAATTTACGATGTTGATGTTGCTGTTGACTTCTGTTGACGGATCAGCTGCCGACAAAGCTTGCAAGGGTCGGACTAAAGTGCTTTCTGTCTATCCGTGGGTCCACGAGTCCTGACCGTGAACTGGATTCTGACGTGGACCTACTTCTATACGCTCTGGCCTGTCGTTTAATTGACCTACTTATGAATTTATGGTTCTATCATGTATATACGCACAAACACACGCACATGCGCACAGATGCCCACACACACACACACACACACACACACACACACACACACACACACACACACACACACACACACACACACACACACACACACACACACACACACACACACACACACACACACACACACACACACACACACACACGACACACTAACATAATATTGTGCTTTAATTGCCTTATTTATTATGGGTTCACTTGTCTGCCATTGGTGTGCATATGATTATCGATGAATTAATAATATTATTTTGGACTATATGCACATGCTTAATAATATTATTAATAGGCCTACGTTTAGTGGGCTCTTTCAACAAGCGCAGAGGTTCGGATCGTAAAAGGTCGGCCTACATAAGTTGCAATCATTAATCGATTTGGTTGAGGGCTGATCTTAGGCAGGTAGGTCTATTATGGTTGGCAGGAAACCTATCGCGTGGACGTTATAGGGCCTTGCTACAGCGGCAATGATTGTACAGTCTGCATTTATTGGCTCGATTCGATGCGGTAAGTACAGACTCCTTCACGATTGTCTGTAACCGTATATATGGTTGTCTGTCTGTGTGTTTATGTCTGTCTGTCCGTACGTCCGTCTATTTGTCTGTCTGCTTGTCTGTCTGTTTGTTTGTGTTTAACCAAGTGCGCACGTATGTATGTATGTATGTATGTATGTATGTATGTATGTATGTATGTATGTATGTATGTGTGTATGTATGTATGTATGTATGTATGTATGTATGTATGTATGTATGTATGTATGTATGTATGTATGTATGTATGTTTGCATGTATGTTTGCATGTATGTTTGCATGTATGTATGTATGTATGTTTGCATGTATGTTTGCATGTATGTTTGCATGTATGTATGCATGTGTATGTATGTATGTATGTATGTATGTATGTATGTATGTATGCATGTATGTATGTATGTATGTATGTATGTATGTATGTATGTATGTATGTATGTATGTGTGTGTATGCATGCATGTATGTATGTATGTATGTATGTATGTTTGTATTTATGTATGTATGTATGTATGTATGTATGTATGTATGTATGTTTGCATGTATGTATGCATGTGTATGTATGTATGTATGTATGTATGTATGCATGTATGTATGTATGTATGTATGTATGTATGTATGTATGCATGTATGTATGTATGTATGTATGTATGTGTATGCATGCATGTATGTATGTATGTATGTATGTATGTATGTATGTATGTATGTATGTATGTATGTATGTATGTATGTATGTATGTATGTATGTATGTATATATATATATATATACATGTATAGGTTTATACATGCATGCATTTCTGTATGCACAGGTCGGTCTGGACGCTGTGTCTATCTATAGCTGCTTAAAAACGTTCATCCGCGTTGCGTGTTATTTCTCGGCTGTTGTTACGCAGATTAATACCTGTATCATGGTCGATTGGGAATTGTGACATTTGGCACAGCAATCTCGTTGGACTATCATCGTGGGCTGCAATCCTGTCACTCAGGGCGAGGCTCCGTGCTACAGATTCACCTGATTAATGTACTCTGGAACCATTCTAAGCTTCATGGACGCAAGTCCACCTATCAGGCAGGTGGACTTAACGATCATTATTTTATTCTGGGCTATAGGCGATTTGTTTGCCTGAGCAGCACACGTCAGAGAGGAGAGCCTATTGTGTTGGAGCTGTAACCGCGGAAATCAGATAGGCCTATAATTAATGGCGAGGGGAAAGATTGCCACACCGTCTAAGATCGATTAGTCATAAGGTAGCAGTTTTACGACCGGTCATTTCCGGTTTAGCAGTGTTTAATCTAGTCCCCGTCCTCTGGGGGGGAATTGAGGTTTCTGGGGGGGAGACAATTGAGCGTCCGAAGGACGCTCGTGATGCGCATAGCACCGAGACTGGGAGGGGGATGGGTATGAGGAGGGGATGCGCCACTCCCCATCAGAAACTTTTTGAATTTTCACATTGCAATGGCAGCATTTTAAGGGGTCATCTTAACAAAATAGCTGTACTTTTTCACTGACCCATTAGAAAATTTTTGAATTTCCACATTGCAATGGCAGCATTTTAAGGTGTCGTCTTAAGTAACAAAATAGCTGTACTTTCTCAATGACCCATTAGAAAATTTTTGAATTTCCACATTGCAATGGCAGCATTTGAAGGGGTCATCTTAACAAAATAGCTGTACTTTTTCACTGACCCATTAGAAACTTTTTGAATTTCCACATTGCAATGGCAGCATTTGAAGGGGTTATCTTAACAAAATAGCTGTACTTTTTTCAGCGACCCATTAGAAAATTTTTGAATTTCCACATTGCAATGGCAGCATTTTAAGGTGTCGTCTTAACAAAATAGCTGTACTTTCTCAATGACCCATTAGAAACTTTCAATCTGAATGTTCACATTGCAATGGTAGTATTTTATGGTGTCGTCTTAACAAAATAGCTGTACTTTTTCAGTGACCCATTAGAAACTTTCTGAATTTTCACATTGCAATGGCAGCATTTTAAGGTGTCATCTTAACATGATAGTATCATATATTATAGTAGTAAATAATGTCATTATACTCATATAATAATAAATAATATCACGATATATTATAACACTTCATGTAAAACAATGATGAAAACCGTCACTAAAAAACCAATGTCATTTCGTCAAATTTTTCTGGGGGGGGAAATGTCAATCCTGGGGGGGGGGAACTTTCCCCCCCCCAGAGACGTCTAGATTAAACACTGCGGTTTAGGTCTTTCAGTCTGCGATTGACTAGCCTATAGGGTCACCCAGATCAGCTTTATTGGCAAAACCAGAGGTGAGTATTAGCTGCAGTTGTCTATGGACCATTTCTCGTATACTAAACGCACATATTTGTGAGGTGAATATAATCTGTATTCCGGCGTCTATACAATCGAATACATTCTAAGGTTACCAGGTCCTGTGGACATTTACTGACATGCGTAAATTGCATATCACTTGGACTTGGTTGATTTCATGGTCTCAGTATAATTATACGGTTAGGCCTAATTCAGCGGAATGAATGGTTTGATTAATAATTATGCTCTCGAGTAGTCTTGACTCGTGAATACGTATGCATGACGAGCTTGCTTTTCCATGGAATCAGAATCACAGCAAACCAGTCAGCAATCTAACCAATGAACTGGTCAGCTGCAGTATCCGTGAATAACCCAGCCACTGCAGTCGGACGGTCAGTCGGTCGGTCGGTCAGTCAGACGGTCAGTCGGTCGGTCGGTCAGTCGGTCGGTCGGTCAGTCGGTCGGTCAGTCGGTCGGTCGGTCGGTCGGTCGGTCGGTCGGTCAGTCAGTCGGTCAGTCGGTCGGTCAGTCGGTCAGTCGGTCGGTCGGTCGATTGGTCAGTCGGTCAGTCTCTGGGGCTATAATTTCAGTTGACTTCTGCTAAGACAACTACTCCTGCGGCACTAACGTCGGAAAGGGTTTGCAGGGTCACCCACTTCCCCATCCATGGCCCGTAGCAGTCAGCTAGCAAGCGGAGCAACAGTGTCTCAATGGAATGGTCCCTCGAAAGCCCGACTGATATTTCGGAAGCAAGTAACTGTTGTTGGTGCTTAAGTAAGTGGTAATTTGTTCCGACACAATCTTTTCAATTGTTTCTGAGAGGAAGGAGACATTGGAGATTGGACGAAAATTAGACGGGTCTTTGAGGTCAAGTCCGTCACGTTTCACAGCAGGGAAGACGATGGATGTAATAAGAGCTGTCGAATTTTTCTGGGGGGATGTTTTGTTTATAATTTTCTTGGGGGATGTTACATATTTTGTATCTAAACGACAGCTCTCAAATTTCTCTGGGAATGTCATTCCTGGCGAGGGGAAAATGTTACGTTTAAGAATTTTAGAATTTTTCTGAGGGGGGTGTTGCATATATGCATGTTAGAAACAGCTCTCGATTTTTGGGGAGGGAAATTATTATTCTTGGGGACCCCTCCCCCAGAGATGCCTAGATAAACGCTGCTCAATGGCATTGCAATATGCGGGGATATATAGGCTTATAATAATAGGAAACAGTTACAAGGACTGGGAAGTATATTTTTCGATCATAGACACAAATACGGGTGTTTAAAAAGCATACACTATAATGGCTTCTCGATCGAGAAGCGTGATTTTCTTATATTATGGATGCATGATAAAATTTCTGTTGCCCTGATAGTATCTCGCATGACACAGGCAAATGTGAATTATTTATGGTAGGTTATGGGAAGGCCTTATTATCAATCATGGACACAAATACGGGTGTTTGAAAAGCACACACAAATACGGGTGTTTAAAAAGCACACACAAATACGGGTGTTTAAAAAGCACACACAAATACGGGTGTTTAAAAAGCACACACAAATACGGGTGTTTAAAAAGCACACACAAATACGGGTGTTTAAAAAGCACACACTAATCACAATGGCTATCTCGATCGAGAAGAGTGATTCTGTTAGGGATGCATGATTATTTCTTTTACTTTACAGTCAAACACACAGAAGATGGACAGACGAATGAATGAACGAATGAACTGACGAACGAAATGAAATGAATGAACGCTTGAAGGTTGAACGAGTAAATGAACGAACGAAACAGATAATGAACAAAAAAGAATGACGCACTGAATATTTGGATGAACGATTAACGAAGGAACGAATGAATGAACGCACGAATGAATGAATGAATGAATGAATGAAAGAATGCAGGAATGAATGAATGAATGAGCGAAGGAATTAATGAATCAATGAAAAATGAATCAATGAATGAATGCACGAACGAACGAACGAAGGAATGAAGGAAGGAACGAATGTCTGACGGAATGAATGAATGAACAGTTGAGCGAGTGAACGAACGGAAAAGCAATTGTTAAAAAATGAAATCCAGAAGCAGGCCAGTTTTAGATTAAGATTAGAAATTAATTTCGTTAAAAATTAGCAATTATTTTGAACGTCCTGTAATTGCACGGCAGTCCCGATTTGCCCAATAAGCCTGACAGTAATCGACTAGCGTATGCATGGTGTCGTGTTTACTTGCAAGTGGAAATCTTAAAAATCTGTGTGTTTCAGTAGAGTGCCTCAAGATCTCACGCGGATTAAATTATTGCCAGCTTACTTATTTTACTTAGTTGCACAAACTACCAATCTCTTGGTCACCAGCCTATTTCGTTACACAAGCTACAGCCTATTGATCACCAGCTTACTTGTTATACTTTGTTGCATAAATAACTACCTAACTTACGACGATCAGACGAAAATGCATCCCTATTACACACATACGTACACACATGCGTGGTATGCATACATACATAGACCACATACATATCTGCATGCATGCATGCATGCATGCATACATACATACATACATACATACATACATACATACATACATACATACATACATACATACATACATGCATGAATACATACATACATACATGCATGCATACATACATACATACATACATGCATACATACATACATACATACACACATACATACATACATACATACATACATACATACATACATACATACATAGATGCATACATATATGCATACATACATACTTAATACATGCGTATATACGTAAATACATAAATACATGAATGCATGCATTGAAACATACATTCACACATGCACACATACATACTTAAATGCTTACATACGTACATAGGCACATGCACACATGTCTGCAGACCGACAGACAGGCAGATAGACAACCGCTTGCTGAAATCCTAGACCTAGAGTATTGGTAAACAGAGATTGGCACTCAGATTCCCAGCTGAGCTGAGTGGAATAGTGTTAGTTCCTGACAAAACGGCACTCGAGCACCTGCATTAGCGTCAGTATGTTAGATGAAAACATTTGTGTGCTATTTATATGCACTTCAAAGTATATGTATGTATGTATGTATGTATGTATGTATGTATGTATGTATGTATGTATGTATGTATGTATGTATGTATGTATGTATGTATGTATGTATGTATGTATGTATGTATGTATGTATGTATGTATGTATGTATGTATGTATGTATGTATGTATGTATGTATGTATGTATGTATGTATGTATGTATGTATGTATGTATGTATGTATGTATGTATGTATGTATGTGGGTGTAGGTACGTACGTGCGTACGTACGTAAGTATGTATGAATGCATGCATGCATGCATGGGTGTTTGACATTGGATGCATGTATTATGTGTGCGTGCATGCGTGTATGTGTGCGTACGTACGTGTATGTGTGTGTATGTCCAATGTACAATTGCACATGCGTGTATGTATCAGGATTATTAAAATACCGCAGTTTATTTACCTATAGGTTGCAAAGATCTTCGATTTACCATCTGTTTTCTGTCAACTTCCTTTTCTTATGATGTGCCTTTCTGTTTTCAGCCAATAAAGTTGCTCCAACTGATGTCAATTATAGGCTGCTGCCAACGAGGCAACGACCTAATATCTAGAGCCGATCCTCGACTAAATGCTGTGTAGTACTGATGAAAATGACGCCATAGAAGTCAGTAGATTTTACAACAGCTGTTCCACTTCGTAGGCATTGGAACCTGGATATAAGTGAATCAGTGGAACAATTTCTCCTCAGCCTGAAGCGACGATTCTCTGTCATATGGATTATAATGGAATAACGAATTCTGTAAAAACCGAAATCTGACTGCATGTAATATCGAAATCTGAAACGACTTTGAGAAAATTAATACTCTGCATGCGTTGCAGTTATTTTAAGTTTCAGTTTAACGTCACTGTGTGACGAGAAAGATCATTAGCGGCGCCCTCCTCCTTTATCCAAGCTTGAGACTGGCACTGGCAGAGTATAACCAGTGGTGGAGTTACACGTGTGGTGACTAGGGCTCTGGATATTTATAGGACGACTTAAGGGCTTAATTTCGAAAAGCTGCATACGTTTTATCTAGGTCTAAAAAGTGTGGCTTCTTTATTTCAGATGCTCTAGTTATCTGCTGACAATGTGAACTTCGCAGTACAACATCTACTTGCGCTAAATGTCGAAGTCTGAACAGTCACCGGAGACGGTGTCAACTGATTCCAATCCCCATGGTGATAACCGTGGAAACACCGATTCCAATCCCCATGGTGATAACCATGGAAACGCTGATTCCAATCTCCATGGTGATGACCATGGAGACACTGATTCCAATCCCCATGGCGATAACCATGGAAACGCTTATTCCAATCCCCATGGTGATAACCATGGAGACACCGATTCCAATCCCCATGGTGATAACCACGACGATGCTGAGGTCAGCCACGGTTTCAGTCACCATGGTGATAACCATGGAAACGCTGACTCCAACACCCATGGCGATAACCATGGAAACGCTGATTCCAATCCCCATGGTGATAACCATGGAAACGCTGATTCCAATCCCCATGGTGATAACCATGGAAACGCTGATTCCAATCCCCATGGTGATAACCACGACGACGCTGAGGTCAGCCACGGTTCCAGTCACCATGGTGATCACCATGGAAACCGTCTGCTGCGCTTCGTTTCCGGCGATGACGAAAGCCTTCCGACTTCGAAGACAAACGTCTTCTTCCGGTCGATGAAGCGGGAAGAGGAGACGGAGAAGGAAGAGGAGCTGGAAGACATCCGGGTCGCCATCAAGGTAAGGATGAGGGAGGGAGACAAAATGTTCCATGAGCACCTATATGTCAAGGTGACTTGTTACGAGTCAAATAAACAGGTAGGCAGCGATTAATCTAGTAACACGCTTTTTGGGTTGGGGATTTGGGTCTCTAAGGGAGGGGGAAGAAAATTTCCGTTTTGGCTGAACATTTTGGGCGGACGGCTGAGCCACCAACGCTTTTTGGGTTGGGATATTCGGGTTCCTAAGGGATGGGGGAGGAAGACAATATCCGTTTTGGCTGAACATTTTGGGCTGATGGCTGAGCCACCAACGCTTTTTGGGTTGGGATATTCGGGTTCCTAAGGGATGGGGGAGGAAGACAATATCCGTTTTGGCTGAACATTTTGGGCTGATGGCTGAGCCACCAACGCTTTTTGGGTTGGGATATTCGGGTTCCTAAGGGATGGGGGAGGAAGACAATATCCGTTTTGGCTGAACATTTTGGGCTGATGGCTGAGCCACCAACGCTTTTTGGGTTGGGATATTCGGGTTCCTAAGGGATGGGGGAGGAAGACAATATCCGTTTTGGCTGAACATTTTGGGCTGATGGCTGAGCCACCAACGCTTTTTGGGTTGGGATATTCGGGTTCCTAAGGGATGGGGGAGGAAGACAATATCCGTTTTGGCTGAACATTTTGGGCTGATGGCTGAGCCACCAACGCTTTTTGGGTTGGAATATTCGGGTTCCTAAGGGATGGGGGAGGAAGACAATATCCGTTTTGGCTGAACATTTTGGGCTGATGGCTGAGCCACCAGCGTCACCCGGGCTCTCATCGGTCAAATTTTATGACGACTTTTTTATTTGTTAGTTAATTTGGTCAAGAATTTTGAAAACTATACCATTTTCGCTACTTATAAAATTGATGACATTTTTAGTAATTTGGTCAAAATTCTGAAAAATCTACCATTTTCGGTATTTTAAAAAGGAATGACTTTTTTAGTCTTCCTCTCTTTTTGGCAGGGGAAAGTACGTGGTATAGTTTTCTGAAATTTCGAACCGAAGGACTACAAGAAAAGGCCATCAGCTTTTTTCACACTTTTTTGGTCAGCGCAGCTCTTTTGGATTTGGACCATGTCTCCGCATTCCGAATCCCAAGTTATTTTTAGCCCCTCCAAGAACTGCCAAACTCCGCCCATGGCAGAAGTCGCACAACCTCATTCTCTCGATTCCACTTCCCCATGGCAATTTATTATTCCCGATCGAACGACAATAAACATTTGGGATTTTAAATGTTGGATTTGGTGTTTTTAAACTATGAGTGTTTGGTGCTATTTGAAATACGGGTGTTTAATTTGTTGTTAATTGAATTATGCATGTTTGATGTAATTTGAAATATGGGTATCTAATTTGCTGTTGATTGAATAGGAGTGTTCTGTGTGGTGTTTTCTGAATTATGAGTGTTTGGTATTTTTGATTATGGGTGTTTAATTTAGTACTTTTTGGATTCCGAGTGATTATTATTTTCTTATTTGAAATACGAGTGATTGGTGTTTTTTGAAATATGAGTATTTAATTTATTACCAATTGAGTTATGAACTATGATTTATTGATGTTATTTGAAATATAAGTGTCAGTTTATTGAAAATTATAGGTGTTTGGTGTTAATTGAATTATAAGTATATGGTGTTAATTGAATTGTGAGTGCTTAATTTGGTGTTAATTAAATAATAACAGTAATTGCTTAGTGTTAATAGACTATAAGTGTATGGCGCTATGTGATCATGCATGTTTGGTGTTATTCCGTGTGCATAGTGTGAAATCTCAACGGTGTACAGTCGTTTTGGAATCAAAACACTCACAGAACTCATCGAAAGAACTAACGTAAGAACAGCTTCGTAAATCGCGACAGACTTTTAACAGATTGTATTGCATTTGGTCACAACTGACTATTTTATTAATTAATAGAAAGACAATTAATAATTGTCAATTATTGCTAATCATAAACTCCGCCATTGTTTGTAGCCTACTCTGACATGGGCGGCGTTTATCAGAGGATATGGGAGCTAAGCCCCCCCCCCCAAGAAGACCCAGATTATTTTTTTTACCGGGTAAATGGTGTCTTTTCCCGGGCTT
>OX457046.1:32947768-33082768 GCA_949752735.1 Lumbricus terrestris | reverse complement strand
TCTCCTCCTCAAATCCAAACCCCCTCTTGGCCCTACGCGCTTCGGCGATGCCTGGCGCTCGGTTGCTCCTCCAGAGGACTAGATTATACACACTGGATCTCCAGCCCGCCTCTGCACAAGACAAGTTAATTCTACCAGGCGAATAGAATGGTGGTTCAACATGAAAGTTTGTCTGTGAGCTTTTGATCGGCCCATTTATCTAACAACCTGCTATTGGATTTATCCGAATCACTCGGCCTTTGTTTGTCGCTTTTAGGCAACGTACCTGTAGAAGCTCGAGGACAGGATTATGTTTGATTGGGTTGCATTTTGTTAAATCGGTAGCGCCATTGTGGACTTCTCTTGAAACGGCAATATATAAATTGACAGTTACAAGTAAGGTTTACAGTTTGCTCTTTTCTTAATTTCAGAAAAGATATCAATATGTGAAGAAAACTTGACGCAATGCAAACAAGAAATGGAGATTGTGCGACAAAGATATGAACAGAATATATCAGAAGGTAGGTTTTTGCAAATTTAAATCGTTCTATTATTTTTGCAAATCTTATAACCAAGGCTGTTGGCCTTTTTCTGAGAGTGGCAAGAGGTCAAATAAATTAAAGGCCTTACCTAACCTGACCCTAGTCGACCAGTGTTTAATCTAGACGTCTCTGGGGGGGGAACTTTCCCCCCCCAGGATTGACATTTCCCCCCCCAGAAAAATTTCACAAAATGTTATCGGTTTTTAGTAACTTTTTCATCGTTGTTTTACTTGAAGTGTTATAATATACCGTGATATTATTTACTATTATATGATTATAATGACATTATTTACTACTATAATATACGATACTATCATGTTGCAATGAATATAACTTACTGTATATATTTAGATAAAAACTATTTTTTTCTAACTAAAAACAGAGATGACATCTCCTCCAGAAAAATTTGTCAAAATGATAATAGTATTTAGTTGCTGTTTAGTATTTACATCATTGCATTACATGAACTGTTATAATAATATACCGTAATATTATTTACTGCTACATGGTTGTAGTAATTATTTACTGTTATATTATATGACAAAATCCAGCAAAAATGAGTATAATTTACTGTTAATATTTGTACAAATACTATTTTTGTACAACTGAATGGCTATGAAGTGCTATCCTTCACATTTTAAACTGTCAAATTTCAAAATGTTTTGGTCCTATTATCTGAACACCTATAGTAAAACAACATCATTACTACAAGACTAGTGGCTTCTTGATTTTGGTACCGGTAGTTTATTAGCTCTTGGTAGATTTGTGTACCATTAAATATGATTTTGGAAAGTGTGTACTGGTCAGCAACTCAGGGCCATATGGAGAAACTGGGATAAGCTGACAGTTTCTGATTACAGTGCTGAAAAGTCAGCTTATTTACTCATGTGAACAGTGATTCATTAGAATAACCCAGCAACAGCAGAACTGAGCTGCTGAACACGATACATAAAGATTTTTTTATTGTAATTATATAATATATATATATATATATATATATATATATTGAAATCCTAAAACACTTTTTATCAGTACTGAAATAATGGAGTTATTTTGCTAAAAGGGTACCATTGCAATGTGGAAATTCAAGAAGTTTCTAATGAGTCACTGAAAAGTAGGCTACAGCTATTTTGTTAAAATGACACCTTAAAATGCTGCCATCCATTGCAATGTGGAAATTCAAAAAGTTTCTAATGGGTCACTGAAAAAGTACAGATATTTTGTTAAGATGACCCCTTAAAATGCTGCCATTGCAATGTGAAAATTCAGAAAGTTTCTAATGGGTCACTGAAAAAGTACAGCTATTTTGTTAAGATGTCACCTTAAAATACTGCCATTGCAATGTGGAAATTCAAAAAGTTTCTAATGAGTCACTGAAAGAAATACAGGTATTTTGTTAAGATGACACCTTAAAATGCTGCCATTGCAATGTGAAAATTAAAAAAATTTCTAATGGGTCACTGAAAAAGTACAGCTATTTTGTTAAGATGTCACCTTAAAATACTGCCATTGCAATGTGGAAATTCAAAAAGTTTCTAATGGGTCACTGAAAAAGTACAGATATTTTGTTAAGATGACCCCTTAAAATGCTGCCATTGCAATGTGAAAATTCAGAAAGTTTCTAATGGGTCACTGAAAAAGTACAGCTATTTTGTTAAGATGTCACCTTAAAATACTGCCATTGCAATGTGGAAATTCAAAAAGTTTCTAATGGGTCACTGAAAAAGTACAGCTATTTTGTTAACATGTCACCTTAAAATACTGCCATTGCAATGTGGAAATTCAAAAAGTTTCTAGTGGGTCACTGAAAAAGTACAGCTAATTTGTTAAGATGACATCTTAAAATACTGCCATTGCAATGTGGAAATTCAAAAAGTTTCTAATGGGTCACTGAAAAAGTACAGCTAATTTGTTAAGATGACATCAATTTTTTTTTAATGGGAAGTGGATTTGCCCCCCACAGACCCCCCCTCAGTGCACTACGCGCCTCACGAGCATCCTTCGGACGCTCAATTGTCTCCCCCCCCCCAGAAACCTCAATTCCCCCCCCAGCGGAGGGGGACTAGATTAAACACTGCTAGTCGACACTCGCGACCCTATAGTTGACTTACAAACCCTACTACTATATGTTTGTAAACTTCAATATCGTTAAAAACTACTTCTATGGTATAGGCCTACTATATCAGACACACCAATTGGTTAATAATCTGATCTTTAATGCTGTAGACTTCCCACCTGAAATGGAGACCCCTCTTAAATTTCCCCCTTCATACTCCCCTGGTTTACATGCACCTCAGATACACATTGCGTTGTGACCTCGTGCGTTATAAATTTATTGCCGATATAGTGTTTGATTATGGTTCTAAATAATACTAATACTAATGCTAGTAATAACAATACTACTACTAATAATAATATAATAATTAACAATAATAATGAATGACAATAGTAATAATAATAATTAATACTAAATAATAATAATGATGAAAATAATAACAATGTAATAATAATAATGATTTGTTGTTACTTGAGGTGATGCTCACGACAGCCAAGCAGCAAAGAACACTGAGCTGGACGAAGCGAAAAAGCTGCTGGAAAAGTCACGGGATGCAGAGCACCGGGCGAAACTGAACCTGGAAAGAGTTCTCCAGGACAACTACCTGCGAGAGGAGGAGATTCTCAGATTGAATCGACTGTTGCTGCAGCAGGAAGAAAAGGATGAATTGAAAATCTGGACGACAAAGGAACGGTTTGATGAATGCCTCGTCCAAACACTCGAGGAACGTGAATCTGAGATTGCAAAGGTAGATCGACAACGTTTTCTTATCTATTCCTTGCTTTTAGAATTTATTTTATTGCCGGCTATTTAGCATTGTTTAGGGTTTTTGCCATGAGGTTAACAGGGGGTTTGAATGTTGCTAGCTATTGATGTTATTCGCCTGGAGATTACCCTACTTGATGTTGTCGTTGTTGTTTATTATTATTATTTTTTGCCCTGAGGTACTTCATTCTCCCAGGGACTTAGAGACTATTATTATTTCAAGAGTGTATGTCTGGCGGGTCAGGCCTCGCCTTATTATTATTTTTTTTGCTCCGAGGTATTTAGGATCCCTCAGGGACTTTATTACTAACTACTTGTTTAAAATCCAGTCCAGAATGGCCCTAATCATCGATTTATTATTATTATTATTATTATTATTATTATTATTATTATTATTATTATTATTATTATTATCATTATCATTATTATCATTATTATCATTGTTATCATTATTATCATTATTGTTTATTTTATTTTAATTTGTATTGTCTTGAGGTAAACATGATCCCTCAGGGACTTCAGCATTAACTATAAAGCAGATTTGTCGGTAATGGATCCTACTAATTATTGTTACTATTATTTTTGTGTTATTAAATATTATTATTACTATTACACAGATCTGAAGATGGCCCTACTTGTTGTTGTCTTGGTTGGCAAAAGAGCCTCAGAATGTGATCGTGTTATTTTACTTTTTTATTACTACTTTATGATTTCTTATTGACCGATATTAGGCCTATTTAGATTATGTTGTCTATTATTTTCTTCACTGTTTATTATATATTTTGTTTCTTATTATTCCATTTCTACTATTATTTATTTTTACTTTTCAATATTGGTTACAATTCTGCAATAATTATTCTTGTTTATTACCATGACTATTAATTTATGCATCATAAGTCAAAAAAAGGTGTTGAAATGTATATGTATCATATCTATTAATGCATCATAAGTTTTAAAAAGGTGTTGAAATGGTTGCATTACTGAACTTGCTTTAATTAAATGGAAAGTGTTACAGAAATGTGTAGTACATGTACAATACTGAATAAACTATTAGTCACGGTTGTCACGCGGCTAATGAGTTCTCTTATCCGTTTTTAGTACAAGAAGAAGGTGGAAGAATTGGAGTTGAAGATAGGTGAGCTGCAGACACATGGAAAGGACACTAAGTCAGTGGAAAACATTTCCCATGATGATCTCAAAGCCTTGCAGCTGGAAAGGTTAGGAAATAGAGACAAGGAGGAAAGCATGTAATCATGCCTAGTAGATTATCATTAGCAGAAGTTTTATTCTACTATGGAATTTTCACTTACATAGCAAGATTCAATAACATCTTCTTCTTCCTTAGTGTTCTACCCTTAGGCAGGTCCAAGATTCTAACGACACCATTCTTATCTATTCTCTGCTTTTTCCTTGATTTCTTTATATCCTCTTCTCTTTTTGTCTGTCCATTAACCAGTCCATCATCTTCTTTCTTGGTCTTCCTGGTGGTTTCTTTCCCTCAATTCTTCCCTCGAACACTATCTTCAAGAGCAAGTTTCCGGGTCTTCCCTCAATATGTGACCAAGCTGTGTGTTCAATAATATGAAATCTCAAATTTTAAACTTTCAAAGTTCAGTTGTTTTGCACTCAACTCAGGCAATATTTATTTTCTGAGCTTATGTCTAGGACCATAATAAAGCACTTTTGAGTCAGTCCTGGATATCTGCTAAACAGTAATCAACCTGGCACTTATGTTGCTTATAAATTATGCTTCAATCATGTTAAACTGTTCAAGATTGTGGACTTGGTTCCCGTCGAGGTGTAAATGAGAGGCTCTTGTTCTTTATAAAATATGAGACTACAATTTGCATGCAATTACTGCCGTTATAGAGAGGCTTCATTATGTCTGGCAGCTTGCCAATGTTTAACTATGCATGCATTTAGGTTATTGTAAATTTGTAAGTATACAACAGCAATGTGGACATTTAAAAGCAGGGTTTAAAGTGTGGCTGGACGGTCATGAATGGCGTCCATGCACTTATTTTCAAATCTGAACATCGTCCTGCCACTTATTGGCCAGCACAGCCCGGAAAGTTAAGGGGCGTCCAGGCACTTATTTTTCTACATTTTAAGCACTGTTTAAAAGGTATTCTGCAAGATTTCTCATAATTTTTATAACCTTACCCGGGCTTCTTTGCAAGAAACTGTGCAGACTATGGACTCTAAACTGTACAACTCAAGCAATTGAAGTTCTCTGACTTTCACTAAATCTTTATGAGCATTTGACAGTGGAGGGATTAGCGATCTCTGCCACACGGCGAAAGTTAGACTGGTCAAGCAGGCTGATGGTGTTTAGTATAGATTTTTGGATAGATGTTTAGACAGCCTCAGAGAAGTAAGGAAAGACGAGGAATTAGGAGATGATTTATGAAAGAACAGTGCTTTCAGTTTTAAATGAAAGACTTATTTAGGCCTATAGATTGCGTGGGGATTAGAATAAAACGAAAGTATCTGTATAAAATGCAAATGATACAACCCAGTTTAATATTTTAAAAAAACATGTAGGCTACAGGTAGATTCATTACTTTACTTCGTAGAGGAACCCATCAGGGCTTGCGTGCAGTTGTACACAAAATGTGCAGTTCTAAATGGATTTGTGTAGTTGTAAAAGCACTTCTGTACAGTTAAAACTGGTAAAAATGGACATTGTCCTCCATTTGGAAGTAATTTACCATGGAGGATGGGAAAGAAAAGAAGGGCTTGTGCAGTTCTAAAAATTCCTTAAAAACAGCCCTGGAATCCATTTAGCAACAAACTGCTTTACTGTACAGTAACATTGACTAATTTCCTTATCTTTCATCGACCAACTGGTATGAAATGAACTTTTTCACAGGAGCGCATTAAAGCAGACGAACGAGAAATACGCTCGACTCATATCTGACTATGTGAGGATGAGCATCTTTCTGGAGCAGAGAACCAGCGCTCAGCTTCTTTTTTCCAGTTCTTCCAGTTCTCAGACGAGCAGCGGATTCCATCCCTCGCCAGTTTCCACACAGCATAGCAGAGGACAACTCTCCGATATTTCTGGTGATTTTGATTCAGTTTTGCTTGATATTTCAATTTCTAATCTTTCTTTGGTGTATTAAGTTAAACGCTTAGGTTTACATTATAGATGCTTGTACTCCATTATGCATGCTGTCTTTGCCTTTGTATGCATTATAATATATATATACAGATGTGTGTAGGTATATATATATATATATATATATATAGGCATACATGTATGATTGTGGGACTGTTGTTATGTATATTGTATATGTAGCCTATGTGTATATGTATAGTGTGGATTGGTTATGCAGTTATCAACTGTCACGCCTTATAATTGAGTGTGTGTGAATAGAAAGAGTCAGGCATATATGCTGTAAACTTATAAAGTAAGTATTTAGCACTTGACTGCAGTACTTGCATGGTGCATTTATCAGTACTGTATATGTGCAGGCTACGCATCTATCTATGTATCTGTTTAGGTTTGGTGCTTATACACTTGGTTATCTACCTCTCTAAGATTAATGAATTTGTCTCTTGTAAGTGAAGCCAGTGTCTTCAAACTTCTAGCTGTTAATTATAATTGCTGATTGTCATGTTGTATCATTGCTTTTATCTTATCAGCCATACAACACACCAAAAATTTTACTGTTGAAAGAGGCATGTCAAGTGAGTCTTCTTATCTCAGCTTACTGATAAGATTAGTCAGTTTATAGCAGATATATTTCTAATTATCTAGTTTTGCTAAGTACTGATAAACTGTTTCCTCCTAATGACCTATATAGATTCATACAAAGACTGATCACAGAATAGCATTCATTCTCGGTCGCTGGTGCTACAGCCTGTTATGACCTCCCTCTTACACTGTGCGTTGTGCCCAGGGGTCACTCCACTCTGTTATTGAAGAATCTCAAAACTGTCCTATTTAGCCGTGCTTGGGCCTGGAGCTTTTTTTAGTAGCTTACGTGGAAGAGGCGCTATATAAAATGACCTAAGTAAATAAAAAATACAAACATATGCAAACACAAATGCAGAAATTCATATGCACATACAAACAGATACATATACACATGCATGAATAAAAACAAATACACACATACATAAAAAAGACTTCGCTACTTGAAGTATTTTTTATTTCCTCGGGGCTGTCACGCTGAATAGCTAGTATGTAAGAGTCTAAGAGCGCTTTATAAATGCCTATGTACAATACAATACAATACATGTATACACACACATGCACACTTACATGCACTTTACATTATATACCGGGTACGTAAACTCGCATAGCCTATAATTAATGCTCTTACATGCTCCCGCCAAACTACGGCTAAATAGAACAGTCTGAGATTCTTCAGCAACGGAGTTGAGTGGCCTATGAGCATTAAGCACAGCGTAACAGGGAGGCTATCCCAGGTTGTAGGACCAGTGACCAAGGATTAACAGCGCTTTCAGATAAACAGTCGCGAGTGGGGAACCAAGAAGCTCAGCTTGGTCCGCTGTCCGAAGGTTGGATGTTCACTTGTTTACAAAGTTTCTTAATTTGTGTGAATTCTTTTTGTGTTTTACCTCAGTTGACGAACCAGCCAGCAGCGCTGCGTCTACGACTGACGAGGGTGTTGAAGTTTCTCGGATATTCGCTGATGGCTTATTTTCCGGATCAGATTTTGATGCAGAGTGTGAAGAGGCTGCGAAAGGTTTCTAAAGCAGTTTTAATTCATTGGCAGTTAGTTTAAATGGATTTTTAATTAATTTGTCAAAGGCTTCAGGATTTTTCGATTAATTTGTGATTAGGGAAGGCATGAATTGATCTGTTGGGGCTTTTCAAGACATGGTTAGAAATTGTGTTATATTTTGTCAAAAGTTTTATAGTCATACTTAATTAATTTGTTAGAGTACTTTGTTAAAGTTTTGAAGGCATTTTAAACTAATTTGTCAAAATTTAAAGGATATATTAATTATATTTGTCGTATAATTGTGTCAGTCATCATCATTGTCATTCTCTTTGCCAGTCTTTGGTCAGCCTGTGGTTGTCTGTTACATTGTTACGGACTTATTAAAAACTTGCTAAATCCACTAAAATCGGAGTGTGCATGTATTGTAATACCAATATAGCCATCCTGTCATTCTTTTCCTATCACTCTAGCTATTCCTATCTTTCTATTCCTTTTCTGCTCCTGTGATGTGTCATTTAGCATTTTAGTTTTTTGTAAGTAGGCCTAGTATCGATGATAGTTTTATTGATTGTTAGCCTGATTGCAACCTTGGCTCATTTCAACTGGATACCTTAATACCTGCTAAACCTACAGAGTACTGGTTGATTGATTGACCAATTGATATTTATAATCACTCATTGATTGGAAGACTGATTAATCCCTTCATTAATTTTTTAAAGCTTAGTTTTTTTAAATATTTTTCAAACAGAAGCCAGTATTTCAATACAGCGATCATTCGATCGGTTGTTGGATGCTGTGGGACAATCGTCGACCAGTCACACTGATGAGTCACAGAAGCTGCGGGAATTGCTCCAATCAGCCGAAACGACGCATAGAGATCTGATGGAAGTATGCAATGCACTTCAGGACAAGTTGCAAAAGGAAACCTCGTCTGTTGCCAGACTCACGGAAGTATGTCCTGCACTGGCCTCCTCTCTCTGTCTCTGTCTCTCTCTGTCTCTCTCTCTTTCTCTCTGTCTCTCTCTCTCTATGTCTCTGTCTCTGTCTCTCTCTCTATGTCTCTGTTTCTCTGTCTCTCCCCCTCTCTCTCCCTCCCCCTCTGTCTCTGTCTCTGTTTTCGTCTCTGTCTCTGTCTCTCTCTCTCTCTGTCGCTCTCTCTTTCTCCCCACTCTGTCTCTGTCTCTGTTTCCGTCTCCGTCTCTGTCTCTCTGTCCCTCTCTGTCTGTCTGTCTGTCTGTCTGTCTCTTTCTGTTTCTCTCTCTCTGTCTCTGTCTCTCTCTGTCTCTCTCTGTCTCTGTCTCTGTCTCTCTCTGTTCTCTCTCTGTCTCTCTCTGTCTCTGTCTGTCTCTGTCTCTGTTTGACTTAGTTCTCTAATCCAACCTTGGTCTTATCTCAGGGGTCGCATTCTCCTCTTCTACGTCTTGTCTTCGGCCAGCCGCCAGTCTCCTCCGATTTCTGGACGCTTTGATTTCTAGGACCAAGCTGAGCAGCTCGGACCATTGCCAGTATTGCAACCTCCTTGTGGTGTGTTCTTCCCGACAATCTGCTTTGGGGAACTCTCCTTTCCAGATCATTGTCTACTCTACATCTTTGTGCGTATTTTTTATGTATGTCTCTGGCCTGGGCATCCAAATAGCACCTTTCAAGATTTTTTCAGAGATTATATATATATATTTATTTAATATATATATATATATTTATATATATATTGGATCATAACTGTAGGCCTAACGTGGAATATGATTTTTTGTGTGTCAGCAACTGCGTATCAGAGAGGAAGAACTGCACGTCATCAAGAAGGTGAGTAGTGAGCAGAGCACAGAGCCTAAGAAGAGAGATGTCGAGAAGGATGAACTCATATCGAGTCTCTATCGCACGGTTGAAGATCTCGAACATGAACTGAACTCAACGATACAAACGACGACAGATCTGCGCAGAAGGAACCAAGAGTTGGAACAAATCATTAAAGACTTTGAGGTAAGAATATCGTGACAATCATCATTATCAGCCATCAGCATTGAATCCACCTCAAGCCAATGCGTAGTAACCTTGACCAAGTCCTTCACTCGCAATTGCTTGTGCTCTTCAACGTGAAACTCGGATGCAGTGTCCGCACTGTAGTCGGGAGCGCCTCTGAGTAGAAAGCTTGAAGGGGCGCTATAGCAAGTGCACATACAAACAAATTACATTACATTCTAAATTTGCAGCTACAATTACAATTTGAAAGACTTGTCTTGCTTTAATTCACCTAATCCTATTTTTATGTAACGCGCCTTACCATAATGCCTTATCGTATCTTTCATTCCTGACTTTATTTTGCGATGTGCTCTCTCGCCATTTTTTTAGCATTTTCGTCTTGCTGTGATTCCTTACCTCTGATATCTTACCTTTGATGGTGTGCATGTGATATCTTACCTTTTATGTTGTGCATGTGATGGCTTACATATTCGAGCATTTGTCTTACCTGTGACGTCTTATCTTTGATGTCTTACCTTTGATGTCTTACCTTTAATATCTTACCTTTGATGTCTTACCTTTAATGTCTTACCTTTGATGTCTAACCTTTGATGTCTTACCTTTGATGTTGTACAGGGTGGGCCATAAAAAGTAACCTCCTACGGTGTTTTGCACATATCTTGGCCAGAAGTAAGAATTTAGAAATGAAATTTTACAAGCTTAAAGACAATTCATTTTTACACATGATGGCCAGATTTAATCAAAATATTTCAAACAGAACAAAAGTTATACCACATTCAGTGAGGCCACCACCGTTTTTCGACGATTCAGTAGGGTAACGCAACAAAAATTAACAAAAACACAATTTTATTAAGTCTCATCTCAAATATTTGTTATCAAATTGCCTTGATTTTGCCAGATGATCATTATTATTACTATTTAAAAAAAGAAACAGGGTACCAGCGTAGCTGCACGTCACTGAGAAGTCACTTAGCAAGATGACAATCAAATTGGTAAATAAGGAATCTGTCAGATTAATCAACAGTCCATCAAGAACTTTGCAAAGATACTTAAAAGAAGTTTTGGCACGGGTGGTGGGCACATTGAACAGAAGTTGTGAAGCACTACCAAGTTCATTTGACAGCAGTTATTTGAGATGAGACTTAATTAAATCGTGTGTTTGTTACTTTTTGTTGCGTTTCGTTTCTGAATCGTCAAAAAATGGTGGGTGGCCTCACTAAAAGTGGTATGACTTTTGTTGTGTTCGAAATATTTTGATGAAATCTGACCATCATGTGTAAATATGAATTGGCTTAAAGCCTATAAAATTTCAATTCGAAATTCTTACTTCTGGCCAAGATATTAGCAAAAAACTAACTTTTGTTGCATTTCGTTTTTGAATCGTCAAAAATCGAGGGATGGCCTCACTAAAAGTGATATAACTTTTGTTCTGTTTGAAATATTTTGATGAAAAATGACCGTAATGTGTAAATATGAATTGTCTTTAAGCCTGTAAAATTTCATTTCGAAATTCTTACTTCTGGCCAAGATATGGGCAAAAAACCTTAGGGGTTACGTTTTTATGGCCCACCCTGTACATGTTATGTCTTTACTTTTGATGCATTTCTGTGATGAATCAGGAGGTGAGAGAAGACGAGGAATCGATGCAGACGAAGTTCTGTGAGCAGCTCATCCTCATCTCATCGCTGAAGTCACAGCTCGACGAACAGAAACTGGTGACGAACGACTACATAAACGATGCGAAGAACATTTCTCACTGGAAGGACATCATGGAACAGGAGAAGGAATCAAGTGAAGTCAAAGACAAAAGGGTACCCTGCCTATATAATAGGCCTAGATACATGCATTATTATCATCGTTACTGCCGGACTTTTATGGCACCAGCGTCTAACGCGCATTGTGTCAAACAATGGAGCTTCAAAACCAAGCAGGATACAGACCAGAAAGGCCCACTGAACCTTCAAATATGATTTATACCTTTTAAAATATATTTTTACAGCGAATTAGCTTCAGTCAGTTGAAACTTCAAGTTAACAACTGGATAAAATCATATTGGGGCCTATATATATAAATCTAATATCGTGATTCATACCTGCACTCTTTTTTTCAATTTGCTTCTTTTTTTTCAAACAGCCTTAAGATATTTTAGGGACCCGTAACTGCTCTGCTCAGGGACCGCCTGAGGCCCTGAATTTCTCTCATCAGCCCTGTGCCCTTAGTCACAGTCGCAACCACCCTATGGAACCCACGGGACGCGTCCCCCCAACTTTTGAGTGGTCCCCTAACTTTATTATTATGGTCCCCCAACTTTTAGGACGTGATTCATTATGGTCCCCAACTTTTAGGACGTGATTGCACCTATCCCTCTTCAATCTGGCTTTAGGAAATATCATTCTACTGAATCTCTTATTACTCGCTTACTTACTGACATCTTTGCCGCTGTTGATCAATCCCACATTACCTTACTTGCCCTGTTTGACGTCAGTGCGGCGTTCGACACTGTTGACCATTCTATTCTACTCGAGCGTCTGTCCAAATCTTTTGGCATTGGTGACTCTGCCCTCCTCTGGCTTAGTTCTTTCCTCTCTGATCGCTCTGTATCTGTGATCTTTGGATCCACACGCTCCTCCTGGACCTTTGTTCCCTACGGCCTGCCTCAAGGCTCTGTCCTGGCGCCGCTTCTATACATCCTATATACTGCTGATCTATTGAACCTATTATCCCGCAAGGGTGCCTCTGCTCATCAATACGCTGATGATACACAAGCATTTGTCCACGGTTCTCCCAGTGCTGCCTCTTCACTGGTTGCAACTATCCTTGACGCCACTATGGAACTGAACCAATGGATGTCTTCTAACCGTCTTCGCCTTAACTCTGATAAAACCCAATTCATCTGGCTTGGTTGTAGAGTCCAGCTCGCCAAGATTGATATGGAGCTCCTCAGCACGTTGTACCCAGATATCCAATTTTCTCCAACTGTTCGTGATCTGGGTTTTACTCTGGATCCAATTCTTTCTCTTACTGATCATGTTAACCGAATCTCTCGAACGTGTTTCTATCACTTGCGACAATTGCGTACTATCCGCCACTCACTCTCCCTTCAAGCGGTCAAGGCGCTTGTCCATGCTTTGATTTGCTCTAGAGTCGACTTTGGAAACTCTGCCTATGCTGGTCTCTCCTCTCTTAACCTCTCTAAGCTTCAGTCTATTCTTAATGCTGCTGCCCGCTTAATTGCTGGTCTTCCCAAATTCTCTCACATATCTGATTTTATTCGGGACACTCTTCATTGGCTTCCTGTACCTCAGCGCATTGAGTTCAAGATCCTGACTCTTATGCGCAACTCTCTTCTCGGGGTAGCCCCCTCTTATCTTCGGGCACTGTGTAACTTGGTCTCCACTCTTCCTGGCCGCTCTGCCCTTCGATCTGCTGCCAATGGCCTTCTAGTTGTCCCGCGCATGCGTGGAGCTACGGCCCAGTCCAGAAGCTTCGCATATCTTGGTCCTACTTGTTGGAACCGCCTTCCTCACAAGCTCCGTTCTGAGCTTCTTGGCCTTTCTCTTCCCCTGTTCCGTAAACGTCTGAAAACTATACTATTTGTTAGCGGTGAGCACTAGCTTGGGTCGGGAGCGCCACTGAATCTGTGAGCGGCGCTATATAAATGTTCAATTACTATTACTATTACTATTACTATGCCCTTAGTGCCCTACTACCTGTTCAATTTGGACTGTACTTCTCCAGTGGCTTTAATATGACTAAAAGCTAATTACATAGCCTACACTTTACTTTCAGCATTAATGACGTACTCTGGCGGCCGTGTGCAATGGAATAACCCCAAATTGTTTTCTGGCTATGCCTGTACACACAGGTGAGTTACCTCATGATGAGCTTGATTAATCATATGCTGACCTTAACTGCGATTGATTGATTCTGTGTTTGTAGATTGATGATCTGAGGAAGGAGGTGATTGAGTTGGACGAACAGATCATCAGTAACCACGTTCAACTCGAAAAGTTCAGAACCGAAATTGAGATCTGCAAGAAGCAGCGAATTGACATTGAGCTGCAGCTGAACGAGGTTTGTTCAAGCCAGAATTGGATATGTAGACTTGAAAGATCTAATATAATCTAATGTAATCTAATCTAATCTAATATGAACAATTGTAAGGAGCATCTCACAGCTGAGCTATTCAGAAGCGCTCTTGGCGACAGGCCCAAAAAAAGAATAAGGGCTTTAAACAGTGAAGAAATACATGACTTCCCAACGAGAATCCTGCTACAAATTGCAGGGTAACGTTATTCCACATTGAGGAACCTATGCACGAATCCATGGTAAAAGCCTGATGAGGTTCGTGACCAGGGTATAAATTGATCAAGGTGGTCAGTATAATACAGTAATTTTCGTTTAATCAACAATCCGGTTGACAGACCGCAACCGGTTACAGTGTGCAATTATGCAGTTGAAACAATTTACAGGAACTCAGATCACAGAATACATAAATCTTAACTATACCAACTGAGCAGACAGATTGCAATACATGGCGCTAATAGCAGCCTACAAAGCATATCCGCCCAACTGGGGCTCGAACTCACTAGGCCTACCTCTCGCACTTTTGGGCAGCGTGTTATCTATTGCTCTACCGGGCCAAAGAAGACAGGCTTAATTAGAATTCTCAATTTCTCATAGTTTAAGTCTGTGTTTTAGAGTCATAAGAAAGCGGTTTCGGAGCTGAGCGTCACTTTGAAAGAGAAGGAAACTGTCGTTGAGAATCTGACAACTCTGCTGCAAAGTAAACAGAATGAACTTGAAACTCTAACGAAGGCCAACAGTCAACTTAAGGTAAGAAAAAAATCCATTAAAGTTCAATTGATGAATTTATAAGTCAGATTTTCAAACAGCATTTTATTTATCCTCGTAGGATGTTTAGAGAATAGGGTGGCAGTGGAAACAGGATGGCTTCAACGACTTCGCTGTTTGATTGATGTAGAAATTTCGAAATTACAGATATTATATGGTTGGTGACGTTCCAATACACGAGTCGCTATTCTGAACATTAGTGTCATCTTGATTTGCTTTGTGAGTTTGACTTAAGGTGCTATATAAATGCCTATGTACAATTGTACATGCATAGAATGTGGTTCTGTTTGGTCTCTACCCTTTTGTGACAAATGCATTTGTTGTTTAGTTATCGTGTGACGAATGTGTCCAACTGTCCATGTGGCTTGGGTCAGAAGTGTGTTTTATTTATTTATTTTCTGCATTTGTTTGTGATCGATCTTCCAGTAAATATGTTTTTAATGATGATAAAGATTTATATATCACATATGTATGTTTTATATGCATACACCGTATGTATGTTTGTATGTCACTGTAACAGATTTTAAATACAGGGTGTGCCAAAAAAAACATAGGTTTTTTGCCAATATCTTGGCCAAAAGTAAGAATTTCGAAATGAAATTTTACAGGCTTATAGACAATTCATTAAATACACATCATGGCCAGATTTCATCAAAATATTTCAAACAGAACAAAAGTTATAGCACTTTTAGTGAGGCCACCCACCGTTTTCTGTATATAATTCTTAACCTGATTGAATTCTTTGTAATTATTTTTGTTCAGCACCACTATGAGACCGAGACGGACCACTTGCGAAGTCAACTGGAGGAGAAGCAGAGTCTGTTGGAAATCCAGATCGACGAGATGTCTTCATTGCAGAGTCAGCTCGACCGCAGAGATGTAAAGATCTCTCAGCTCACCGACGAGCTTGACTCGAGCGAAGAGGACCTGGCCAAACTGAGGCGGTCGTTTGAAACGGAAAGAAAGAAATTTTCCGATTTGACGTTGAAGATGGAAAATGACTCTCAGTCACTGAATAGAGAGCTGAACGGAGAAAAAGGAATCAATCTGGAGAAGACAACTCAACTGGAAAACCTGAAAAGGGAGCTTGAAGGAAAGGAGAGGGAGCTGGAAGAGCTGAGGAAGGAGAAGCAAGAGCAGTTGCGTCGGATTGATGACCTGGAAACGGATGTGGCAAAGCTGAGGGCAAGACTTGATGACAGTGAATCGGAAATTGAACAGACTAAGGAGGTAGGAGGTTGGATATACGACTTTACTAGCATCTTCTGTTGATGCTTGGTATTTGGTTTAATTTATATGGTGTGTAAAGTAAGTAAGTAAGTAGCCTTTCTGTGCATCTGACAGGCTTGCACGTATAAAATGATTACCGGTAAATACATTTTAAAACAGATTACGACAACTTATGTGGACTTGCGTGAAAGGTTGTTGGAATAGGCCTACCTCTATTCAGGTGAAGCATTGGCTGAGAATTGATTTAATTTTTGAATGATGTGTGAGTGACTGATTTTGGTTAATCCTTATAAAGATTAAGGAGTTGGAACTTTTGCTAATATTAAAAAATTTGCTCAGTGCTCTCAATTAATGTTGTTTCACTATAATATACATCGTGGGCCGCAGTGGTGTATGGGTATGTTCGGTGCCTTGGAGCCTGAAGGTTTATGGGTTCGAATCCACCTCAATCTGCTCCGTAGGGACCCTGAACAAATCCTTCACTTGCAATTGTTCATGCGCTTCAGCGTGAAATAGTCTGCGCTGTAGTCTGGAGCGCCTCTGAGTAGATATCTTGAAAGGGCGCTATAACAAGTGCTCATACATACATGTCATAAGTTAATGCTGGAACCATTGACTAACCTTAGGCGCCCGTGTAACAACATGGCTTGTGCTATGGTGCGATATGAATTATTGTCATTGTTATTTATTAACCTTGCGTATTCAGAAGTTACGGCCAGGGCTGTTTTTAAAGAATTTTTAGAACTGCACAAGTCATCTCTCCTTTCTCATCCTCCATGGTAAATTACTCCCAATCTGAGGAAAATGACCTTTTTAATAGTTTTAACTGCACGGAACGTGACGGAAGTGCTCCTACAACTGCACGAATTCATTTAGAATTGCAGGTTTTGTGTAGAACTGCACGTTAAAAAAGCCCTGGTTACGGCATATGGCGTTGAATGTGTTTGCTGTGATGACTGTTACAGATGCTGGATGAGAAACACATGCAGATGAGAATCCAGATTGAGAAGATCGAAGAGCTGAAGAGACATCACAAGAAGGAGGTTCAGGATCTGCTGGAAGACAAAGACAAAGAACTGGAATCACTTCGCGAGGCAGAACTCGAAGACCTGCAGAGAGACAATGCAACGGAATCGGACGAATTGAAGACACGGATCAGAAGTGAATTCGAGCATCGGATAAAATCCAAAGAGAAGGAAATAGCAGATGTGGACTTGCTCCGTGGGAAGGAAATCGAAGAGCTGCAAAAGAACTTGAAGGAATTGAAATCGTGCCATGCAAAGGAGCTGAAAGCTCTTCTAAAACAAAAGGAGAAGGAGGTCAAAGAGCTGGGGGAAATCCATAAGAGAAAGCTGAATGACCTTTGCCTGGAGAAGGGAAAGGAACTGGATGCTGTTCGGTCGATGCACCTGGAGGAGTTGGACGAGGTGGAAAAGTCGCTGGAGTCACAGCGCCAACGGCAGCTTCAGAAGCTGAAGGAAAAGCACAGGGAAGAGTTGAACGACATGGAAGACGAGATAAGGAGTGGCCAGGAGACGATTCGAAGGTTCGAAAAGCAGATTGCTGAATCTACAAAGCAGGAGAATGTTGAATTGAACGCGCGGCATGTTAAGGAACTGAGCGAATTTCAGAGGATCAAGGAGATCCAGGAGAAAGAGATTCAAACTATCCAGAGCGAGTTGACCAAAAGTCGTAAGTCTGTTGAAGAACTGAAGAGAAGGATCGCAGAGATCGAGACGGAGAAGTTGGAAGAGCTTCGGAGTTTATCCGATGAACAGAGTCGAGCTGTTGGTGAGTTGAAGTTGGCGCTTGAAATTCGAAATGATGAGAAACTTCAAAGGGTGACGGAGAAGCACGAGACGGCGTTGAACGAGCTGAACAGAGAGGTCACGAAGCTTAACACCGTCAGCGCAGAGCTGAAACGGAGGATTTCGTTGGGCGATAACCAAAGGGGAAAGGAGCACAATGAAGCAGAGGTTAGACGAACCGAGGAATTAAAGGAACTGAGATTGACATTCGAAAGACAGAACGACGATCAGCTTAGGATCATCGGGAAAAAACACGAACAGGTGGTCCGTGAAATGGATGAGAAGCTAAAGAAGTATGAGAAGGAGATTGAGGATCTTAAGCGGACAACAGTTGTTGAGACGGATAGGCAGAGAGATCGGGTGTTTAGAGAAGCGAGTGTGACACAGGATCGTGAGAAAGACATGCTGAGGTCGACTCTCACTAAGGAAAATCAACGTCGTTTAGAGGAAATCTCACACAGACATCGACAGGAGATCGAGAGTCTTCAGGAAGAACTCGCTAGGAGTGAGAATTCTGCGAAGGAATTGGAGAACAGGTACAGGAGAGAACTACGAGAGAAGGTCAAGGAAATGAACGAGGCCGGTACAAAACATGCCCGAGAACTCGAAGCCCTGAGGACGCTAATGCACTCCGAAAACGAGGGGCAGTTCAACAAGTTGTCGGAAAAGTACGAGCAGAAATTTTACGGACTGCGGCAGGAGCTGGAAAGAAATAACAGCTTAATGCGAGAATCGACAGAAAAGGAATCAAAAGGGAAGAGGGAAACGAAAAATTTGCTGAACGACGCGACGTTAAGAAATTCTGATGACGTGATCGATGACGTGAAAAGAGAACACAGACAAGAACTTCATGAGGAGAAAATGAATCAATACCAGAGGGACATTAGAAAATTGGCGGAAGAACTTCGTGAACAACAGGAAGCTGTGAGAAGGGAAAAGGAATACGGGGAAGAGAGGTTGAGAGAGTTGATTTTGAAACATTCAGGTGAAATTCGAGAGCTGAAGGTCATCCACCAGCGTTACGTTGACGAAGTAGCGAACAATTACCGTGATGAGATGAGCGACCTTCGCAGGGAACTGTGCATGAATCGAGACATTCTGAAAGATCTGAACGTTGAACATTCTCGAGAACTTGCCCAGCTGAGAGAGGAGCTCAAACACCAGGACAGAGCAGTCCATGACAATTTTCCAGCTGTTTTGGAATCCGATGCTGCAAGGTTTGTGGGAACGCAGAACCAGGCAGTTCCACCATCACCAGAGGCGTGGAAGCTTGAGAGGCAGTGTCTGCTGTCTGAAATTGCAGTCTTCCAGAACCTGCTGAAAGAGATTGGATGTGATGATGACTCCAGGGTAAAGGATATTATTATTTGTTTGTTTTTTGCTCTCTCCACAAATTATTAAAAATATTAAAATATCGTAAAAAGTATTGTACAATAAGCATAGGCCTACCGTAAACACCCTTGGAAGCAAATTCATTATGTAAGTAGGCTACTTATGTAGGCCAAAAGTTCTCATTTCTGTGTGATCTTGTGTGCAGTACCGGTAGCCTAACAATTATGGCTGCGCCGAATTGGTGATTTTCACTATTCGGCTGAATACGAATAATACGAGGTGTTAAGCAGCTTCGTTTTCTTAGCCTCAGCATATGAGGGCGGATGACCAGTCCTCTCCCTCACCGTCTTACCCTCCACACATCAATGTGTTATTAGTGTACATATTTATTATAGTTGAGTTGGGTACGAGTCAACAATGGAGAATGTGTGTCAGGAAAATCGCTAGAGCTCTACGAGCTGACAGCACAAGGTAAAAAGGGTAGGCCTACGAGTCACAGGTTGAGCCAAACTATCGATGCAAATTTCACGGATTTTGACCGTGACTTTATCCTTGAGTATATTAATTCATTGTACTATCCTTCAAGTTTCAAGTGTCAAGTTTTTTATTTGCTCCCAAAAAACATCAATTACACGCTATGCAGTGTACAAAATAATTATTGATCAATAGTTATTGTAAGTGTGAGTGCTAAAGTATGCAGAGAGTTAGAAGTATAGGGAAACAATAGGAGCCCCTTAAGGGAGGATCCCACTAGGTAGGGGCCCCAAGTAAGTGATTATTCATAGCAAAGAATAAAGATGATATGTAATTCATTGTATTATCCTTAACTCGTACAAGTGTACGTTGATTTGGTTTGTTTCGATAAGGATTCCGAGAGTATGGATTGGAGAACTGATATCCTGAAGGCAATTCACGACGTCCTTACAAGGCAGGTCACTCGAATGACTGTGTCAGAGATCTACATTCCTAGTATTTCTACGAGCACCAGCCAAGAACTCAACACTCTGCTCCAAACGAACATGGCCCAACTGGTAGGCACTTGTTCTTTAAAATGCCAAAACACATGGCGTCTGTGGAAGTCGGGACATTCATGATCATAATAGTCTTTTGATTGGGAAGTTAGCTTCTTGGCAGCTGGTTCTACAAGCATCTAACATTTACAGAGGATTTTATAAACATATCATTGTCGTCATCATCATCATCATCATCATCATCATCATCATCATCATCATCATCATCATCATCATCATCATCATCATCATCATCATCATCATCATCATCATCATCATCATCATCATCATCACCACCACCACCACCACCACCATCATCATCATCATCATCATCATCATCATCATCATCATCATCACCACCACCATCATCATCATCATCATCAACATCATCATCATCATCATCGTCATTGTCATTGTCATTATCAATATTTCCTGGTAATTGGTGCTCCGAATTTATTAAGTGGATTGAAGAGGTTTTATATTGGCCCTACATAAATTTCTGATCATTATTAAAATTACAATTGGCTCCAAATTCATGAAGTGATTTGGAACAGTTTTTAGATGTTGTGACATAATATAAATTTTTAATTTTCATTACAAAAGCAACTAGCAATAGATAGATGAGCACTGCCAATTAATCTGTGCTGTGCTTTTTCAATTTCAGGAACAGTTCTACAGTCAAGGCCTTGCTCAGATCTTGTCCGTTGATCGCAAATCAATGTTGGATGAAATCGACGATCTTCGTCAGCAGAATGGATCGCTCCAGCAGGTACTTCTTGACGACAACAAGAGCCTCACGGACAAACTGAACGGCCTCGAACTTCGGTACAAGAAACGACAGAAGCGTCTCAAAAGCCAGCGTCAGTAGCATTTGCATATGTAAATTTCAACTTCTAGCAGTTATAAAAGATAGTATATACCGGCAAGGGCGGATACAGAAATTTTCGAAGGGGGGGCAAAATTGTTGGTCTTGGAACAGGGGAAAAATTTCGTCTTGGTCGCCGAAAAATAAATCTGATGACATTTTTTTAGTCATTCGTCCAATTTCCAAAAAAAGGTACCGTTTTAGCCGCCAAAATAGTTTATGACTTTTTTAGTCCTCAATCATCCTGGTCGGAGTAATGGCCTCTCTAGTACCCTATCCTGCTTTTCTCCGGCTGCATTGATTTAATGGCTTGTTGAAACCAAATGAGGGGGGCCGCGTCCTATGCACTTTTTAAATGGGGGGGACTGGCCGGATGAGCCTCTCCCTGGATCTGCCCCTGTGTACCGGTAATAATTTTCGTTTTATTTCACAAGTGTTGAAACATTGCAGCATCGCTACAATTCATAGTATGAACGTATGTTCAGCAGGTTATTACATTAGTCGACTTTAACTGTCTGGCAGCCGTGCAAGGTTCCATCACGTCCTACAGCTCATTTTACCAATGCCATCTGTCGAGTAAAAGTGCTCCTCAAGTCAGCTTTAAAAACAGTATTTTGCTTATCCTTGTAGGTGTTTATAAAAGCAAACTTGTTACAAATGCAGTATAGTAGGATGTTAAGAAAAAAACTTGTAGTAGGCTAAATGATAACCCAAATGACATTGTGTATTAGTTAATCTTCTCTTTGCTTCTTTTTGGCAGTAACTTGAACATCATTCTGGTTGTGGTTTAATCGTCAATCAATCAAAAATGAAATTGATGTAGGCCTATCACCTGTCAAGATATCTACTCAGAGGTGCTACCAGCCCAGCCATGGATGAAAAGAAAGGTTGTTAAAGATAAGTAAAATGATAAGGAATTTGTCCTTGATATCAAATATAGTGGTTTTTATGTTTTGGGTTAGGAGCATCATTGACGAGTCCCTTTAACGTGGCGCTATATAAACTTACAATGACAATGACTATTATTGTTTTCTGTAGTCATTGCGGCCGAGGCGCAGCTGAGCAAAGAGTGCGAGATGCGACTTGAACTTCAGGCAACAATCGACGCTGAAAGGCTTTGCAACGAGCAGCTGAAAGATGAGCTGAAAGAGGAGAAGGATTCAGCCGAACAGCTGAAGAAGACTAAGATATCCCAGATGCAGCTGGAAAATGACGGTTCCGAGAATGCATTGAAAGAAGAACGAATTAAACCGTGAGTCTCATAATTATATCACATTAATATCACATTTATTAATTATCGGTAATCTGGGTAGCATCGTTTTACATTTGCATTTATTCATTGTCAGTGAGGTATTTTGCTCAAGAAGGGAAAGATGTTACTGTTAGTGCCCAAATAGATCTATGCTAAAAAAAATTATAAGACACAGATACAAACTGAGCTTAAAGTGTGCACTTCTTTTGGAAAGGTAAAGGGCGTCCAGGCACTTATTTTTCCACACTTTAAACACTGGATGCAAATGATTAAATGATTTCAGAATCAGGGAGACGTTCCTATCTGTACAAACCATCACAGACCCACCATACGAAAGGTTCCAGAACGAGTATGGCTACGTCATTGAGGTTTGTGTTGACATTCCTTCCTGAGATGATACTTGACACAGTATGAGAAGTTTTATTTTTAAAAATAAGGGGGTGGGGGGTTGTAAGACTTTAATTCGTGTGGAGTTGGGGTTGCAAAGAATGCTTTTCTGTGGAGTCCTAAGAAAGACCATGTAGGGATTGAGGGGCAGTGGAAATTGAATAACACACTGGCGTGGAGATCAGCTGATGTGCTATGACCGTATCTGCAATTATCGTGCAGCTCAACACATGACATTACACAATATAAAAGAAATGTGTTTGACCAATTTTCTTGTAGTTTTCTCGGATGGTGCTTCAGCTGATGCAAAAAACTACACACATGATATTACTATGTTAAGTTCATATTGTCTAAGACAGTTCATGCAAGATACATACCGGTATACCCATATAATTACTCCATCAATTTTTGTGCTGCATGTGGGCTACATTAGAGGCATTTCTAATTTTAGTATCTTTATAATTATTTGTAAATTGTATTTGTCATTGTCTTTCAGTTCTGATGTTTCTTTTAGTAAGTCTTGGCAGTGTAATAGCTATTACACCAGATCCATTTCGCAATTCAGTTTGCCATGCTGTTCTTTCAAACAGACATGTTCTAATTAAGATAAATTATTGTGTATTACATATAAGTAAGTAAGTATATACACTTTGTTTGCACAATATTAAACATTACAAGCATTTGTAAGCATAAAAGACGTTTTCCTCATCAAGATGTCCACAAGTGGGATAATTATTGGTCCTGCTTTACCTATAATTAGCAAGTTTATTACGCATAATGGTTAACTTGTAAATTTTAGCGATTGAAATTGGAGTTACTGCAAGAGAAGGACGATCACCTGCAGACGAAATGCGACCTGGCATGGGAACGCAGCCAGCGGGATAATCTGGAGAACAGAATCAAGAGTCATTGGGAGAGGATTGGATTCACTGATATTGATCATCACCTGGAACTAATCCTTGGAATTGACCTTCACAGGAAAAATCCAATGTTAGTTTCTCAGGTTCTTAATTCAAGAATAGGGCCTACTTCTTTTAAGTAGTTTATTATATGATTATATACGTTTATCAATTTATTTGGAACCACGTCAGTGGCTCCCAACCTTTCAGTTATCGTTTTTTAAAGGCATCTATTTTCTTTTTTATACCGACAAGTTCTTTAATTAAATGCCGATCAAAATTCCTTGTATTCAGTGCACTATTTTAAGTGTAAATTTTTTTTATAGGTTATTGTCAGTAGTTTTTCAAATTGTTGCAGAACAGCGTCACCCGTAGAGCAGGTTCGCACCACCCTTTGGTGCCGCAATTCATGGGGTGGGAAACATTCGCTTACTTTGTGATGCACTAGACTTTGTAATTCACAAGTAGCTCACGTTCTTTCTCATATCCTGACATAATCTCCTCGCCTAGTATTTGCTAGTATCTCGACTCTGGATGAAAATTACCAATTGTGAGATTTTGTTGAGGTGCTGTGTAGGCTATACATGTACATACATGCTTACCATGGAATTTTTAGTTTACTGGACGACTTCTACTATTCGATGAAAAGAGAAGAGCTGATCCTTCTGCAATGTGAGCAGCTTCAACGCCTTGTTGCTAGATATCGAGATGATCTTTCCAAATGCAGCATACTCAGGTCAGATGGAAAGAAGATGCGGATAGGCATCAGTTGACAATAATTATTGTAATTTGTCACTTCATCAGACATTTATAAAACGCCTATTTAAGAAGGAACTCATCAGTTTCACTCCAAACCAGTGAAATTCGTACTCGTAGTCTAATTGTGAATTTTTATAGGGCTACTTCCTTGAGAAACTCCACAGAGGTGCTCCCGACCTGTCAGCACAAGCCATGATAAAAAAAGTTGGTTTTCAAACATTTGCGGAAAGCGGAAAAGGTGCAAAGAAAGAATAAGAAGTTATTTACGGAAATTGCTAGAGGTAACTTATTCCAGAAAGATGGAGCGACCAAAATGGGGAAAGGTAATTTTTGGTAATGGGAAACACTCTACCGGTACCACGAAGAGCGCATGGATGCGGGCAGGGGCGGGTCCAGGGGGCCAATCCGGCCATGCCCCTCCCCATTCCAAAACAAAAGTGCATAGGACGTGGCCCCTCCCTCCATTTGGTTTCAACAAGCTTTAAATCAGTGCAGTGGGATAAGGCGAGAGAGAAAAAGTATAGTAGCATACGACTAGAGTCACTAGACACACAGTATATTTCCCAAGAGATTACTCCACCCCCTTTCGAAAATTTCTGTATCCGTCCCTGGATGCGGGATCACTTCCTGCTACCTTTCAAAAAAGGTCCACTCAGCCTTTCATTTGGCATTTAATCTTTCTAAACTGAGTATATAGTTGAGCCAGGTCACCTTGCATGCAGTGCGAAGGAATCTACGACCTGGAATGGATACCACTGACACACAATGCTCGTTAAGGTAAATCGGGCTTGAACTCAATTAACGACTCAATTAAATTACTGTCGAGACTAAGGCTGGCTTCAGATTATTATTAACTGCTGTCTGAAACTTCATAACTGTTATCGCAAACTTCAAATTTCTAAAATGCTACACACAAGGCTAGGCATGCCTCCATTAGTGTAGTTTTCATATGCAGATAGATAAATCAATGTTTGCAGTAGGCCTTAAATGTATTTACAGTTATTTGACTGTTTGGATGTTTGACATTGTAGCAGGGACACTGTTGCGTTGGACAAAGAACTGACGTCTGTCTGTGAGTCTTTAGACAGTTTAGTCAGAAATGAAGATCGAATGGGGAACATTGGAATTAATCTTTCGTCCAGAGTATGTGTTATCGTTCTATTGCTTTATCTATTACCTATTCTATCACCTATTTATATAGTTTCATTAAACACTTAATAATAAGCCTATTCTATGACTGCGAATCTAGTGGAGCTCATCGTTATAAGTGTTTAAGTGGGCTTACATTCTTGACAATGCGCTTGGCATCAAGTGATGAGTGAAATTGGTCCACTTACACCAGCTTAATAATAATAATGATAATTATGACAATTTTATATAGCGCCATAACACAGCCATGCTATTACAAGAGCACGACGTGGTCTAGTTAAGTAGAAATACAGAACAATCTCTGATCTCTGAAAAATGGAAATGCCCTATCAGGAAAATGCGCATTTACCCAAGTCGTGGTATGCAGATTTCTTCAGGGCTTTTTTTTAGCGTGCAGTTGTACACAAAATGTGCAGTTCTAAATGGATATGTGCAGTTGTAGAAGCACTTCCATGCAGTTGAAACTAGTAAAAAAGGTCAGTGTCGTCCGATTGGAGGTAATTTACCATGGAGGATGGGAAAGAAAAGAAGGGGTTGTGCAGTTCTAAAAATTCCTTAAAAACAGCCCTGGATTTCTTTATTTATTTTTATTTGTAATATCACACAATAGAAACAGTAAAAAAGAAAATGAGAGCGATTGTTACTTTACAAACGACGTGGAATATGGATCAGTTCGTTTAACGTTATGGGTGTTATTTGGCACTGAGTACTAACAGACATTTACATTGCATTACATTACATTACTTAGTGTCCAATATTGCAGCTGATGGCACTGAGCGAGCGATGTCGAAGAGCAGAGGAGCATCGTATGTCGCTCGTGTACCAGAAGCGGTATCTGCTGCTCCTCATCGGAGGATTCCAAGACAATGAGCAAGAGACTGTTGCCGCCATCGCTCGACTGGGTGCCACCATTGCACCAGGCACCAATGGCATCCATCGCTACAGACATCCAATGCCGCTGAACAGGTTTCGAAGAGCTGCGCAAGCAGCCATCGCAGTTATTCGGTTCGTTAATTTTTGGTTTGTGCATTTGGTTTTTTAAGTGGTGTGGGGTGGTATTTGCAGTTTAACGTCACTTTGTGGTAACAAGGATCATTAGCGACACCCTTCTATTTTATCCAGGATTGGGACTAGCACCGGACTTACACCGCTTACTACCAACGTCTCGTGGCTTACCGTACATTTTAATCTTTGTTTATTTAAAAAAGTCGCAAACCAGTCAGACTGCGTTTCCTCCCTCCACTTGGTCTTCGATCGAAGTCCAGTGGAACGATCATCGCTGAGCTCTGCCTTGTGGACCTTGAAGAATCCACGGCAGAGTCGTCCTCACGCTCAGGAGAAAACGCTCCGTCTCATCATCCTGGTTTGCGGTCCAGTAATCAGTTTTACCTGACGTCCTGGCGATACATACTATAGAAATGATCCCTAAAAGTATGATCTTAACAAACCGTTGACCGTGAAACCTACTTAATAGAAATTTACTTTCTTTAAATGGGTAGTTAATTGAACGTCAATTCATCTAACTCTAGAAGATAGAATTGTGCCTTAGATGCATAATTTAGATTATTAGAACCTAAAATACTGAATTTATTCAACTTTCTACAATATAGTAAAGTAAGAAATAATATGTGAATTCGTGAAAAATAATAAATTTTATATGCTTTCGTGCTTGTAATGGCCGTGTATTTTAAAGTAGTCGCTAGGTGGCACTAGAGAAGCGGCGTCAAAACATAAGTTTCATTCACTTGACGGCCAAATGCGCGATATTAGGTTTCTTGTTAACAGTAGTTACAGTACTGTTATCGGATAATGCGCACTTTTAGGCAAATCCATTAGAACTAGATTAGGCCTACAAGTCATTTAAAAGGATTTCCCCGCGGAACCTTGAAGAAAATTTCTAGTGTTGCTGTTACTTTTAGGATTCAGAGGCTGGCAAAGCGCTGGGGCAGTTTCCATGGTGATACGCAGAAGCAGATGAACTTAGATTCAACATGGAGGACTCTGTCTTCTGGTAAGTGAAAAATAAATAAGTTAATTAATGTAAAAATTCCCTTTTATTCCTTAGAAGTATGTGTGATTGTCTTGGAAGAAACTGCGGGCTGTGTAACGGTGAACGGTAAAACGATTCAATGGTTGGGGGCTCATCTCTTATAAATTAGTCAATAATATCATCTATTTATAGTAGTTAAATCTAATATTACAAAATAAGAATATCATTGGGACATACATGATCGTCAACAAATAGGCCTACACCACAAACCTCAATCTGTTTAAACGAATTCTTGAAATTTACTACGACGTTGTTTTATTCAGGGATCGGAACAGGAAGAGAGAATCAAAGTTTTAACTCGTGGCCATCCACGTCGTTTGACAATTCTTTCCCGTCTGCTGGTAGAGATCATCTTTCCCCCCCATATCACCATCGCAGGAGTCGCTCCCCAACCTGCAGATCGCGACCGGCTTCACGTACATCGCCACGACGTGCCTTTGATGATGACGTCATGACGCGTTGCTGTGACGTTGGCTCTGAGACACTTTCGCTAGTTTACTCGCATTATCCGCCATCGCCTTCCAGGAGTTCAACGAAAAGGTTTGTGTCTCCTCGGTTGGAAAATTCTACGGACTTGTTTCTTTGCTCCTTTATCTGATGCTGGTACCCGGTACGTTGGTTTTTGACCGTCTTCGATTCCTCCTATCATCAATTAACTTAATTAAGTAGTTCTCGAATGAGAAGATTGGTTACAAAAGGCGTGAATAACAATTGAAACGACATTGTATTGTATCTATAAATCTATATGGACATTTCAGCTTAAATACCACATTAAATTTTATTGTATGTATGTATGTATGTATGTATGTATGTATGTATGTATGTATGTATGTATGTATGTATGTATGTATGTATGTATGTATGTATGTATGTATGTATGTATGTATGTATGTATGTATGTATGTATGTATGTATGTATGTATGTATGTATGTATGTATGTATGTATATATGCATACATGCATGCATGATGCATGCATGCATGCATGCATGTATGTATGTATGTATGTATGTATGTATGTATGTATGTATGTATATGGACATTTATTTAGCGCCTTACAAAAACCTCATGAATAACATACAAAGTATAACATACAAAGTAAGCAAGTATTCGAAGACATGTCATTATATTATAATTATCACTTGTTATATCGCACAAAAAAGGTCCTATATAAGAACGTGATGTGTTTTCTTCGTGTGGCCAGACGTCGCTGGGACGAATCGGGCGGCATCCGAAGGCAACGACTCTCAAAGAGTCCGCAGTCCCGCGACTTCATAAGTCGGAAACTTCCAGTACGACCAGCTTCCACTTATCTCTGGTAGAGAGATGTTGTTGTGACCTATGGATCCTGAACTCAGTCAACTCCGGACATACACAAAGACATTGGCTTTGTTATGTGGCTTTTTCGCTTCGCTTAGGCCGGGAGCACCTGCTGCACCTCTGAGTAGAGATCTTGAAGGGCTCTATATAAATTATGATTGGTTGATTGATTGTTGATTGATTGTTAGGTCTATACAGAAGATTGAATTCTTTGATTGACCTGTCATTATTTAATCATTTCAACTCGTTATTTTATTTCCTTTCTTTATTCTGTCAGACTATAATATTATTCATGTGCATATAATTATGTACACTTTGTACAGGCACATAGAGCTGCTTCTCTTGCCCATCAATCTCGGCACATCTCCCCTCTGCAGCCTTACACTCAAGACTGAAAAGACTGAAACAAACTTCTCAGCATATTCTGGCTGTGTGCGTGCACCAACTCATGACCAATCATGATTTTTGCTATATCGCTATGCTTTCTCCTCCTTGGCCTGTGTGTGTGCGTGCATGTGTGTGTGTGTTTTACAGGGTGCGAATGCATAATGCATGTGCTGATGCGTATGATTCTGTCTGTTCCATATGTATATATACATAATAATGTCCTCTAAGCATGTGTTTGCCAGTCTGCATATTTCAAAAGCTTCTAACAATTGACTGAAACAATCTTTCTGACAGATCTAAGGTAAGAAGAAAGTAATTTTGCTCATGATTGTCTGTAGGATTAGTTCAACATCATACTTTTCCATGGTTGTAGCATAATGTTATTCTGTGTAATTGAACATATAATTATATCATTTAACTTCGTTTTATGGTGCAGGCCAGCAGTGGTATTTTAGATTTTTTACTATTATTTATGCTACGTAGTATCTTAGTAATTTCATTATTATTGTAAAATTGTGAAAATGTCTGTAGCACCATGTCGAGAAGAACTCATCAGTGGCGCTTTAGCAATGGTAGTAAAATGCTAGTAGCTGGTGTGCATTCCCCACGCTCCATTCTTCTGTGATAATAATATACAAACTTTTATCTTTCTCTTTTTTGTGGTTTTTGTCAAGTAACGATAATTTATCATGATGCGAAATATAATTCAGTTTAGTGTGACATGGTCAAAGAGATCGTGTCAATCAAATGTTGTGGTCTAGATTTCAATGATCATATGGTGAAGTATGGGAGGTACTCGGAGGAAGCGGTCAGTACCTAAGGAAGGTACTTTATAGAGGAGGTGCTCAGTACCTAAGGGAGGTTATTTAATAACAGCAGCACTTAACAATATTATGAATAAAATCATCCTCTGCTTTTGTACAAAAACTATCTGAAATATCTTGCGTACTTGAGTGTAGTTTTTTCAATGCAATGTGAATACTTAAAGCTTATGCAATCCAATTTATTCGAAGCGTGCTATTTTGTAAAGTTTCCATATTGACATTCATTGCCAGTATATAATAAAGAAGAGATTTTTCAATTAAATAATTTATTTGACAGCATTGTTGGTTGTTGGACTATTATGCCAGTACATAATATACACGAGAGCAATCGAATTCTCTCCATGCAGTTCCGAGTTGTTCGTATGCAGCTGGTGCTATATAATTTAGCCATTATATTATTTTGTCACTAGAGATTTCTTCATTCATTATGCAGATTTATATAGCGCTCTTCAAGGTTACTACACAGGAGCGTTCCCGACCCAACCTCGGCTGAAAGCTATGGTTTTAAAGCTGTGCTAAAATGCATCTGAACAAACCACATGCATAAATAAGGCAGCGGACAGGGCTTCTTTTTAAATGTGCAGTTGTACACAAAATGTGCAGTTCTAAAAGGATTTGTGCAGTTGTAAAAGCACTTCCGTGCAGTTGAAACTAGTAAAAAAAGGTCAGTGTCGTCCTATTGGAGGTAATTTACCGTGGAGGATGGGAAAGGAAAGAAGGGATTGTGCAGTCTTCAAAATTCATTAAAAATAGCCCTGGCAGCGGAAACCCATTCCATACAATGGAATGACAAAGCATGGTGCTGTCCAAGAGCGCTTCATGCTCTGGGAATAAGGCGTTGACCCTAAGTGGAGGAACGTATGGCACAATGCCTCTGAACACCCAGAGTAGAATGACATAGCTCTTGAAAATATACAGGAGCAGCACCTAGGAGGCACTGCCACACCAAAGCAGTAGGTATGCCTACCTATAGCCAATGGATGATGAAAACAACAGTCAACTGGCACATCGCTTTATTTACAGGAAGACGAAACAGCATTCTAACTACAATTATTACTCAGTAAATTTACTTTTCATTCAAGAAACACGAGAAATGATCCTAACACTTTTACGATGAGAGCCGACTAACAGCAACATGGAACCAGTTCAGATCATCGATAAAGTACAATCAGCTGAAACCAGTGTGACCAGAATGCATGCACAACAAATGTGCTAAGCCTCATATAAATTACGAGAATGCAGGACAAAAGTAGCCTGGAACCTCATCATACGACTTACATCTAGAAGTCACAGCATAACTCAGTTTAAGAGAAACCATATTCTAACGTTAGCTATCGTTATGTATAAACAGTCATTATTATGTCTATACACACATAACAATGTATTATTGAATTACATAATTTATCATTTTTGTACTCATTCTATGGACTCGTATAGCACCCTTACAAGAAACCTATTGAGGAGTGCTCCCAGCTCAGCCACGACAACAGAAAAACGACTTGAGAGATTTATGGAACAAAGTTTGATCGGTCAAATGTAAAACGCATTTCAAAAGGGAGGTCATTCCAGATGGATGGCCTATATACAATACATTCATGACTATTAAATATACGAGCATGCAGGTATGAAAATGAATATGACCTAATGAAAAGCTGCAATCAATTTCAGTTTTGATACGACCAAACAATAAATACTGACAACAGATGGATGAACAACATCGGTGCTCGTGAATAAGCTGGTGCCCTGCGCTCATCTTTCGAGTGGCACTTTAGATATTTGGAGATTACGGTTACGAGAATGATGACCACAACGGAGCATAATTAGCAGAATCTGGAGCGCCTCTGGTTGGTATGCATTGTGAGAGGTGATTTAGAAATTTACAGATACAAAACAATATAATGTTGATAGAAAATGACAGCGAATTCCACAGTGCAAACGCTACCCAAAACTAGATATGTAAAAACTAATACTTTGGTTATCAATTATATGCATGATTGAAAGCTGTGAAGCAACCCGATTTAAATATGCATTACCTCATGAATGTGTAAACAAACAGAATAAATTATGCATGAAAATATGCATAGGGTGTACGCAAAGTTAAATTAAAGTAGGTTTTGATATTCATCAGTGCTGGTAAAAATATTAAGAAAGCCCTAAAAAACAAATACAGAAAAGATTCCGTGGATTAAAAAGCTCATCTTCTTCACAGCACGGAAATTTGTATTTAGAAGATTTTAGTGGCGAACAAAAGTAATGTTCTCATCTCAGTTATACCAGTTGGCCGCTTGTTGATAGATGACAATAAATAAATGACAATTATTATTAACGACAACAAATCACAGATATTGTGTTTCAGCACAGAATTTTGTACTTCACTCAACATAATATACTGGCGATCAATTAAACTCAGGACCCGCTAACAATTAACAACAAATATCAACAACAAAAACCTGCGTGAAGACTATTTGGCAGCTAAAATGTTTGATTATAGCGTTTTGATCGTAAACCAAATTAAACAGCATGTCATAAGTACAAAAGGTAACAAGCCACACATTATTGTGCATTACACGTGAACTGAACAGTACATAACAGCATAATTAATATAAAGAACATTGTTGATTTAACAATGGTATTTACTTGACAGCTGTGTTTTTCCACATCAATTTTAACAAAGCTGAAACAATGCAGGTCCTGGGTGAAATTTAAAAAAGACAACATTATTTTCGTCAAAATTGTAGAATGTTACAAATTAAGCCGCAAAAGTTTTGAAAAAGTCATTACAGGCTTCATGGTTGAGAACTTTAATTCACAGCCCGTAATTTACAAATTTGACCATTCTACATTAAATACTACGAAAATCCCTCCTGCATTTGTAAATATAAAACTCATTTTAGAGATCAATGTAGAAAAAAAAAATTATGGAATGGAGGAGGAGTGCAGGAAAATAATGAATTAAAAAGCAAACATCACTAACAACGACAAGTACAAGAACTGCAACCCTATTCACAAACGCACTTCTTAAATAGTCTTTCTAAAAATCTACCATACTTACACGCACACACAAAATAAGCCAATAAAAGCAAACTTCTAAAAACATGCTTCATCTACAAATCGCAAAAATCATAATGGACCAGTTTTGCTCGTTTTACTCAAAAGCAATCATTCAAGTGTGGTTTAAATAAGATGTATTTCATAAGAATTGAGAATACAGATCTGGAGAAATCTGCCAACAAGCAATACACCGCTATATCTAAAACATGCAAAATCTGAAAAACTAGAAACAACAGAAAACAAAAGACATTGCATTTATATATTTGCAGTCATTTTCCAGCAATAAATAATTATATTGCCAGAAGCATCTGAAAATTTACTGGCGTCAATACGAGAAAACTGTTCGGAACCAAAGCATAAATCAAATTATGAACTCTGCAACTATCCTACATGTGTGGAAGTGCCAGTCAAAAGCCTGGACAAAGGAGGACGGCGATGCAAATGATTTTTTTATCACACAGAGTCATTACACTACTACTTGTAGTCAAAACAAGACCAAGGGACTGAAGATCTGGGTTTTACAACTTGGAAGGGAACGACGATAATAATAATAATAATAATCTTTTCTTTAATTGAGCGCCTGCAAGACGCACTGCGCTTTACATTTACAAGTTATGCAGTAATCTTAATTAATCTTAACTACTAACAGAACAGACAGCTTTGCAATTACAACACTACAGAACATAAAACACTCAAAACAGCATTCATTCTTTTAAAACGTTCACAACTAACAATTATTTATCTTACTATCAACAACCTAACAAGATGAAAGAAGAACACAATAATTAACATGTCTCAAAAAGATCTTATATTGACTCTAACAAAAATTATTCTTGTTGCACTAAACAAACGTATTTACATATAAAACAACCGTTTGCAAGTATCACGGATATTCAGCAAGCAGCCTACGTGGGCAGACGATAGCGGCAACGAGATTTTAGGATTGAAAAAACTTAATTTTGGCGCTAATACTGCTAAACAATGTCGCAAAAAACAGAGCCACAAAAAACTGAACATCACTTTTAAACTTCCTTAAAGAAGCTGCAAAAAATGCAAAACTGACAGATAAAATTACAAATCGTCATTAAAAATAAGAAATACGGAAGCCAACTACTGGAGAGTTGATGCTACACTTATCTAAATTTAAGTATAATAATGACAAAGCAATGAGAACACTCACAGACACCAACACTATGACATTTCGCAATGCTACTGTTACCTGCAGATAGTATTTAATCTAGACCCCCGCTTCACAAGGTGGGAGGGGGGAAACTAAAGTATCTGTGGGGCAGGAAAAACGGTCGTTATGGGTGGATGACAACCGCTGAACCAGACGCCGACGACCCACTCTGACTGGTAATTTTTTTCTGATGACCTTTTTGTTAGTATCTTTCTGTCAAAATGTTTGATAAACGTAACAATTCCGGTAGTAAACTCTATACTTTTAAATCTGATGACTTTTCTTTAGTACATCAATGCTGTGCTGTCAAATTCGTCTGCCGGGGATTTTTTTTACGTATATACATGTAAACACGAGCTGGTAGAATTTATCTGGGGGAATGTTAAGTGTATCATTTTTCTGGGGAAATGCTACGTATATACATGCAAACACCTCTTGAATTTTTCTGAGGGGGAAATCTCATTCCTGGAGACTGGCAGATAAACAATTTTCTCTACAGGCAGTTAAGAGCAGATCAAGGCAGCAAAGTGGAACGGCATTCATGTACCCGACAGGGTGAAATGTTCACGTTTAAAAAACTTCAAATTCCAGACCTTAGTTAACATTTAACAATGATCAGCATTGATATCCCAGTCACTTCTAGCACACTCAATGTTAAAGAGCCAACACAATCACGCATGTATTCACAAAGCTGAATATCGCCATGCTTTCAAAACAACATGAATTCTATCCGGACTATCCTTTAATTAAATCACATGACCAATTGCAGTAATATTTGACATTGTAGAGCGCTCTAGAAGAAGCCTGCTACCTTGGATGCCACTGCTGCATAATTTATCATGTATTCACTTTACATCAGAAGGAGGTCAAGACATGCTGAGGTCTAGCACAAACACACACAAAATCTTATTCTGCAAACTTTGGTGGGAGGGGGGGGTGAGTGTCCACCACACCCCACCTGAATACACTACTTTGGGAGCAATGACCATCCATTACGCCCTGCGCAAATCACCACTTAAACCGTCCGACTCTACAATACACTATAAAAATTCTCACCACACTGTCACCCATATTTACATAGCTACTCAACTAAGCATTCTGAACTGATGCACACTACAAATAAATCTGCAGATCCGACCACAGACGTAAGCAAAAGGTTTAGTCTAGTGTTGATGATTAAGAAGGCAAGACCCGATGGAACTACAGAGTTTTCTGAAACGTTGAATGAACCAAGACGATAGGAGATTATTATACATGGAGAAGCAAGCAAGTACAATCAGTGCACTTTGACAGTGAAAAAGTGACAACAGGATAATCAGAAAGAACCATTAATTTTATACACAAGATTTTAAACACAGTGCATTCAAATGCGTCTCTAGTTACGGTTGTAAAAATTACAGTTACAATATAGTAGGTTTTGGATGATAATTGGGGTACCGGAAATTTCACTTCTTGTCTGCATATGAAAAGCATTCAATTAATTACAATTATGAAGACAGATTGATAAATAAATATGTTTGCAAAGTAAACAATTGCATTTGGAGATTCACGACATAATCTTTAGTATTAGAAACGGAATTTGAAAAAAACGGAATCTGAAGTGGTGAGACATCTATTGTTGAGAGTAAAACTAACGTATACAAAATTTTCATGATTAACCAATCCTGTAATAGAGAGTACCTGGATAAACAGAAACAAGTATATTGGCACTAGCAGTGAGCAAATGACCAATTATAGCACGGGATGGATATCTGAAATACATTTCCTCAGAACACACCATTTATATATATATATATCTCCAAACAACCTCGAAATGTACATTTGCCACCGGTTACAAATAATACATGAACAACGAGAGGTGGTCACAATAACACACGAGTTACAACGCATGCGGGCATCTTGTCTGAAGTATCTGTGGCCGACTTTTAAATCCTTCTGGATCTTCGCAGGCGTGAACCACGATGCCGGGAACGGCATCTGATGCAGCTCGAATCTCATGCGCCTCACCTGAAACCATATTGGATGAAATCTGCTTGTAATTCAGTAACTTCAAATATTCATTCATTCATTAGATGCATTTATATAGCGCCTCTTCAAGGGGGCTACTCAGAGGCGCTCCCTTATTGTAATATATAAAATATTGTAAATATAAAAATATTTTATATATATATATATATAAATTAAAAAAATTAAAAATATATATAAAATAAAAAAAAATATAAAATATTGTAAATATAAAATATTGCAAATATAAAAATATGTATATAAATATATGTACGTAAATATAAAAATATAAAATATTGTAAATAAATGTATTGTATCAATAAATTTTTAACGCAACTCACACAGTGCACACTATTCAGAGCCTCAGAGGTGCTCCCATGTGTGTCACGTGAGAAAAGTGGATGAAGAGAGGAGGTTGAAGTTGGCAGGCAGATGAGATCATGAAGATACTTCGGTGTAAGGCCAGAGTAAGACTGTCAAATTAGAGTAGGAACCTTGATCTGGATACGAGCAGTCAGAGGGAGGGAGCCAGCGAAGATGATCAAACATGAAAAAAGAGATGAAAAGAAATACGCAATCCGTAGTGGAATAATCTCAATTTTACTTGACATTGGACCTAATCAAATTTGCAGTAACTGCAATTGTAATCGTACATTTATATAGCGCCCCTTCAAGAGAACTCTGCAGAGGCGCTCCCGGCCTGACACCAAACCACAATCAAAGAGAATGGTTTTCAAACGCTTGCGGAAAAGGGGCAAAGAAAGACAAAGAAGTTCATTACGGAGACTAATAGGTAACTTATTTCAGAAAGACGGACCAACCACAGCAGAGCTTCTGTGGAGTATGTGGCATAGCTCCGTGCCTCTGTCACCTATTTGGTACTATATGTCATTGGTTTATTATTTCCATTATTATCATTATTGTTATAATTACAATTATAAATTGTTCCCCCCATAGTGTCCCGATGCAGCGAAAAGAATTTTCTCCTACCAGCCGCAAGGTTTGTAATTGCCGCTATGAGGTCGTAGTTGATCATTGGCTCTTTTTCGTTCACTGGCTCCCAGCCATCGGGCGGGGAACACGGCGGCGATATTAGAAACTGCTTCTCGGGTTTTGGTGGCAGGAGGAACTGCGATGAACAGGACGGATCATTTGTCTCAACTGGCTGCAGAAAATACAAGAAAGATAAAACTACAGCACTCCAATGCTGGAACCTCATAATTATACGAGTTACATCTGAAAATCACAATATAACTCAGTTTAAAAGAGACCGTATATCCAGGACTTAAACTGTGGCTGGACGGTCATGGACGACGTCCATGCACTTATTTTAAAATCGAAACGCCGTCCTGCCACTTATTGCCAGCACAGCATGGGAAAGTAAAGGGCGTCCAGGCACTTCCTTTGGAAGGGTATGAGGTGTCCAGGCACTTATTTTCCACACTTTAAGCACTGCATATATCTAACATCAGCCATTATCATGTAAAAAGAAGCAGTAGCGTATTGTATATATATCAGCATTCACAAAGTGCTCCTTTCAGCAAAAGCCTTTCAGAAGGGGTCCCAGTGCGATCGACCCTCGAGAGAAAAGGCAGGACTTGAGGTGGGAGATCAATGAGGAAAGACAACCGGAGAGAAATGCGGATGGTGTACTGATGGCGAAAGTCCATTCCATACAGAGTTACCTATGCAGGCAAAGCATCTGGATTGAGCAATGGCCAAGTTGTGGTGATCAGAACTGATATCCTGTTCGTTGTCATCGATATACCGTATGAACCGAGTTAGATCTTTCATAACACTTCCGAAACGCCAAACATCGCTGTTGATAAACAGCACCGTGCTTTCTCTGTAATTGGCTCCATGGTATGGAATGGATTCTCACTATCTATATGCGCCATTTTCCATAGGATTTGCTCAGACGCGTTTTATTGCAGTCTTAAAACCATCCTTTTCAGCCGAGGTTGGGTCGGGAGCGCGCCTGAGTAGTAGCCTTGAAGGGGCGCTATACAAATTTCTATAATGAATCAAAGAATCACCAAAGATAATAAGTCCTAGTCAAACAAGTTATCTCACATAATTCCTTCCTCGACTCTGGAATACGCGTGCAAAGCAGATGTAAGAATAGTGATCTGTCTACCTGTGCAAAATAGCATTTCATCAATGAACCACGAAAGTTCCTCTGGTGCAGGCAGATGCGAGCGCGTGTGGCAGATCGCGGAAAGTCGAACACAATACGAGCTCTTCGAAAGCTCTTCATGTACAGGAAGTTGGCCTCATGGTCAAACTCCCGGAACAGCATCTCAAACTCATCCTGCAGCAAACCAATCACAGTGAAGTTCAATTTCAAAGTATTCGGCTTTTACCGCCCAACATCTGGGTAGTTATACAAAGTTTAGGATTTTACGCCTTTTTAAATTATATACAATCTTTTACATCAACAACTGCATAAAATCACAGAGCTGTACATATGAATATAATATTTTACGGTCAGTCATACAATTAATACCAACAATTTCGCACTTCTGTTATTTAATTTTTATTTAAATTCTTTCGTCAAGCCTATAATTATTTAGGGGCTTGCAGGGCCTACTATCCCCCCTGGAAGGTGGAAGCAATCCCCCCTAACAGAAACTTTTTGCCTATATTGCAAGCGCCGAAGGCACGAAGCTGCGAGTGCCGAAGGCACGAAGCCCATAACGATTAGGGGGTCTGGGGGAGCGTCGCAAGCTCCCCCAGTGGGGTCTGGGGCGGAGCCCCAGAAACCAACGCATTTTTAGTTGTTGGCATCGACTAGAGCGCATGTTTTAGGCTCTTGTTTGCTAGCTGTTTATGAACGATAAAGTCATGAAAATTTCACTTTTTTGGATTTGCACGCTGTAATTGTACCTTTTTAAGCTGTCATCTTCACAAAATTGCGCGTGAATTCAATGCTCAGAAACGTGGTGTAGGATATCATAAAATGTCGCCTCCCCATTATTTATTTTTATTTTTTTATTTGCACAATATAATGGTAACATTCTAAAATTTCTCATTATGGGTTAACAGTGCGTTAAACACTAGTAGTTCTGTGAAGTTTGGAAAAGTCCAGCATTCAGTAAAATATCAACTTCTTGTATATAACAAATGCAGTGTCAGTAGATACAAAATATACTTTAATTTTTTTAAACAATGTAATTAATTACGAGTTGTGAGAGCGAGCGCCATATACGTGCAGGGACAAAATTAATGTAAGTGACTGCAAAGCAAAGGTCATACTAAATGAATATATACCCTTAAGATGGCGGGATGAACGTTCAAGGGGCATTTACCGTGGGTGCGGGGAGGGATGGTACAGAGGGAGAAGCCGGGGGGGATATGTCCAGAAGAAAATCTCTTATGACCATCCATCAATAGGGGGGGATTTCCCTCTGGCACAAGTTGGATCAGGGCATCAGACTACTTACTCCCCCCCCACTTGGCAAGCCCTGATGGGTGCAAATTTGATGGAAGTGCAAGGACAAATTTATGTGAGTGTTAAGCAAAAGTCAAATTGAATGAAGATTTACCCTGTGTTATGACAGGGAGCGGATTGTTGGGGGGATTTACCAGGAGGAAGTCCATGGCAGATGCTGGGGAATATCGGGAGAAATGTTCAGGAGTAAATATTCTATACTCAACTTTATCATTTTACCAGGGGGGGAACCTTTCCCCCCCTGGCCCAAATTGGAAGCAGTCTGCTTCCATCCCCCCATGGCGTAGTAGGCCCTGGGGCTTGTGACTGCTCTGCCCAGTATTTCTGAACATTGCCAGTGCACTAGACCCATCCAGTATGAGATTTATGTAGAAAAATAACTAGAGGATCAGATGTTGATATCTGTTGGGGATTAGACATTGATTTATAGTTGGGGTGTGCAATAAAGATTTTACTATGGGGTCCTAAGAAAGACTGGGGGGTTGAATCCTGGGGTCAATCCCCATGGAAATTCCCACCCTCGGCTAATTTCTTTAAGAAATTTCATACACAATTCCCAACCTTGCTTTCCTGTTCGTCGAAAACTGAATCTGGAACGCCAGTCACGATCAAAACATTCGGGATTTCAGACAGGTAGTCATCATCGTCAGCATCTGACCCAGAAGGCAGATCCCCGCTGGTGTGACCCACTGCGCCGTACGAAGACCCATCATCATCCGACAGACCGGCCGCTAGCGAACTGCAGCCATTTTCTACGACGCCCGTCGCATCCCCTTCGGAATTGTCCAACGAAACATTGGAGGCAGAACGTGAAGCCATTTTGGCAGAAAATGTGGCGCATTCAGAGCAATTATTGGCACTCACGCCATTCGGAGAGTCAACTGTAAGAACAGAGAAATGAAAGATTAGCTTTACTCTGATTTGCATTCGGATGCGTTGATCAGCTCAAAGCATTGAGAGATTTGAATAAATACCGCAACTTTATGAAAAATCAATTTTAAGCATGTATTTAATCATGATCTCTTGTTATAGCCTCCTTTCAAATTTCTACTCAGAGGCGCTCCCGACTACAGCGCGGACACTGAATCGGAGTTTCATGCCAAAGCGCACGAGCAATTGTGAGTGAAGGAGTCCCTACACGGCGGCTTGAGGTTAATTCGAACCCACAACCTTCTGGCTCCAAGGCACCGAACAAACTCCTACACCACCACACCTCACATAATACAACTTTCAAATGCAATGTAGTTCCTAAGGTGTCCAAACACGTCTATGGCTATGAAAATAGTTTCAAGCATCATTCCTAAGATGTCCAAACAAGTCCATCGTTTTGGGACAAAGTTCAAGCATCATTCTCTAATTTATTGATAATATTCACACCATTAGAACATAATCGCTCGCTGGAGATACGCCTGTAACCTATTCATTGATTCGTCAGTATTTCACACCTCTTCCTTAAAACCTTTTTGATCCACATAGTTGGACTGGGAGCGCCTCTGAGTGGGTTTCTTGAAGGGGCTACATAAATTGTTGAAATGAATGAATGTATTAGATCGCAAGTAGGCTAAATTGGGTCTTAATTATCAAATGGAAAACAAGCCATGTTCCCTTTTGGGGATGTTGTAATCTGTGCATTTTGCCTTGTTTACATTATAAATGTGGGTAATCTATCGTTTTAACGGAATTAATTATTTGCCATTTTGTGCACTATCGTTTTAGCGGAATTAATTATTCGCCATTGCATGGGATATAGCGATGATGACATACAAGTTGGATTGACGAAAAGAATTTTTGCTAAATAGAAGTCGGATTGATGAAATAATTTTTCGCGCAATAGAAGCGGGATATGCGGAAACATTATTGCTGAAATTGGAGCTGGATTGATGAAAACTAATTTTTATTTAAATTGAAATTGAATTGATAAAAAACTGTTATTGTTGAAATAGAAGCTGGATTGGTTAAATGAAACCTTGACTAAATGGAAACCTGATTGATGATGATGATTTGTGCCAAAGTAGAAGCCGGAATGTTGAAAAATAATGATGCTGCGACTGCCCAAAAATTTCGTATGATTTATTCCGCTATTCCGTTTTCCGAAATGAGAAAAATAATTTATTCCGTTAAAACGATAGATTACCTAAATGTGAATAGGGAATAAATTCTGAAAAGGTTACAACAAAAGGTCCCAAATCGGAAGCCTCGTGCCTTTCTGATTGACCATACTGGGATATTATGGGACATTAGATTTGCTTTCAAGTTCTCTGATCAGCAACATTCAAACTAAACCAATAATTTTGAGCACTGACCTTCATACTCTCTCTACAGAACCGAAAATCATTTATTTATGGGACTTAAAAGGAGTCAAGCGCAGAAAGGACTAAAGCAAAAGCAACTGCAGGATTTTGGATCTACACAACCCATCAATAACAACAAATATCTTAGTAAAGTACTCTATAATAAACAACTGGTCATTTATAACAGTGAAAAGGCAAACAACTATGACACCGTTATGGATGGATGCAGATGACTTTGAAAATAAGAAACGTGCAGAGGACGTTTTATCGTGCTGGCGCGTTTTACCAGGGCTGTTTTAAAGGAATTTTTAGAACTGCATAACTCCTTCTTTCCTTTCCCCATCATCCATGGTAAATTACTTCCAATCGGAGGACAATGACCTTTTTGCTAGTTTTAACTACACAGAAGTGCTTCTACAACTGTAAATCCATTTAGAACTGCACATTTTGTGTACAACTGCACGTTAAAAAAGCCCTACGCTTTACATGTCATTTACCTCATCAAACTGCGTAAAATTCGCGTAATTCTGCATCTTATGATCTAATGCCACAAGTTAATTTCGAGTAAATTCTTACCTTTTATCGCTCCCCAAATACTGCCATCGGTGCAACAACAACCAGTCGGTAAACATGGCGTGCATTCGCTAGGTGGCGAACTGAATTAATGTCGTAAAACGTTCGCTATGGCCTTCATCAGTATTAATAAAAAACTATTAAACTGTTATATTGTTCCTCGGGTCTATCTTTCTGAAAACCTATATTATCATAGGGTCCCTCTTAGCGGGACTTTGTCCTATTGGTGGGCCTGTTGTTCCCAATCCCTTGCTATTGCTATTTGTTTGATAAATCTGCTGGCTCACACGTACAGTGGCGGCGCCAGCTAGGATTTCAGTTTCGGGGGGCTGAATCTGGGGAGAAAAATTGTCCGTTTTCAGTCGGAAAAATTTCTGGCGACCTTTTTTTAAAAGTCATAAATTTGTCCAAAATCTCAAGAAAAATTTCCATTTCGGCCGTAAAAATTTCTGACGACCTTGTTTAGTCATCTGGTTGAAATCTTGGAAAATGGTCCTTTTTCATATTCGCATACTCTGGGGGAGCTAAGGGGGGGTTAATCATGCAAATTTTCATTTTTACATGGAGAAAAAGGCTGACCTTTTTCAGGGGTTTAGCCCCCAAACTCCCCCCTAGCGCCGCTACTGGGCTCACATAATTTCCTAGCAAATTTTCTCATAGCACCACATGGCTTACACTGTGTAAGCGATGTAATTACTTTATTATAGGCCTACTAAGTGATCATAATTTCTTGTACACTGATGATGGGATCAATAAACTTGACTTGACAACAAAGTGTATTAAGGAATTAAATGTATTAAAGCGCATTAAGTGTAGACCTATTATATTATTAGTGTATTAAGTGTATAATTCCTTTATACGCTCTGAGCCTACATTAACTAGAAAATACAGAGTTGTAGGCTAGTTGACGAGCACTAAATGACCAGTCTTTGATCTTCACTAATAATTATTGTTTAACCTAGTCCCTCTGCAGAATGAGCAGGGCCGGATTAAGGCATGGTCTAGTAGTCTGTAGTTGCAGAGCATTAATGTTCTACGTGGTTTAAAACGTTGGATTATTGATGCAAGCCTACTATAATTATTGAGATGTCAACACGGTTTATTCTTGTAGGCTCGACCCGACGCGCATATAGCATATCGATGCAGTTTATTGCGAGTGAAGGACTTGCTCAAGGCCCGTATGCGACTTTGGATTAAAACCCACAACCTTCCGGCTCCAAACATACCCCTATATCACCATGCCCCACAATGGTAGACACTGGCACGAAATGCACACGGGTGCGGGATGGTTCCCCCACTGCCCTTCCACAAGGTCTACTCAACCTTCCATTTCGACAGATGGCGCTGGTAAACGGATCGGTGATGGATGAATAATAATAATTATTGTATGACGGCCGATAGTTAAATTCGACTCTTGAAATAACTTGTGATCATCCGTTCATACTACAAATTTTAATAATTCTGCGTTGTGTCAATTTTAAATGAAACAAAGATAATTATTATTATTAATATCATTTAATACTAATATTGAATGTATTAATAGCCGATCACACGGACTGATGGATAGACGAAACAACAACACATGTAGGTCAACAGCATTTAATGCATTTAGAATATTTTCCAACAGAAACCCCCAAAGCCTATAAAGATTCCTGAGCAGTTGAAAGGCACCATGCAGTGGACGAAACACACAATAACCTTCGATCCAATTCAGCAAGAGAATAGCACCGATTAAAATGAAAACGCAACCAGAACTCTTGCACAAAAAACAGACAGCACCCTTTAAATAGATACTTTCACAACCTTTGAAATGGCACTACATACTATAATAAAAGTCCTCACCCACACATGCAGTGCTTACAGTGTGAAAAAAGAAGTGCCTGGACGCCACTCACCTTTTCAGGTATACTGGCCAAATAAGTTGGCAGGGCGGCATAGAGAGTTGAAAATAAGTGCCTGGATGCCGTCCATGACCGTCCTGTCACCATAGGTCATGACAGTATAGTTGACCTCTCTTTTTACTCTTGACCCGCCCTACGACCTGCCAAAAATCCTTTGGAATTTTGAATAACTTGTGTACATTTAATTTCATCGACCTACTGAATAACGTGTAGCTGATCACTGATGACAATAAACAAATTTTGAACATGATTATGTCTTTTGTATAGCGACGATCTGGCCCTGGCCTATGTCCTTCTTGTCCATGGAACTAATTGCGTGAGATCGTAAATATAGGCTACAGCAAAGGTTAAGATGATTCAAAATCACCGATGCACTAAATATTATGCAATCTTCATTCCAGAGCTTACAATACAAATTTAAATATGGACATAAACCAGAAGCGCCACATTAAACAAGTCTCCAACTATTTACGAATGAAAATACAGTTGTCTGAGATTAAACACTGGAATAAAAGAAGCAAAAACCCGGAATAAAATTTCACGCACACGCCTCTGGAATTGTTTTACGAATGGAACTGCAGGAACATGCACCATAAAGTTACAAACTCTTATACTTAAAGCCTACCAACAGTAATATGCATAAATACAGCTCTATCTATCTATCTGGTAGTCTTTCTTTATATTTTTTCTTTCACCTCAAATCCTGCCTTTTCTCTTGGGGTCACTCGCTTTGGAAGTGCTTCTGAAAGGTTCTTGCTCAGAGAAGCACTTTACAAATGGTCGAACAAAATTTATTATGCATATGTAAATAGGATATACCTAATATAGATCTATGTATATTCATCAATGAAAATATCACAGGCTACATACATAGTGATACATAGTGCTAAACACATAAATGTCTTCAGCAATCAGAAGAAGGACAAAAACCCAACAGTGAAATAATAGACAGCAAACCGTAGAACGCGAATAGAAGTCTTAATGAAACTAGGATAGTATTTTGAAAGCTGAAACTTACTGCTGAAGAACCTATGTACAGTACTTACTGTAATGGTTAAATAACACAAACACCGGCACCTAAAATCTCTGCTGCCACACTGCAATTTTCTGTGCTACATACTCATAACATGCACCACTTCAAAATATTGAGATGCCCAAATCGCCGCCTCCAAAATATATACCAGACATGATAGATATATAATTAAACAAACTGGTAAAACACTTCATTTGCATAAATTACAATATGCATACTAACCAGAACCATAATTAGAGTTTAATAACCATTAACATGTCAGACATCCAAAATACATAGACCCGGCGCAACCATGCGCATATGCTCACAATGGACACGTCCCTGTCCGTCTTTGGGGCTGCTTGATCTCTGTACTCTTTGGGCAAAATAAACCTGAACTTTCTACATGCAAAGCTGCATTTTTTTAATCGGCATATCCTCAAGCAAGGCTCTTTCACAGTGCCTTACTTTATTCTTCATAGAAACCGCTGCAAGGATGTTTGCACAAGTGTCCACATTCACTCATTGCTGGCACTGCTTCTCCTACTTGCAGAAACATCGCTTCACCGCGAACAAAGCACAACAAAAGACAACTACAGTCGCATAACACATACAAGAACATCTGGGAAGTTCTTTTTGAAAAGGCACTACATAATATATTTATCGACGTACAAACAAACAAACAAACATGCGTAAAAGTCATTAACAGCCGATTAGGACAAGGCGACTGGAAACTTTAGTCAAGCGAGCTGCTAAAATGCGCCGAGTTCAGCACTAAAGGTCAGATTCCCCGTACAGCGAAGTGGAAAACGTGGTGTAGTCCAGGGCTCCGGGTGGCGCGTCACTTCCGCGGTATGGTAACATCCGCTGGAGACAGTACTCGGCAAACTCCGGGGGCAATTCACGTTGCAGAACGTCAGAGGTAATGAAAGGCTAAGAACGAAATGGTAATCAATCAATCAATCAGTCAATCAATCAATCAGTCAGCCAATCAATCAATCAATCAATCAAACAATTAGTCAACTAATCAATCAATCAGTCAATCAATCAAACAGTCAGTCAATCAATCAGTCAATCAATCATTCAGCCAATCAATCAATTAATCAATCAATCAATCAATCCAACAATCAATCAATCAAGCAATAAGTCAATCAATCAAAATATTTTACACTTTTACTTTTAATCACCATTCAATCAATCAATCAGTCAGTCAATCAATCAACTAATCAATCAATCAAGCAATAAGTCAATCAATCAAAATAGTTTACTCTTTTATATTTAATCACCATTTTTAAACACGCACAGAGCAACAACATTTGAAGAGAAAAATCAGACTCAAAGTGGCTAAGAAATCGGAGTCTCCTACTAGCTTCCAAAACCGTCTTTAGAACCTGGTGTTTTGCGTGAACATTTCCAACTGCTTCTCACTGTTCAGAAGATATGGCAAAGTTGAGGTGGTAAACAAAGCAGCCAATTAGGACAAAGGACAGCCTACATTTCTTCAAGGCACCACACCATAATTAAGCACCGTATGTACACGCAAAGTACATACAACCAACAGGACAGAAATCAGTAATTATCCTGGAAAAGAATACTATGTAGAACGATGTGAAATTTCGCACATTATTAGTCTGCCACCGTTTTAGTATCCTGCAAAGTCACTCCAGACCCCAAAGCTTCCTTACTCATTGTGGAGATTTATACAGTGTCCCTTCAAGGTTACTTCTCAAGTGCACTACCAGCCCCAGTGGCGTAGCCAGAAATTTTTCATGGGCGATTTTTTTTTACCTGGCCGGATACCCTTTCTGAAACCAACCCAACAGTACTACAGTAAATAAAAAGGGAATAAAGTAACAAAGGGAATAAAGTAAGAAAAACAATTGTTACTACAAGCAATTGTTTTGTTTTTTCTTATTTAAGTGGATAAATAACCTTTAAAAAAACTGTTTTTTAGGCCAATGGGTTTTTTTTGACCCCCGAAACCCTCCTTGGCTATGCCACTGACCAGCCCAACCCCGGCTGTAGAGGACGGTTTTAAGGCTACCACAAAATGCATCAGAGCAAACCCTCGGCCTACCTTGTCATTCGCAAGGATTTTGAACGAGTGAAGCAGTTGCTCGGAAGTCTCAGCGTCCGCGTTTTCACGAGTCATGAAGTCGAGAAACGCGTCAAACGTAACGTAACCCAATTTATTTGGATCGACGATCGACATGATTCGCTGGAAGTCGGCTTCGCCCTAGACAAGTCAATAGAAAAGTTTTTATATCATCATCGTCGTCGTCGTCGTCGTCGTCGTCGTCATCGTCATCATCATCATCATCATCATCATCATCATCATCATCATCATCATCATCAACAACAACAACAACATCTAGTCCAAATGGCAATAACGTAGTCCAAATGGCAGCCTAGGCAAAGCATACATTCGGTTCCCACTGATCCCTCACCCAGTTTTTCATCCCACCTCACAACCCAATGATGAGCCACCCAGAACATTTACACTCAACCAAGTTTTTTATTTAAATTTTTTTTATTAGCACACTTAAGCCTGGATAAAAGAAAGCTTTAGAAAATGGCCAAACAAGTTAAACATAAAACCATTAGAACACATTTTATGTAAAATTTACCCCCACCTCCCATAGAATTTGGTGCTCGAGCAACCGACTGCTTTGCTTATGTCAAAGGCCGCCCAGCATCATGCTTGATATACTGGGGCTGCATGAATGTCACGAATAAAACAGATAAGTTTGGTAGGTCAAGCATACAAAAAATTCCCATACACAAAAAATTCCCATACACACAAAAAATTCCCATACACAAAAAATTCCCATACACACAAAAAATTCCCATACACAAAAGAATTCCCATACACAACAAATTCCCATACACAACAAATTCCCGTACACAAAAAATTCCCATACACAAAAAAATTCCCATACACAAAAAATTCCCATACACAAAAAATTCCCATACACAAAAAAATTCCATACACAAAAAATCCCATACACAAAAAATTCCAATACACAAAAAATTCCCACACAAAAAAAATTTCCATACACAAAAAAATTTCCATACCTGCTTATTATCGGTGATTTTGTAGCCGACAGAAATGAGGCAGGCTCGAAACTCGTTCGATTCAAGACGTCGATTCTTTGAGCGGTCAAAGTGCAGGAACGACTTGCGGTACTCCTCCAACTGTTGGCCGCTGATTCCTTTCGAATCGCGCATAAGTATCTGCGTAATATACACACAAGAAAGTTCAGTGGGTGCATGGGCGGAGTTTGGTTTCCGTTCTTGGAGTGTCTAAAGCCTTCTTGGGGGGGACTAAGCCCGGAAAAAGAAACCATTTGCACGGTTAAAAATGAATCTGGGTCTCCTTGGGGGGCTTAGCCCCCCTAGCCCCTGATAAACTCCGCCCACGAGTGGGTGTCCGGTCGTTTTAACACGACAAAGGTGATACAATTTAAAAGTAAAGTTTGTGTTATTGTGCAGTACAATTAAACAGCACTTGTCTGGACAAAACTTTAGTTTAAAATTAATTCCTGAAGTACAGTGAGAAGAGGCAATATGTTGAGTAATATTTAGACAAGTACAAATTATCACATACTTTGCTCAGTAGATATTGTCCTAGCTCGCAGAGCCCTTCACTCTGCCTCTAGTGGGAAGTTTGAAACCTCAACTTGTAATAGTCGTGCTTTCTCAGTTGTAGGTACACGTGTCTGGAATAGTCTCTTGCTGGAGATAGGACTACGCCTGTTACCTATAGTTGATTCATCAATGTTTTACAGGCTCCTTAAAACCTTTCTGTTTCACCATGGCTGGACTGGAAGTGCCTCCGAGTGGACTTCTTGAAGGGGCGCTAAATAAATTCTTGAAATGAATGAATGACATATTATGTTCTCAACAGCTATAGTTGATCTCTAACGAAACAAGGTCCTGCAAAGTTGACTAACCTGATTCTCGATTTCACTTATGCTTCGGACAACAGAGGTCAGCAGCTGCTCCCATCCGACGCGTAGAGTCTAAAGAAAGATTATTTCCCAAATTAGTAATGAACTGTAAAAAATACACAAAATAAATTAATCGAAATAGAAGTTTGCAAAGAACTTTGCTCAAAGCAACTGATTTGCAAATATACCTTAATCTGCTGATAATGAGAAACCCAACATCTTAAGCAGAAAACAGTATAGAGAACAGCTTTTAAATGGTATCTGTATTTGAAAACATATGTTTGCTGCACAACACACTATGATCTATTCAAAAATTAAATTGCAATTGATAAAAGCATCCAAAATATTTAAAGGAAATGATGAATCAACTCAGTATTCGTCTATTCATAGTCAAGATTGACTTGTCAGATATGCCAAATATATTCAATTTCAATTCAATTTCAACTTGTCTATTGATCCCATAAAAAACAGACAGACAATGGCACATCCACAGACAGTACTGGTACACGTAGTGATTAATTGTAGTTGACAAATACGATGATATTCCATCATCACTGAGCATGTTAGATAGTAATAGGCCAACCGAAAGGAGCAGTCCCACTAGATGGATCACCATACAAAAATGTTAGTAAGACTGTTAGCGGAGCTTAAACTCAAAGTTTGACCAGTTTCGGCAGATATTTCTACCAATCAATAGCATAGACGAGATAAACATTCGTTCACAGCATCATTGCAAAAGGATGTTTGACAATTTTAAAAAATGTCAACAGTTCAGCATTTCTCATAATTCAGCATGCGACAACAACAGCAGCCCGTCCACATGGAATGGGCTCCCGCTTGCACTATGCTTACTACCTCGAAATAATCTGCCTGCTTTCTTCCAGTTGCTCAAGACCTATCTTTTTAGCTGTGGCTAGACTGGGAGCGCCTCTGAGTAGGTCTCTCGAAGGGGCGCTACATAAGTATTCGGAATGAATGAATGAACAGCAGCAAAGGTATACCTCCATCGTGTACGACGTGTGGCGATTATCGAAGACCATCGCTTCCTGCGCCGCCTGATTATATCGATCCAGTTCCTCGATGTTTGGTTTGAAGGCCGCGATTTCCTTTTCGATTCCCCTTAACTTCGTCAGCTGCTCCTCGAGCGTTCCTTTCTGTGAAACGATCGAAACCTCAGAGTCCAGATGGCGCTCGATCCACTGGCCGACCATGTTCGCCTTCAGTGCAAACTGCTTACGGAGCTGTTCGTTGTTCAGCTGGCGTTGGAGTTCGGCCTGCAGTCTGGCGTCGCGTTCAGGGACGAGCTTTTTCACCGTCTCCCACTTACCTCGTAACGTCTAAAATACACAATAGAGACAGAGACAAAGTTAGAGACAGGGACAGAGACATAGCCAGAGATAGACAGAAACAGAGAAACAGACATACACTATAGCCGCACATTTTGTAGCTCATAATTATTATTGGCCTACTATGCTCGCATGTCCTAAGACAATTGAATTCCACTCTTACTAACTCATGCAAAATCTCTCTAAAATATGATGGTCCAACGATTTGGAATAGTCTCCAACTCCGACTCGAAATGTCAATAGTGTCTTTTCGTTTAAAACTCAACTGCTTTTGGCATATATCTCTTTTCATAGGTCAGTTAAGTTTGTTTCATGTGCACATTAGTTAACAGTTAAGTTTTTGGTATGTAGAAACTTCTCTAATCTGTGAAGTTGAACCTAAACTTTCAGTTACATCCCAATTATTGTTGTTTATTCAATATTTATTCTAGGGTGACCCTTGCTAGCGGGGTTTAGGCAATTTCAGAACTTTCCAATTGTGCCACACACTATATTAGTAACGCAATACGTCTGCTAAACTTTTAGTTTTGGTTTCAACGAAATCTGTGGTTATGGTTATGGTTAAAGGAACTTTAAAAAAGTATCTAGTTTATCACACACTCAAAATGATAACATGGAAATCTGAAACTATGTGACAGTTAGCATGTAATGGGATAGCAGCACCACCTATTGAAATGAAAATCTGTGGGTGGCTAAGTTCCTAATGCATAGTGCGACAGCATTACCCACCAACTGAAATGAAATGACTCCATTATATTACGAAAGTGGATCGCCAGACCTAAAAAAATGGCCCCTTAATCTCTCACGGAATTATAAAAAATATATGCAATAATAATTTAATTACAAAATTACCTTTTTTCACGCAAAAACCTTAAAAATCTTAATATTAATAAATGCATAATATTAATATCAACAAATGCATAATATCAATAATAGTAACATATTTACTGACCTGTTCCGAGACAGTGGTGTAAGGGTTGGTACCAACATTCGTGAGATTATGTTGCTGTGCAATTTTTTTCACTTCATTGCAAACGCCCATGATCTCACCGAACGCCCTGTCAGTGTCTCCAAGCGAATGCTTGAATGACTCGTGAGACCCAATCAGACTCTAGAATGACAGATCACAAATCGACAAATAAACAACAAACTCGTACGAGTAATAATCCAAGTATCAGCAGGTAGCAATACTTCAATTGGAAGAATATAGCAATAAAGTTATAGTACAATATTGTGGGGCACAGTAGTGTAGTGGGCATGTTCGTTGCCTTGCAGTCGGAGGTTTCCAGGTTCGAATCCACTTCAAGCCGCGGCGTAGAGACTTTGGGCAAGTCCTTCACTCGGAATTGCTAAGCGCTTCGGCATGAAACTCCGATGCAGTGTCCGCGCTGCAGTCGGAAGCGCCTCTGAGTAGCGAGCTTGAAGGGGCACTATAACAAGTGCACATGCAAACAAATATCACCAAAGATTAATTTACAACTAGTAAAGGTTCCATCATATGTCCAGTTCTACGGCGTCGTAATCGACATCGCCTGCCAGGTAGCTATGCCAACCACCTTCGGTGAGGTCGTTGTAAGGCACTATATAAATGTCTACATACATGTATATATATACACAACAAATTTATGAAGTGATGGTTTCTATAAGAAACAAGAAGTTATACAGCACTAAGTATAAAGACCTCCACAAAAACACTCAACCTTCATGAAAAATAGCAAAAATGTGTGTAACATTAAACAAAGTATCCAGCAGGTAGTCAGTAGTTTCATGACCAATTCCAGCTTTACACACTGGTCGACCGCTGATGACATGCACGTACAGAAGGATTTATATAGCTCAGATAGATTTACCTGGACCTCGTCCGTTGACTGAACAATGAACAAATCGAGAAGATCGTCCTGTGTGCTGTCCAACCAGTTGTTGAATGGCTGCAAATCAAAAATAAACGAGTTCAAAATTTTCCAGAAGATTTAAAAAACATCGTATCAACAAACAATGCGCTTAAAAATAACGGTAGCATACCTAGTTGTGTTGTATCTTAGAAAACACAAAACTCCTCGACAGCAAATTTAAATTGCTACAGTAACTGTAATTGCTCTTCAAATGTAATGTGATAACTCTTCACAACTATCATCTTAGTTTGAAGGCTGTCAAATAATAGCCACATATGCTACTCAAGTGCTTCACAGTCTTTCATGGTTATGGAACCCACCTGATCTAAATTTTTTTATGGGAACCCCCAACTTAAACAAAACATTCAGGCAAATATGTCAGAAAGTATAACTTTTAAACAGTCTGCAAAGTAAAAACAGTTTTAATCTATGAAAATTAGACTAGAAATTAGTTCAAATGAAATTGGCCCACAGACCACTGGTTCACCGACACATTCATACACAAACAAGTTGCAGAACCTAAATGGTTTTTCGGCAGTTAATCTGCACTTAACAACGGCTTCAACAGTTTGCGAAGACAGACCAACATGGCTTCTACCCTAAACATTGAAAATCTGTTGTTATTGAAGACAAACACCGTTGACTGACCAAAGCTTTTTTGACAAAATCCAATTGCATCTGGTCGATCCTATCCAGAACACGTTCAGTCTCCTGAAAACAAAAACAAACATCAATTAGCAATGTAAAATCATATTAGGGCTGTACTGAATAGATGAATCATCCATCTACTCACTCCCAACCTAACTTTTCCTGCCGAATGGATTACAGTGGATAAACTGAAGTAAATTGATGTGACTGGTAACCATGGCCAATTGGTTAAAGCGCTCAATCTGAATTGCATTGTATTGTAGCGTATTGCATTAAAACTTTTTTACATTGTCTGATTTGCATCGTATTGTAGTGCATTGCTTTAAAACATTTATTTTTATTGTGTAGTATCTATCGTTACTTTTTGTTCTTAGGGTGTTATAGTAAAGTGCTAGTTAAGTTGTGTCACTTATCTTCTATTAATAAGTTGTTTCTGATAATCTTTGCGTTTGTGTAATTGCATGAGCTGACTGTGATGCGCCATTTTATGTTTTTTTAACATGATTACTGGTGGCCTTCTTCACGGAATTATCCATCCCATCTGGGTCTCCAGGGCTTGTCAACTGCAAATAATGTTAATCCTAAAATTGTTCACTGCCAGAATTGTACTGCATTGGTTTCAGGAAATAAATTGAATTAAATTGTCAAATGCCTTATTTACTTTATCAAAGGCATTATACCTGAATTGCAGTTTTTCTCTCGTCTGCCAAGACTCTCATGGAATCCCAATGGCTGCAGACTTTCTGACAACGGTCGTTAATCGACTTTATGTCGTAATAACCAAGTTTGCTACAACGGAAACACAACAAATGAACAGAGCATAAGGTTTTGATTAGGATCATGTTGACTTAAATCACTTTCTCCACTGTCAGTTCACATGATCATGAGCTTCACATGATCATGAACTTCACATGATCATGAACTTCACATGATCATGAGCTTCACATGATCATGAACTTCACATGATCATGAACTTCACATGATCATGAACTTCACACGATCAAGAACTTCACATGATCATGAGCTTCACATGATCATGAACTTCACATGATCATGAACTTCACATGATCATGAACTTCACATGATCATGAACTTCAACTTCACATGATCATGAACTTTACAATCATGACTCTAATCATCATTGTCTCGATTGAAATCAAGCAAATCACTGCAGAAAACATAATTACGTTAGCAAGTTTGTTCTCTATTGAAATGTTGCAATATGCCACTCACGAATGTGCATCAGAGTGTACAAAACTGTACAAGGTCTTTAAATGCACTATATATATACAAGTCTACTGATATATATATATATATGTAATTTATATATATATATATATACATACTTGCATATACATACACCCACACATGCATACAAACATACAATATACACATAAACACAAATACATACGTGCACACATAAAAACATATACATGCACATACACACACACACAAAACCTACATATGCACACGTTCATACATATATACACCCAAATACATACATACATACATACATATGTATATACATACACACAAATACACAAACACAGAAACACACATACAGGAACAAACACACATACATCTAAACGCAAAGCATTAGAATCACGCAACAGATCGTACTTCAGTTCTTGCGCTAATGAAGCAATTTCCTCGACACGATCCTGGTGCGCAGCGAGCTCACTCTCGAATGCGTCTTGTTGTTTCTTCATTGCCTACATTGCCACGCAACAAGAACAATGTTGATATGAAATATAACGACATTGCCACTGCGTCAGATACAGGCTTCAAATTCTGAATAATACTGTTACTGAAATCTAGCGCAGAGTGCCAGACCAAAGCGTGGAGAAAGAGGAGGATAATGCTAGTCATCATAACCATGGCAAAGTGTCATTAAACAGTAGCTAACTATTAACTAAATCAAGGGCAAACATATTACATTCCAGATTACATTACAAGACCAGCAGAAATATGCACAATTATTAAGCAAAGTTTGGGAATTTCAAATTTTTATCGATCAATTTTTATTCATTTAATTAACAACAACTTTATTCCATTTTAGATGTTACTTATGGATGAAAAAAATATCATAATGCCTTTCAATAACAGTAAATCATGAAACGACTTGCCAAAAATCACCATGCACATCTGATCAAAAACTCAACTGAATTCAAACCACTTGTTGCGCAAAGAATCTAAAAGACAACTTTCCATAAATTATTTGGCACACAATTAATGAAAAAATTACTGTAGTTCACACAATTCCAAAAGAAAGCGTCCTTCACATTTGCAATGGGTGCAAATTGACCTGAACAATGAAAGCACAGTTCCAAACAACTTACTTGCAATCAGTAAACAGCCAAGACACAAGCTCCAAAACAACTTACTCGGATTTCATCAAGACGGCACTTGTTAAAGTTCTTTTCCTTCAGCACCTCAGTCTTCTCGTTGCTCCACTGCTCATGCATGTCGCACTTGTGCCGGAACTTCTTCGCCAAATGGTCCAAACGTTCCAACCTATAAAGAACAAATGATTTAATAATTCCGTAAAAAAATATTTTCTGAATATTTCAAATGATAAATTATCTCAACGTCAATTGCTGATTCATAGGCAATGCTAAACAACAGGCTTCCGTTTCACAAAATTTTTAAATATATTTACATTTAACCGAAAGGAAACAAACTGCTGAGGATTCTAACAAAAGTTCTCTAAAAACAAAAAAACATCAAAATCTTTAAACATTTGAAATCTTTGAAGTTAAGGCAAAACAATTTGATTGTAGCGTTCATGCTTAAAGTAAAGAAGCGACTACCTCTGCAGTTCTGAGAGCAGCCATTCTTCATAACCCTTCTCCGCGTTCTCAAGACCTTTCCACGCATTAACAATGTCCTTCACAGAAACAATAAAAAGTCAAATATATATATCTGTATTCAATTCAATTCGTTTATTTAACCCAACAATTACAGTAACAAAACAGAAATTGTACAAATATAAAAAATTACTAAGTACCAGACTTAACAAGGCAGTTTCATGGGAGCAAAGGGCACACCTGAGGGGATGGGTCCCATTATATAGGGCTCATTGAACAAGCAAGAAACTCCGCCACCCGTTGCACTCCGCCAGTGCCAGTCCCAAGTCCTGATAGAGGAGGAGGGCGACACTAATCAACTTTGTTATGGCAGGGTCATTAAACAGTAACAAGCAATAAGTGACTCAGTCAAAATTAGTTAGCTGAGCGGTCTGTGAAGAGTCGAACCGGGCATCATATATTTAGTGTTTAATGTGTGGGCATGAATAAATCCTTTGAATGCGATATGACTGGGAGCATGGGCGGAGACCTAGGGGGGACGGTCCCCCCAATGAAGGTGTTGAGGGGGGAGGGCCCATGCATTTGTCCCCCCCCAATCGTTGAGCGTCAAGACTAAAAAAAAAGCCATCAACTTTTTTGGCGGCGAAAATAGAAACTTTTTCCAAGATTTCGGTGGATGATTAAAAAAAGTCCAACTTTTTTTGGCGGCGAATATAGATTTTTTTGAGATTTCGGGGAAAAAGGTCATCAGAAATTTTTGCCTCTTTCCGTCCCCCCCCAAGTCTCCGCCCATGACTGGGAGCATTTTGGATGTCACTGGATAATTGCAAATAAGGGACTGCACAAACAATTAAAGTATTATCATACAGAAGAACTGCACGTTATCTCCTGGTTTAGAGTAAACATCATTTCAAACATATAATTTCTCATCATCACTACTTACCAGTTATCAGTATTTAAATGCAGCTTATTTATTAACCAGCCCAAATAACTCTTACTATCCCCCACACCTTTACCACCGAACACAGAAATGCACAATCTGCCAGAAAATCTTAGATATAATTTCAGCTGAATTTTTTTTACCAGGGGCAGAAATGATTCCTTACAAATGCACTCAATTTGACCTAAGTTCTCACTTAATACAACTTACCAACGGCTCTACTGAAGTTAGTTTTCATTCATAATTACCTTTTAAAACTTTTATTAACCTGTAAGCTAACTTACGGTAACCAGTCTTCCTTCAGATGGTAAATACGCTGGCCTGTTGCTCAGTCTTAGTCTGGTCTGCAGAGAGTTGAAGGTCGTCTCCAGTTTAGCCTTCTCGTCCAACTTGTCCGGTTTCTGGGCTCGCCTGTAGTCTCGGAATTTGTCGGCATTCTGGTGAGTAGTCGCAGCTGTCCCGTCCGACTTCCTGTCCTCCAGCCATGGGCGAGTCGCGTCAATCCATTTCAGCAACTGTCAAGTTTATGGCAAGACAAAGTTTTAAATCTTTACCAATTGCAACCATCAAGTCAGTTTTAAATCTTTTCTAATTGCAACTGTCAAGTTCATGGCAAGCAAGTTTTAAATCTTTTCTAATTGCAACTGTCAAGTTCATGGCAAGTCAGTTTTAAATCTTTGCTAATTGCAACTGTTCATGGCAAGTAAGTTTTAAATCTTTTCTAATTGCAACCGTCAAATTCATGGCAAGTCAGTTTTAAATCTTTGCTAATTGCAACTGTTCATGGCAAGTAAGTTTTAAATCTTTTCTAATTGCAACCGTCAAATTCATGGCAAGTCAGTTTTAAATCTTTGATAATTGCAGCTGTCAAGTTCATGTCTCTCAAAAATTCATATGCTACACAATTAGACTTGACTACTGACAGTCTGATGTTCAAGGTAAGGAAACATAAAAGTTTAAATTACTCCAAAAATATTAGACACAAATTCAATTAAAATGAAATTTGCAACAAAAGTAACACAGGTAGAGAAGAAGAGAAGCAAATGAAAAACTCTTCAGACTCATGATCAATTATAATTAGAGGTTAAAAAGGGGGGCCCGGTAGAGTAGTGGTTAACACGCTGGCCAAGAGTGCGAGAGGTAGTGAGTTCGAGCCCCCGTTGGGCGGATTTGCTTTGTAGGCTGCCATTGGCGCCGTGTAATTACAAAGCTGTCTGTTCAGTTGGTAGTTAAGTTTAATTAAGATTACTGCATAACCTGTAAATGTAAAGCGCAGTGCGTCTTGCAGGCGTTTAATTAAAGAAAAGATATTATTATTATTATTATTACCCAACTAATTAATCATTAATGAATAGTTTCAACCACAATGACTAAAAATAAGCTGCAGCATAAGGCAGCAACACTCCCATTTCAAGCAAAATATTTAATAACAAAAGGTTAATTAAACAAAAAGAACCAGTTGGTGATGATTTGCAAACGTACATAAATTTAAAGTCTAAGGCAGGAATCAGCAAGGGTAAAGAATTAAAATATTATAAATAAAATTGATAATCATTGGAGATTTGTCGAATGTTGATGCTCACATCGCTGGCGAGTTTTTCGTACTCTTCCATAAGTTTCTCGTTTTCTTGGTTACTCTTCAGCACTTTACAGATTCGATTTGCCGCTGTCTCAGCCTATAAAAGACCACAACAGAATTATATGATACTAACGCATGAAGGTGCATTTATCATATGTTGTTTCATTTAGCATCATTTAAGAACATCACCATTTAAGAATATCACCAATTAAGAATATCACCATTTAAGGATATCACCATATAAGAATATCACCATTAAAGAACATCACCATTTAAGGATATCACCATTTAAGAATATCACCTACCAAGAATTACACCATTTAAGAAATTGCACCATTATAGAGGACCTTTTAAGAATATCACCATTTCAGTACTATCACCATTTAAGAATATCACCATTTATATACGAAGAGCAATATTTCAGAACAGCACTATCTCAAAATAGCATAATTTCTTAATAGCATCACGTAAGAATATCACCGTAAGTGGTTTAGTACCTGTTGCGCTCCAGAGAAGGCATGATAGTAGGAAGAGACGTACGCCATGACAGATCGTTCGTCTGGTTTTACCGATTCAACCATGTCTGTCATCAGATAGATTTAAAATATTAGATTAAATTCAATTCCAAATTTCCAAAAAATCTGAGATGATTTTTAGCTGAATTTTGTTACACAAGGCAAATATTATTCCATACAAACGCACTCAATTTGAACTTTCACTCATTATTATAAAACTTAACAACACCTCTACTGAAGTTATTTTTAAGTTGAGACCTGAAACAGTTTTCAGTACTAATCATACGAATCATTCACAGCCTGTCATATGACAGAAATATCTTTCAGGAGAACAGATTCTTCAAAGTAAAGATTGATGATATTTTTTCCCCCGTTTCCATGAATCAGTTAACCATCATAACATTGCCCAATGAATTGGCAATGATCCCAATCATATCAATCCAATAATAAATCTCATCACTACTCGCAACAAGCTCACAGTGCTCACTATCACACCCCACCACCACACCCCACAACACCACCACCCATAGTTGTAAAAAACGTTTTTTTCGTTTTTTATTCTCTCCCAAAAAACGTCGTTTTTTTCGTTTTTTATTTTTCCCATCGTTTTTTATCGTTTTTTATTTTTTCTTTATCTTTATTTATTCATTTACTTTCTGTTATTATTCACCTTAATTTTAATTTTTTTCTGATATTCCTTATGTTTTCCGCCAACTCTCAATGATTCAGCTAACTAAAGTCATTATTTCATTGTTTAACATCATCATTTAAGAGATTGCCTGCGTGACGTAGGTTCCTAATCAATGTTTTCAAGGTTAAAATGCGGTTTTAGATGTAGCAAAGTCAAATTATTTACCGTTTCCGTTTTTTATCGTTTTTTTGTCGTTTTTTATTTTTTCGAAAAAAACGACGTTTTTTACCGTTTTTTATTCCGTTTCCATCGTTTTTTACATCTATGCCACCACCACACCGCACCAACACACCACACCACCACTTCTTCAGCCCAGCAGAAAGATCTGACCAGCGACCATTTCTGCTTTGCTTTCCAGTATCCAACATCTTCGTAACAGATTTTCCCTGGTAACAACATTTTATTATTATTATTATTACATAAATTTATTACGCGCGCAAGGTCACACCAAAGTGTGAATCTGAGGCACAGACATTCAACAATGGATGATGTCCAGTAAATGTCGTCACAAACACTCATCGCAACACAGACAGGCGAGCGCTCAGGGAAGCCCTTCCCATCCAACCAGACCATCCTCCGCATCCGACTCACCTTCCGCATCCAACATCCGTGGAATGTCGAGGTGCTTCTCCGCAACGTCAAAGGCTAGATTCAGATTGGTCAGCGCGTTGTCCTGCAAAGAGTTCACCATTGGCATCATAAACCAGTAATTACATTCAACGACCTCTATGCCACCTTTGCCACTCTGCCCAGGCATCAACTGGTAATCGCAATCACGAAATTTATATAGCGCCACTTCAAGAGAAACTCCTCAGAGGCGTCACAATCATCGCAGAAAAACATTGTCTGTGGAAAAAATATGATGACGTCATATTCGTGTAGGTAGAAACATGCAACTGGAATGCACGTAATTATCATTATTATTATTTTGTTTCGTTTTTTACCCAAGGTTCCAGTGATCTTTCAGGACTTAAAAAATTATTACTCTCATTGTTATATTATATGATCATAATTACAGTTAAGTTTATGTACCCAACCTTATATGGTGGTTTATCATCATTATTATTATTATTGTTAATATCATCATTACAGTAAGTTTATGTACCCAACACTATATGGTGGCTTATCATCATTATTATAATTGTCATTGTTAATATCGTGACTACAGTAATTTTATATACATGGCATTATAGGGCTTCAGTCAACTTCAATATTCAATGCCCTTAATCCCTTCATATACATGTACATTGTCAAGCAATTGCGTTGGCCATTTCTCCCTTGTCACAAAAACATGCTTATTTTGAGCTAACAAACATTTGCAGAAATTTCATTACCATAAGTGATACTATAACTTTTATATAAATGTTTTATTTATTAATAATTTGTTTCATTACAAATAACCAACAAAAATTCAAATACTTTCTATGTGAAATTATATCGATTTTTTGACTGTGGCATGAAAGATGCCGCATTTCCGCAGTGCCTTCGTTTTCCCCTCTTCACCTCCACGTGACAACTCAATTAAAAATTTATGTTCACATAAAAGAATTTGATTCTTTCGCTTTCACCTTCAAGCAGAGTCCGGTGTCCGTATGAAATTGCGAAAGCAGTCATAAAACAAAAGGATAAAATGATTTAGCATGATTGTAGAAGTGTCTTATTTATCTCACCATTTTTACTAATTATGCCATATCACTAACCCACAGACATTTCAGATGTCCAGCTAATTACTAAGGCTCATGTGCTAACCAGCACTTAGTATTACAACCAGTGGTGTATATTATATGAAATGCAAAACATTAATGTTAAATCAAAAGCGGATGCTAGAATTACACGTAAGACCAGTGGCAACAATTGCACACATAATGAGTGGTTAGAACTGAATATGTAATGCTGGAGTCGGGAGTGCCTCTGGGTAGTTTCCTTGAAGAGGCACTATATAAATGCTTGAATGAACAAATGTATTTTGTGGGGCGCAGTGGTGTAGTGGGTATGTTCGCTGACTTGCAGCCGGAGGGTTGCGGGTTCGAATCCACCATGTAGGGACCTTGGGCAATTGCTCAGCGCTTCGGTGTGAAACTATATTGCAGTGTCCGCGCTGTAGTCGGGAGCACCTCTGAGTAGTTTGAAGAGGCGCTATAACAAGTGCACATACAAACAAATGTAAATGATGGTCCGATTTGCAAACATAACTAACTATCGGTTTGAATCTAACAATAACTTATATATCATATATATATATATATATACTAGATGTGTAACCCGGCGTTGCCCGGGAAATTTAGGGTTTTAAGACCACTCCCCTATGGTACCCAACGTTGACCGCTAAATTTCGAGTTTTCGCCAACCCTCTACCCCACCCCGCTTCCCCAAAAAGCCAAACGTAACACGCCACGCTAGGGAAATTATTACTGGGCTTGTATGACGTCATTCGGGCTGTAGACTCTTTTACTGAAGCTCGATACTGTTTACCAACGCGTGAGCGATGAAATCTGTTTTAAAACGCTTCTGTCTTAAAACGCTAATAACTCGAGTTCTAAAGTGAAATTTCGGGTTTTAAACACTTCCCCACTCTGGTACCCATCGCTGACTGCTAAATTTTGGGTTTTCGCCAACCCTCCACCCCACCTCGCTTCTCCAAAAAGCCAAACGTAACCCGTCCCTGCGGGGCGCTACGGATATTATTACTGGGCGGGTATGACGTCATGCGGAGTAGACTCTTCGCCAAAGTGCCAGCGTTATCATTTATTGATGAAATCTGTCTTAAAACGCAAATATTTCTTGTTTTAAAGTGAGTTAAAACCTGAAAATAGTTGATATGAGCTTATAATTTGGGTAAGAATCGATTGCAAGAATTTTTATAAACCGACGCTGTTTCATTTCCGAGCCTATTCTGCAGGGGAGAGTCAAAAAGCGTACAAACAAATAAACAAACAAACAAACATAAGGAAAGTGTTTCTGCCTTATAATATAGATTTATTGTTGTTATTATAGTATTATTATGACTGATGGCAGGAGCTAAACACACAGCTTGAGCTTCAAATTACATTCATAACCCGCACAAACAAAATACATACATAACCAACATGCTGGCTAGAATCAAATGTTTATCATACTCGCACTGAGAATGGCCATGACCATGAGAGCAATATAGAAATTTACTAATTACAGCACATTATGTAGCATCCTAAAATTATGTTTAGTCACAGCTGGAGAACATTTCGAGTGCAGACATCAATATGCATGCTAGGAAGTTGATCTTTAAGCACTTAGTTGATTTTAATAAGAAATTAAATGAGTTGAGAGTTTTCTTCTCTTATTTCTTCTCTCCCATCAGTTTCCTGACTATGAGGCCCTTATGAAGTTTCTCAATAGTGTTCTGTCCCTGATAGTTGGGAGTACAATGTTATAAAACATTACAATGGCTAGGATAGATAGCAAACATACCCTGGACAGTTTGCTGTAGTCAATAAGGTCCGGTCTATGTCTATGGATCAACGCGCAGAAAGCAAGACCATCCTTGAAGCTGCAAACAACAAAGCAATCGCACACCATTATCTTGCATTTCCAACCTACATAGAAATCAATTTAAATGCTATGTTAAATAATAACAATAATAATGACGATTTCTATGGCGCCGTAACACAGTCACAAGGGCGCCTCACATACCATACTAAACAGCAGGATAGGCCTTACAAAATACATAAGTCTTCATCAGCCAACATATACTACGTCTAACGCCTAGAGCCTTTGAGACTACGTTCTACTCTGCTCTTAAGACTGTTCTCTTCAGCCGAGGTTGGGTCGGGAGCGCTTCTGAGTAGATACTCTTGAAGAAGCGCTATATAAATGCCTGAAATGAATGAATGAACATCAATTCAGAAACACTTTCAACTCACAGAAACAAGACGGGAGAAACAGTAGACTATCAAACCGAAGAATGACTGATTTCAATGGATTAATATTGAACAATAAAATGAAAAATCTAACAGACCTCATGTGGAAATTCTGGACATTCACGTTCTTATAGTTCGCTGTCTTTCGTTTGCACCAAAGCAGAAGACCCTCTTTTGCGGTCATCTCTAGCAACAACAAAAAACAGAATTCCATCACGCATACCACAACCGTTCAGCTATCATCACATTAAAGATATCATGATAACACATATACAGCTTTATTCCAACATCGGAAGTCAAATTCTAAAATTGTTGCACTACTGTATTCTAACATTTGCATCGCACCGTATTCTAACATTTTTATTGCACCATATTCCAACATACAGCGGCGCCCGCAGGATTTGTTTCTTGTACGCACAGAAATTTTTTTCGAAGGAGGGGCGAACAGGGAAATTTTTTTCGTTAGGTCGCCGAAAAAACTGATGACCTTTTTTTTTAAGTCATCAACCTAGAATTTTTCAAAAACATACCTTTTCTATCCGCCGAAAAAACTGATGACCTTTTTTTTAGTCATCAACCTAGAATTTCCCAAAACATACCTTTTCTATCCACCGAAAAAACTGAAGACTTTTTTATTTATTTTTTAGTCATCAACCTAGAATTTTCCAAAACATACCTTTTCTATCCGCCGAAAAAACTGACGACTTTTTTTTTTAGTCATCAACCTAGAATTTCCCAAAAACATACCTTTTGGGTCATCGCGCTGTACGCACTTGCGTATGTGCGTACGTCTCCGGGCGCCGCTGCTGTACGCACTTGCGTAAGTGCATACGCCTGCGGGCGCCGCTGCCAACATCTTCATCACAACATATTCTAACATTTTTATTGTTGACCATATTCTAATACCTTTATTGCACCATATTCTTACATTTCTTTGTACCATATTCTAACATTTTTATTGTATCATATTCTAATAATTTATACATTAATTTAATTTATTGCACTATATTCCAACATGTTTGAAATCACATAATTTAAACAATTGAAACAACAATACTTGACCAACCCTGCATTCAAAACAATAAAAATGTTAACTAACGCAGACAATATTCTGCACAAAATAACATATGTTTCACACAAACAATCTCTTACATGTAACATGAAACAGCAAGGGTTTGAAGTTTTTTAGAAGACATGCGGTCTCTATTACAACCACTGCAAATTCACCTGGAATGATAGCCTTAGTAGCCAGTTTCTCTAACGTCCTCTTAAAAGCCGCAACAATGTCCATTGAGACAGCCATGTCATCCAAGACATTCCTCTCACACTGAAGATGGATGGAAGAATTGATGGATGGATGTGTAGATGGGTGGATGTGTGTGTGAATATATACATGTAACCATATATGTATGTATGTATGCAAGTATGTATGTATGTATGTATGTATGTATGTATGTATGTAAGTATGTATGGATTTGTATGCATGTATGCATGGCTTTGTATGCATGTATGGCTTTGTATGCAAGTATGCATGCATACATGTATGTATGTATGTAAGCATACATGCATGCAGGCAGTTCATGGCAACAAGAATGCTTCGACTGGACTGGTAACACGCAGCGTCTCATTTCTCACATAGAACCCGATGATACTATTTTAAAGGTGTTTAATGAATCAGCCACCGTCCCATTTAACTCTAAAATCAAACACCATTTATTGGTTGCCTAATATTTCGCTTTGCAGATGCAATCACTCTTGCTACAGTAAAATATATAAGAGCTGACGACGGTACCTTCGACTGAGATATCTTGAATAGCGAACCGCAAGATGATCGTCCAAATCATCCCAAGCGTCATCTTTAGATTTCCATCAACGATCTCTGTCAGGAAAAAATGAAAAAATTTCATGCTTGAAAACTCCATTTTCTACACCAAAACTACAACCATAATCTAAAAATCAACCAGGTTTAGTCTGTCTTACGAAGTTATAGATCATCGTTTCAATGAGTTAGATCAGGAGCAACACTGATGAGCAGTGGCGGCGCCAGGATTTCAGTTTTGGGGGGGCTGAATTTTCGGAAATTTCTTTCGCTTTCAGCCACCAAAATTTGTGATGACCTTTTTTTTTAGTCATTTGGTCGAAATCTTGGAAAAATGGTCCCTTTCCGTGACTGCCAAACCTCGTGCGTACCTTTGCGGTTATTTTTGGGGGGGCTAAAGGGGGTTAATTGTACCAATTTTTTTTTACATGGGAACAAAATGGATGGCCTTTTTTAGGGGGCTTAGCCCCCTGGCCTCCCTAGCACCGCTACTGCTGATGAGCCTCACTTGAAAAGGTCACTACTTCCAAGATATAGAGAATAGAGAATTCATATCAGAACTTAAGTCAACTCATATTTAGAACAGACTTATATTGGATTTAGGACTTAGTGCGCCATTTTAAAACATTTGACTATTGATTGGCTCTATAGCTGATGTATGTTGCTCCTGATCTAACTCATTTATACCATGTCTGCACACCGAAATGCAGATAACAATTGGTCTATTAGAAATATCTTTATCTTATTTAAGCATACTATTGGTAAGGACTCGTGCATAAAATTAAGGCATGGATTGTCTGGAAAAATTCATCCACGGATTCTAACCTTCCGCTCCGATGTTCACCAGTTTGACGCCCTTGCTTTCGATGAACTGGAGTGCTTTGTTGACGTTGGCGAGCTTGTGGAATCGCATCTTCCTCATGTCCGGCTTTCCAAGCTGTTCTCCGGAGATGAGCTCCAGTAGCAACATCAGTTTCAACCCATCTTGAAAGTCCGTCTCGATGTTCTCGATCTGTGTGTGAACTTTACGCAGGTGAGAGTTACACCATGCGGTAAATGTCTGAAATATAGAAATCGACACATATTAAAATCGATAATTGCGTGGGAATTTATTATTAATCTATTCATAACTAATTTATTATTTATTCTATATATATAATAATCAATCGGTAATTCGTTATTAATACTTTAATTCCTTATAAATTTAGTATTTTGATGTAGTTATGTTTAAGAAATCATTAAATAATTATCAATCAATTATTAATATTAATTTATTAATGTAAGAATCATTCACACAATCTTTATTAATGTATTTATTTTAAAGAAATCATTAATTAAATATCAATTAATCAGTAATATTAATTTATTAGTGCATGTATCATTAATGTAAGACTCATTAATGCATTCTCTATTAATAAATTTATTTCAAAGAAACCATTAATTAATTATCAATTTAATAATTAGCAATATTAGTTTATTAATGCATTAATCATTAATGCATTCTTTATTAATTTAACTATTTATTATTACATTATCAATCTATTATTAATGTATCTTGTTACAAATTTTATTATTAATGTATCTATTATTCACTTATTAAAATACATTGGAGGCAACTGGATCAAAATATGCAAATTAAAAATATCATCAAAAACTAAAGACTGCATGCAATGATTTCTCATTTTTCAAACTCAGGTGCGACGCGGGGGGTATGAGGGGAAGAGTAATTCAATCAAGAAACAAATGTCAGCTCCATTGTGAAAAAACAATAGAACAGAAATCTATGCAAATCAAACCAATAAATATACAATTTCTCAACGACTTTAAATCCAGGTGTACGTTACAGGTGAAAGTAAATCCTGAGTTAAATGCCAACTTAGAAGCGGGCTGTATAACCAATAGACAATCAGCATAGCGAAATGCCCCAAGAATATACTGCAACCCTAGACTACTCCTGCATTTTTAATTGTAACACAATGCACAGAGATCAACATAGTCGTTGACCTGCAAAAGATAAACATTCAACAACTACAAAATGAATGCTTATTAACCCAAACAGAGCCAACACATTTAACATAATTATACACAGGTCATATGCAGAACACACTTAGATGCTTATGACCAAATAAACTTCACACATGTTCTAGGAAATGGGACCATATTTCAAACATATGCCCCTACAACAATACTGTCATATTGGCCTAACTGTTACTGTCACCCTCGTACATGCCCTACATAATTATCACATTGCTGTTGAGCTGCTAACAGCACTCATCAAACTGTAATTCATTTATCACTGCAATATTATAAGCAAAATTATTATTACCATTATTCTGCCATGAAAAGGGCTTTACAAATGTTATATTTAGATTATAATAAAATAACAATAATAGTAATAATAATAATAAATAATAATAATATTGGCACTTTCATTATCATTTTGAACAATCGCTGATGCTTCCATTGTTAATTGTACTTTCTGTTACCAACTTTGATTGTTAAGACAATAAAAGATAATAATGATAATAATAATGCAACTTGACAATGCAACGTTATCCCTTAAACAGAAGATGAGTAGGCCCTTCCAGACTTTTGATTTTATATTAGGCATTAGTGAAGTCCTGAGGGATCATGTATACCTCGGGGCCACAAAAATAAAAAAATAAAAAAAATAAAAAATAACAATAATAAAAATAATAACAGCAATAATAATAGTAACTCAGGACTTGCATATTAAAACTTTCTATTGACCATCCTTAGTCCTGGGCACGACGTTAAACTGCATCCATCCTCCGCCACAGGGAACCAACAACGTCCCTGTGCCGGTCCTAAGCCCGGACAAAAGGAGGAAGGTTTGCCAGATGGGTGGCGATACGCTGGCAGTAAAAGACCCAGACGATTGAAATCCGCAAAAACCACGGCACAAGTGACATAGCGACCCAGATGCTTCAAGGTGTCATGATGTGGGGCAGACATGCATAGGCCGGTCAGGACAGACCAGTGGAGAGAGTCAGAGGAGAGAGCGTGGGACACATACGGGCATTGACCCAGGTTGTCCTTTATGCCTCTCTCCCAATATTCTCTTCATTTAGACAAGGCGGTCTAACTGCTCCAAGATGTTAATGGTATGGAGCAGACCTGCTGACCGGACTGGTTGAGGCTGGGCAATATGACGCGAGACAGACTCAGACAGAGAGTGGCATCGGACTCCTACGGGCGCTGAGCCTAAGGATGTTGATGATGATGATGATGATTGACCATCCTAGAAACTGCATGCAGCCTGCACACCTGACGAGGCAGGTAACAGGTATGAAAGTAGCCAGCTGAGCATGTGTACCACAGAACAGATAAAATCAACGACTTTCTAATTGAAAATCAAACGAATGCACTTTAGATCCAACTGGCACACACCGTAAAACTTCTGACTCATCGCCTCACAGCACTTGAAAGATTTTTATCGAAAATCAAATCAAATGCACGATGATACAAGAGCAACAACAATAACAAGTTTTAACAACGTGTTGATGTCTTGAGTCATCAGTAGACAATGCGACAGTCATGTCCTCAATAAATATCAAGATACGTGACGTAATGTCAATTCATGTGACGTTACAACATCGTGTCACAGGAATGGTTTACATGAGCATGAATAACCAACTGATGGTAGGAACTAACTACACAACTGGACGTTAGAATTACATACACACCCAACACAAACAAACTATTATACATAACCAACATGTTGGTAAGATACGTGACATAACATCAATTCATGTGACATTACAACATCGTGTCACAGAAATGGTATATGCATCATGAGCATGAATATACGACTTATATTGTAAGAACTAACTACACAACTGGACGTTAAAATTACATACACGCCCCACACAAACAAACTATATACGTAACCAACATGTTGGCAATAATGTGGAACCAAATCCATCTGTGGAGTATAAGATCAAAATCTTCTCAATGTTGATGTGATTAGAGTTTAGTTTCGATATCGTATCCACTATCAATTCAAACCAGAGGGTGTAAGAACAAAATCTTCTCAATGTTAACTTGATTGGAGTTTGATTTTTGTGTGATATCAATTCAAAATTGTAGGATTAAAAAAATAAGCCACAGTTCACTGCTTTCCATGTGAGACGTGCATTTGGCGTGCATGTGAGATGTGGTTCGGCATGCGTGTGAGACGTGCGTTCGGCGTGCGTGTGAGACGTGCGTTCGGCGTGCGTGTGAGGCGTGCATTCGGCGTGCGTATGAGGCGTGCGTTCGTCGTGCGTGTGAGACGTGGTTTCACTCGAGTCTTCTGCAAGCTAAAAGGTGAACAACATACTTCTTCTAAGCTTTGGTCAGCACATTCTATTGCATCAACAGCAAAACCTGGATCATCACTTTTATGACTTCATGTGGAATTTGGTCCCTCCGCAACCAGTATTTCATGCTTGACTGCAGCTTGTGATAGGCAATGGGTTACTCGCAAGTATTAAAAATAATATACAAGTATTTCGACCACTTACAGTCATCTCAGGTACTTAGTTGCACCAAACGTATACCATGCATAACTGGAAAGGCCATATATCATAGCAAAATTATAGCCAGTCGCTGATATCACATGGATTGACTCCATATATGTATTTATGACAATTTCTCCGGTAGCAAGCCATTTCTAGGATGCTTTACACACACTGCCAACTCTTAGCATTAGTGTTCAATGGACAGTACAGTTTTAACTTTATTTAAAGATACAAAAGCTATTAGTCTCCAGTATGAGAGAAAAAGACTGTTCCATGCGTGCGGGCCAGCAAAGCCGAAATACCCGATAATCTGTTTTCGATTTCTAGTTTTAAACTTTTTGTAAAGAGGCCATTGACTAGGACTGGGAAATTAGCATGCTTAAGTTCCCATGTCCTACATGAATGGGAACTCTGCCTATTTACACACTGCCTCCAAATCTGTTTATAATACATGCCTAATCTACAAATGACCCCAAATGGTGTACACAGCCCCCCAAAGTAAAGACTGTTTGCAACAATGTAAAGCCATTAGATGCACTATTGTACCCTAGAGAATCATAAAACCCTATGCATTCACGACTTTTATTACCACTGGAGCCCCGTAGACTATATCGATGGGTAAACAGGTCATATCTTAATCATCAACACATCCGGTTCTGTATCTGTATCTGTCTCTCTAATGTCCTGTAGACACCACCCCATCCCATCCCCATACCCACTCAACTCAACCTCTTCGCCTTTGCAGGTTAAACACCACTTGAGGTGAATTGGAAAGACTTTACTCAGAAGTTCTTAATTAGTACCGGTCCCTAAATAGCTAATATACAATCTGTCATGCCAGCGTAGAGGTGCAGCTAAGCTACCACTAACGATTGGCACAAATTACCCTCAGTGCAGGTCTTTGTAATATCGCATGCACAGAGTAACCGCAGTGAACCACTCTAGACTCACTTAATTTTTTTAATGTTCTGGCAGACTGAACGAAATCGTAGCTTCACAGCAATCCATGAACAGACCACACTACAAAGCATCCAGGCAGATCATTCCTGTCTGACTCATACCAGCCCTCCCCCCACACACTCCCACCCATTCTGCCTTGGGCAAGCTACCCAGCCATCTGATCTTATCAGAGTCCAAGAAGGCACTTAGAACATTGGATCTCATCCCTCTCCAGACCAGACAGTCAGTTCCAGTTTCCATTCATCTTTTGTCAGTCCCTCTCCTCTACCAGCAGCTTATTCATGGAGTCATCCATCTCCGCATCCATCTGTTCGTTCTCTCCACTGACCATGTCATTTCCATCTGACCAGACAGACAACATCTGGCTTTTCTTTGAGAGCAGAGTCATGCTGATATAGTTACTGATGATCCAGGAAATGCCAGGAAAGGTATAGGATATCTATTCACAGCAAGGAGACGATGATGAGTCAGAGTCAACAATGATGATGAGCAGCAGGCTCTGGTGGATCAATGGATACCACAAACATCTTCCAGGACTCCACAGGCAAAGAGCCTCGCATTACTCAAGTATACCATTCTCGGAACATCCACGAGTTCTTAGGAACTCATGCTACAAAATAATGTTTGGCATATTTTGACAATTGTCTGAAGTTTGCCTGGGATTTCTTGCTTGTGTACGCTGAGTTCTATCCATATTTAGCTGTTAAATATATCCCTCTGTCTACCTCATTCTACATTTCAACAGTCATCCAAGCAACCAGACATTAATGACCATCCCATCCAAGCAGAACCGTGCCTCATGGGTGATAGGACCCTCGACCTGGAGTGGTCTGCACTTGACACTCCCCTCCCTTTCCAGAACTCCTTCTCAGGCATTACTCTCTCATCTTAAGACAGTTTTATTTGGCCGTGCAGTGGATGGGAGTGCCTCTGAGTATTGAAAAGCATGTAGGGTTGTGTTAGGAGGCACTCAATGTAAAAGGGACATTTGTTTATATATGTTGCAAATTCACATAAAACAGGTGTCCAACCGTTTAAGAGGCACTGAACAAATTCATTTAATAAATGAATCAATCAATGAATCAATCAAAAACTGTTCAGTTAGCAAACAATTCTATTCGTCCAGATAAAAGAAATTTATGTGGATCAGGCAACTGACAATAAGTCTACCTGAACAGTCCACTGGTCATTCACTATCTGAATGCTGAAAACTAATTTAAAGATCAATCTGTCATTAAACTGACACCAATAAATATAAATAAAACCCAAAAGAATCAATGGAGAATTTATCAGAGGGTCGTAAAGACACTCTAACTGTCCACAGCATGTCAAACTCTTGTCATCTATATCACAACAGATGAGTTTAGGAGCATGATAAACAGTTGGACACCTGTTTTATGTGAATTTACAACATATATAAACAAATGTCCCTTTTACATGAGTGCCTTCTATTAACATAATCCTACATGCTTTTCAAATGTTCAGGGACACCTCTACTGGCCACCAGAACCCACTAAGTAGCGATGTTGGTCATGTCAAACCATAAGGGTTTCAAGTAGGCCTCCTGTCAGTCAGAGATTCCTGGCATCTTTCTGAGCTGATATCCAACAGAAGGCCTATAAACACAGACTAAACCTAAACAGAACCTTTGGTGATAAACAGAGCTCAGACAAGTTCCACATGGTTTCCTTAATTAAAGCGGCCTATTTTCACAAAACAACACATCCCAATTGTATATAAATTTATAAATACAATAAAATACAGCTGCACATTGTCACCTGGATATAATTCTACAGTTGCTAAGCAACTTATTTAAGGATTCACCTTTTATTTTCAACACAATTGTTTACCATTTAATACACATAAACAACCTTAGAATAACCACATGTACATTACAGAAATTTGTAAATGTCCAAGTCCATCAGTTTTTCGTGCACTAATTGTTCAATGGTGAATCAGCATTGTGAGCTGAAACCCGTAATTGGAGCCCAGTAACAGAAATGGATCACAAGAGGACAATTATTAAGCAAAACAGTTCATAATGCAAATGAATAGAAACACGAGATCATGCAGGATCACGCAATATGATCCCACTTCACACAAACTGTTCAATCTGGAAATATTCTAACAGCACAAGGCATAGGCCTATATATATATACATATATATGTATATATATGTATATATATATGTATATATATATGTATATATATATATATATATATATATATATATATATATATATATATATATATTAGCAATGAGCAAGTGACAGAAGAGCCTGACAAGAGACACAAAATCAAGGTGAAAGTACACCATCAAATGATGATGGCTATCACAGTCCTGCTATAGGAGATGCTGACAAAGTGTAAGCTCATCTTTCATTGTGATTCAAAAGACATGTGTGGGTTTACATCATGTCAAACAGTGACTAAAATACCTACAACTCTGCATTTTCTCGCTGTAACCAAATCCCTATCTGTTACTCAAAGTTCCATGACAAATGATACAACGAGTAAGTCACTACATGATAAGTTTGATAACATCACATGGATATTGATATTCAAAATCAGAGACACCAAATTATGTTAAGACAAATATTATGCCAGACCATATATGCCTATGGTACAGCTAATGCGCTGGAAACAGGATGGTAAGATATCTCATGGACTGGGCATGCACGGAAATCGTGAACAGACTGGTACCCCGCTGTTGACTTTCAAGCAACAATCTTCTAGCTCCTTTTGATCTCATAGTAGATAGAGCTGTCCACTGCACACTTTGATCATTTCCCTTCATACTCAACTGTCACTTGCTGTCAGAAAATTGTGCTGTGAATGTTTGTCTGGTACCAATGTTCTACATCACCAAGCCACACTCTAATGATTCCTTCCACCGTGCATAATTTGAGTAGCACTAGAGCAATCTCCAGAAAACAGATAAAAGATTACCAGGTACGATACATTCCCAATGCATTACTCATCGTCACTGTCCTTCCGATGTCATGGGATATTCTATCCACCTTAAAGCTATCCGGGGGGATGAATTTATCTATCCCCGAATAAACCATTCTATTTGCATATATCCCAATTATCGAAAAATGTGTGTAATTGAATTTTTTGCAGCAATCAAAATTTAAAGTGACTACTTGTTTCAAGTGTCCTAAGCAAAGTTCGGAGCAAGGCAACTCAAATTTATTTAGTGACTCTAAGTGTTCTCAAGTGCTCTAAATTATGTTCTAATTGCTCTTGAACTCAAGCAAAAAATTATCTAGTAGGAATAAATATACCTGTTAATGTCATTGTTCAAACAAAGCAGACGGAAGTTAACTTGCAAAAATAAATACACGTGGAAGTGGCTTTTTTCAACTTCTCTTCATTTGGGGGTATATGAATAATATGGGGGACACCGGCAATCATCTCCATTGTTCTCGGTCTTTTGTCAGGTCCACTTGTCCCCTTAGTGTTAGTCCATGAAAGGCTATGTCTACAGTTATAGCATCGCTAAAACTACACAGAGATGAATGATATTCCTACCAAAACATTGCTCTGAAATTGGTCCTAACCACAAACGTAAACAAAAAATATGACGCACACACAGCCAAATATTTAATTGATGGCATACCAAGTCAGGCAGACAAGCAACAGCCTAGCCTAATAAGGGAATTCTCTAGAGCTGCTCTCACCCAAGGTATTAAACTATTAATAGATGCAAAAATTGACAGTTGGCATGATTAACATCAACATCCTAAATTCTGAACACCGGGATATTGCTGTTGGAAGTCTGGATGACTAAAAGGGAACAAATCTGCTGTCTGTTGGGAGTTGCAAACCAGGATTGAAGTCCACTATAGTTGATAAGAGTAAGAAGTCTTAAGAGACTTGGATAACCACTCAAAAATCAACAGCATGTTATTTGTCTGAATAACAATGTACTTTATCTTCAAATATATATATATATGTGTGTATATATATATATATATATATATATATATATATATATATATATAAACACACTGGCCACGTGCAAACACAGATCACAAAGAGACACGTATATTGAACAGTGACCATTCCTGCAGGTGACGTGATAAATTTTTACATGTGACAATGAAGGTGGAGGATTTCATCCCTTCACTGTAACAGTTCTCCTATCGGAATTATTCATAAAGAAAACGGCCAAGAAAACAAGTGATAGAAGTGAGGCACAAGTGAAGCTAAACTGCTAGAGAATTCAGAACACTGAATTTGAAGTAAGTAAGAAAGCATATCATTTATTGAAACCAACTGAGCAATAAGCAAAAACCACAGTTGAAAAGGATTTAGACTACCGAAGTGGCTCATACGTGAGGATACATTGGAGAAATAAATTTACAGCAAAGAAAATACGAAGAATAATTCAAAATGGAAATAATTTAAGATAGAACAGGTTCATGGAATAAATTTAGGTCAAACTGAAAAGGAAAATGATACGCATGTGAAAATGTAAGAAGATTTTGGTGCACAAGTGAAAACACTTGTAACCAGAGCTGTCGAAAGATGAAAACAATACTGAGATCTTGATGATTTTCATTATTTTTTAAAACTGAAAGATCTGTAAATTTCGGAATTTCCCACGGCTCTCTAATTATTGACATGTGATCCGTTCTGATAAAGCACTTCCTTTCAGTCTGCCTGTCTGTCTGTCTGTCTGTCTGTATATTCGTATGACTTTTTGCTATCTGGCCAAGCCTGGTCCTCATTACGTTTGACAGTCTGTGTATTTTTATGTCGCCAGTTTTGCCCAGTCAATTAGAGGACCAACCAATTAACCACTGTTCTGTTTTTGCTAGTTAGGGAAATCCTGGACAAGCCTAAAAGATAAAGTTGCTGCTTGCTTTCATCAGTGTTGTATATTGTTTCACTTGCAGCCAAAGTTTCTGACCAGGCAAAGAGAAAGTTATTAAGAACGTATGTACAGCAACATCATATTTCAGACAAAACTACCTGGTACCAACAATCCTGGTATTAAATATTAAACCCCTTGCACAAGCTCAATACATGAATAAATGGTGAATATGTTATCATAGTATCCTAGGTCTTTACATTGCAGATCTCAAACAAATGTTTACTTGTACTAAGCAACCTAACCAATAAATTAATCAGAATTTATATAGCACCACTGAAGATACCTACTCAGAGGTGCTCCTAAAAATTGTGGGCCCTATAGATGTACCTGCAAAAATTCCTAGCTACAGCAAACTCAACGCTAAAAATAGATTTATAACAGAGTTCAAAGTGTAAGTGCCCTGTATGTATTGGCCACCTGGCTTCCTCAAGGGGAAATACTCCACAAAGGAGGAAATACTACATTTAAATTATTTCCCATGGCCACTCATTGAAATTACACTCGTAACAGTCTATGATTATACATTCTCTTCTGCAATTACCTTGCGCAGAGCGCATATCTACTCCACGTGAAACATTGCTGACTTGTTTTGAAATAACATTGTCAGATCTACAGCACCAAGGAATTGGTTTACTAATTGGAATACCATGTGTCACTTCAGCCCTTCATTCTTTGGGATACAAAAGTTACCATCATGAGGTTAAACATAGTCCTGTCATTGGATTGCTGTGGTCATTTTTGACCTTGGGCTCATGAATTCCGAGGAGCTTCTGAGTTATTCAGAAGATTCTAAGGTTAAGCAATTTCCATGTTCAAGACCTGGAACCAACCCACTGCCAATTTCAACAACCGATTAATCAATCAATCAATTAATTCGTTTATTTGAAGTAATAAAGCTGACACAGACGCAACTGAGACAATATAGTTCATGACATCTACAGAGTAATTTGGAATGCAAAGATAAAATATTATGCAAATAAACAATTACGAAAATAATTACGAAAATAGCAAACACAGTCAATCATAAAAGCAATAATTGCATTAATAGAAATTAGCACACATAATCAAACAAAAAGTGGAGATCAACTGATGACAGAAGATTATTATCATCAATGGCAGGTTAAACAAGAACTGATCTTCTGAGTCAGATGCAAACTGATAAACCAAGTGGAATTAGCAAAACAAACTCCATAAACCAATCAGCCTCATATATCTTGCACTGAGCATCTTCCTAGACCCTACTCAAATAAAGGTCAATCAATCAATCGTAATTTATATAGCGCCCCTTCAAGGTACCTACTCAGAGGCGCTCCCGGCCGACAGCAGGCGAAAAAACAGTCAGTAACTGACTTCAAGGCCTTCTGCATTTATATAGGTAACACTTTGAGAGTATAGGGCCTGTAAGATAGACTCAACATCGTCAAAATTATGTAAAATGCCATGCAATATAGCACAATATCGGAGGCATGCTATGATCTGTCACAAGCATTCTACTGTGGCTTTTCAAATTGCACAGAAATGTCTAGCAGTAAGATATTTCGCTGCAGTGTTTCAGCTGCATTCGTGTCACCCCTCCTTTAATTAAAGGCAGCATTGTATGCAACCCTGTCGAAATGAGATAAAACACATCTCCACCCAATACCGTGCATTTCAATCCATTTTAAAAAGCTCCCATATTCTAACGCTGATCTCCCTATGGGTGTTTTTCTCAGAGTTTCACTACAAGTACCAGAGCTGTCAAACAACTTGCAATCAGCACATCCTTCACTCAGCATACCAAGTACCCCACACCAAGGAAACACTAAAATGGGCTTGGCTTCCGTTTCTATCATTAATAGTTCAATCTAAATATCTATACTTTGAAGTTTTCTGGGGTCCTGTGACATACCCTGCACACAGTGCGCTGGTTCCCTGCGCCTCTGTTTAAAGCATACACGTACGTTATATGACTGGCATTTCCTCTTCTCTCACAGTAGTTCATAACTTTACATTTCTACTCAAAGTAAGCTATCTATAGGTGATAATAAATTGGAATCTTAGTCAAGCTAAAACAGGCCAATTTAATGAGGGCACCAAGGATGTTGCAGCACCCGGGCGGCAGTTTTGAGGTGCCAAAGTTATAAATATGTGCTGGACTGGAGGACTGTCAAACAAGGGCCAATGGCGGGGGATCAGTGATCAAAGTACCCGGACCTGCACTAGCCTTAACGCAGCCCTGAGCTAATTTCAACAGTTAATCTGTAACGCCATAATAGACAAAAAATATCAATTGGCTCCTTCTGCTGATGTCAGAGCAAAATCAACATACACCCATACACAACATACAAATTGAAATCAAGTACAGCAGATTCATTGGATTGGAACACAGTAAACAAACAGCAAACAGACAGTAAACAGACAGTAAACAGACAGTAAACAGACGTGCACAGAGCAGACGGTCACAATAATTAATACACACATGCACATGCTTAGCCTCTGGCAAAGAAGGACGGGTGGCCATTGGCCAGTCCTCTCCCTCACCATCTAATCATCTCATTACAGCCAGCCTGCAATTGGTCACAGTGGTCAATGTATCCATTTAATATGGCTGAACAGACCAAGGAGCACTAGTAATATTGGAACATTCTATGCAATAATTCTATGTAACATTCTAGAAATATGTAAACATTCTAAATATTGGAATATTGTGGGGCGTGGTGGTGGCGTCGTTGCCTTGAAGCTGGAAGGTTCGAGGTTCGAATCCACCTCAAGTCGTCGCGTAGGGACCTTGGGCAAGTCCTTCACTCACAATTGCTCAGCGCTTCGGCGTGAAACTCCGATGCAGTGTCCGCTCTGCAGTCGGGAGCGCCTCTGAGTGGAGAGCTTGAAGGGGCGCTATAACAAGTGCACATACAAACAAACAAACAAACATATATTTTGAAATATCTATGAGACCTGGAAAATACTCCAACCCAACTCCCCCACTGGTTGCACTCTGCCAGTCCCAAGCCTGGATAAAGGAGGAGGGCTACACTCAGTGTCCTTAAACAGCAATAGGGAGACTTCAGCTCTTTACCCCAAGGCTAACAGTTCAGCAACCTAAAAACTAGGCTACCACACACAGGCCTCCTCAAGTTAGAACCATTAAAACTGACAGCATAACTGAGTATCTCCTGTAGGATACTCAATTACTTATTCAGTACTTTTATGCAATATATTTAAATATTAAACATCCGCAACAGATGGTTGAAGTGGGTCAAGCTGTCTACCAAAGCTGTTGGACAACACTTCAGTCAAGTCTTTCTCCCAAAACAACAAAGAAAAGCCATACAGCAGAGTCAGATCTGAATAGCCAACAATATTAGTCAAACTAACAACAATACATCTGATAACAATATTAAACATGAATAAATAATATGACCAGACAAAGACCTAGCAGGTTATTCATTCATCTCTACAATACTGTCAACTTCAACTGCACAAGAAGCCCAACACATTTACAGGTATCTTCTTCAGTAAGTGAGGGACAAAGCGCTTCAGTTAGGCCTTCAACACAATCCATGCATATCCAGTCTTACATTAAATACATCGTGACCTGACCGCTGCCATAAAGCATAGCTTCAGGCGATCACAATGCCACGAAATGGTGTGTCATGAAATACAAAAACTTACACCTCGTGACAGCAGATTCTTTTTTTTTTGCTTCTACTGTAGGCCACGCAAAGCAGTGCCAGCTATATATTCATCACTTGTCGGAAGACACAATCACTAATTCTCTGAAAGTGTAATATGTAGGTATGCATGAATACATGTGTACAACTGTACATATATGTGTTGTGTATACATGTATTCTTGCATGCACGTATGTACTAGGACAGCGCTTTAAATTATTTAAATGTATCATGACACTTAATATGCCACATATTGATAGGCCAAATTGTGATTCCCTCCCTTCTACTTTGCAAGTAAACAAACTTAGTGACAGTTAAGGTTGCAAAGAACTATCTTCTAAAAGGTCATATACATATGCCTGGCTATCCTACAATTCAAGAGAATTTTATTAAACCTGCAAGATGCTCTTGTAAGGCCCTAAAAAGGTGTGATTAAATATTTGTACAAACATAGCGGACACATTGCCTTAAACATAGGGTCTAAAGTCATGCAACGCATGAGCGCACATAAGAATCTAAATGGTAATATAGTTGCACCATAAATATCCTGAGCATTGCTCCACATACCACATGCAACCTCTCAGTATGCATGCATATCAGGATTTTTTTATTTCTCCATTTCTATAGCGCCCATTCAAGCTCTCTACCCAGAGGCACTCCCGGCTACAGAGTGAACATTGCATCGGAGTTTCACACTGAAGTGCCCGAGCAATTGCGAGTGAAGTACTTGCTCAAGGTCCCTACACAGCAGCGTGAAGTGGATTCGAACCTGGAACCCTCCGGCCCAAGGTGCTGATGCCACTACTACACCACCGTGCCACACAAGTACGTATTAAAAGCCAAGCACCCTAATCAATATTTTATGCCCAAATCGAGAAAATGCATAATTTCCAATGGTACAAGTGTGGCGTTTCAGCCACAAGACGGTAAACTCCGACCGGCTGCCTTGTCAAACTGAAGCTGGAGACAGGCAGGAGCCACGGTGACGCTCCTAAAGCAGCCCAACCGTGTAGTTAGAGTCATTTATAGGTAAGGCGTAATTTCCCCTAGCAGAAATGCGCTACGAAAATATGCGCTATTAAAGCGCGACCACTGCGCTATTAGAGCGCGACCATTAAGTAATGCCTGTGGAACACAGCTGGAAGCAGGCAAGAGCGAAGATGAGGCATTTATAGCCAAATCGCTATGGAACGCTCTTAGGTATTTTAGTACCCATAGAATAATTAATTTTCTGGCCGTCCAATAATCTTAATTTAGGGCGTAGGTTACGTAGAAGTCGTTTGGGAAGAGATAGAACCAAAGATCGTGAAGATCCGATAATAAATGAATTTTTGGCGAATTGATAACGGTTTTTCTATACGGAAGACCGATTGTCAATTTCAAGCCAAAGTATAGCGTGCAGACAGCGATATTCCGGTGGAATAAAGCCTGCCACACGGTGCTCTGCTATATATGTGGAGTAATGGCGATTACTCCATGGGCAATGAATATTAACTCTGTTCGTTTCATTGCTCTCTACGCAGTCCTGGCACGTTGAATTGACATTGCTACGTTGGTTTGTTGGTGTCCAAACGTTTTCTGGTGAATTTGACGAGAAGTATTGTATCGGATCGAATCCGCACCCGCGGAGGTTAAACGTTACCTGCGGTGACGATCGAACGGCGGCCGACTGGGCATCGCCCCGCTTCGACGCACCAGGGAGAGTTGGTGGTGGCTCATCCCGTCTTACTTGCAACTGTCTCCTGGCATTTGGTGCCGTGTTAAAATCAGACCCGCTGAGTGCTTGCAGCGTAAAACAAAGCAGTGTTACTGCAACTGATCGAGGCTCCGGCGTCGTATAGGCCTCGGCCCTATACGCCACGAGTCCGTCGGCATCCGACACTTCATAACGAACTCTACGCATTGCGTACGCTGTGGGGTCTCGTTAGTGCACTGATCCTTGGCGGTGGGAGACAAGGGTGTGTTGTGCCTTGTACGTGTGACATAGCACTGTGATCGTTACTTCGGCGGCCCGCGTCGGTCAATCTGCACGGCCAGCCAGGCGAGCGCGCAACCGTCGATAAGCGGTAAGGCCTCGTCTGTTAAACTTGAATTACCTGCTGTCAGTACATATATCTTGCCACCAGGCGAGATCGAGAGAATACGGCCTCTCGGCCTTTGCAGTATACGAGTCTCTTTCCTCTTGTGACAAATGACTTTTCCATTGGGGTAAAGCCTCGACCGAGTTAACCGCCGCGCCGGGAGAGCGCAGACGTCGGCTCTCGCCGTCATCAGCCCTACGACTCCTTGCTGGTGACTATTGCATGTCGGCGGGATAAAACTTTTCCGGATAACTCATATAATATAGCGTATACATTTCGATCCAGCATCTGCTGCTGAGCGACGGGTCCGGTCTCGTAGGACTCAGCCCCCTACGGACCTCGGCCACGCCAGCGAGCGCCTCGCCGCGAAGGCGGTTAATATTATAATATACGGGTTAGGGTGAAACCCGCAACAGCGACACGTCAACCTAGGTCTGATTAGAGTACTGGTTACCGTTCTGCTTACGATCGGAAAGCGGTGTTGGTGACTGCGTTGAAAGCTTCCTCACCGTCCGCCCCGGACGTGCCGTCATCCAGTGTCGCGGGCGCTGCCCGGACAATCGACGCCTCGTGCGCTCAGTGTATCTTTCGTCATTCCAGCTTGGCTGTGAACTTTGATTCGGATTTGGTGGTACTTTGAAAGCGAATTTGAGGGTAAAGTGTGCCGTGGTGACCCTTCGGCGAGAGGTCGGTGCTGCGCCTGACGGGGCATCGACGTCGAGTCCTGGTGTCCGTGAGTGCCATACTCAGTGAAAACTTACTTGATCGTCTTGAAACCTGCATCGGATCGTGCAGCGCATACGATTTGCCCGTGAAAGTGTCACTAAAACCGATCTAGCTCGTCGCGTTCGAGAGTTAGAGCCAAATAAGTGAATTTGCCTTGAGAGTGGCGAAAGTGCGTTGCTGTTCTGTTCGCGCGCTATCCCAGCGGTCGCCCGGACGAAGTAGTTGCGCACTGAATAACTTTGTATCCTGTGATCCAATCGTTTTGAACCAAGCGACAATCTAGTTCATCTCGACGAGTAGAAGACATCTCCTGTTAAGGGTTTGTCTGTATCTGTTACGGTTCCAACGGTATAGTCTGGAGGAAGCGCCTCGCGCGTGAAAAGGACTTAGCCGATTTTCTTGATCTTTCGCCTGACGCCGCGAAGGCCGACAGCGAACGTCCCGGTCTCCGAGAAACTTTGTCATCTGTCGTCCGATTCGTTCAATCTTGGTGTCAGATTGTTCGTCTTGTTGAGTTACATACGTGCCTAAAGAGAGTTAGTGGCTGTGGGCTCTCAGTAAATCAGTAGAGGTTCGCAAAGTTCATCGCGGCCTGCTACCGTGTTGTCGGGCGATTGCCCTAGTGAAATCGAAGTTTACCGGACAACTTTGTCAATCCTTGTCCGAGTTACGCAAACTTGGTGTCAAACTGTTCGTTTGGTCTGTGCGAACATCTTACCTGTTGAGAGTTAACGAGTGTCAGTGAGAGTTTCGACGGGATAAGCTCGCGAAGAGTTTCCCCCGATCTTTTCCCGTAGAGTTCGGTTACGCGGCGCCGCGGCCACGCGAGTGACCGCAGCCGACAGGTCTGTGTGGGCAACGCGCAGTGCCCTAGGTCTGCGAGTGTATTGCGATATTCTTTGACTACCGAATATCTTTCCTTTCACCTCTGGTCTTTGAATCGGCTAGTAGCAGAGCCGTTGATACGATCGCTTGGCTATATCAGCCGCCGTTGATCAGCGTTGGTCGAAGTCCAAGGTAGATACCGGCCACGATTGGTCGAGTGAGTGTAACTTTGTGAGTTGTTGTGCGAATAACGAAAAGTTGGTGTCAGATTGAACGTCACGCCGAGTTCTATCTTGTATACGTGTGAGTGTGTTACCTGTTCCTGGGGAAGGGCTTCGGAAAGCGATTCATTGGCCGTCGCCCGTGTATTTCCCTCGTGTTACGTATCTTTGTCTGTTCTTGTCTGATCGGGTCGATCTTGGTGTCGTTCGGATCAGCGCACCAGGACGATCGTTACTGTAACGCCTGTGAGAGAGTATCCTCGGTGGATTAAACGGTGAAGGCTCGACAAGCTTTACTTCGCCGAAACTACGGTTTTCCCCGCCAGGTCGAGGAATTCGTAGTCGCAAAGTTAGGGTTAAACGTAGCTGCCCTAACTGCTCCCTGTAATTTACGCAGCGTGTCCCGGTTCCATAAGTCATAAGTTAATTTAGTTAAGGAAGTTGTGTATCCCTTAGCTAATTTTTAAGCCCCCAATACGGGAGCGATGCTGGTCTGTGGACAGTAAACGCGACCCAGAAGCGTTACGAAAGTCAGTTACCGTCGGCGCCTGTGCGGCGAAAGAGTCGACAGTTCCGAGTACGAGAGTGCGCCTTTCTTTCGGGATAGCGCGGAGTTGAGAGAGGAACAAGTACGAGAGCGCCTGGCAAGCGCCGTATTCCTGGTTACGGTGAACTTCGCTGTTGCGCGAATCGTGAAATAGTTTCGCTTCCCAGCGAACTATACGGGTGGTCTCCCTAAAGGCCTGGTACCAGAAAAACATATACGAAGAATTTGACTGTCCTGTTGCGGACAAAGGACAATGGTTGTGTCTCAGTATCGGTTAGGGTTGAATCCCCTAGAGTGGAGTTGGTGTCGCCTTCTATGGCCGGCCTCATGGCAGCGTCAGGTATTACCTGTTAGAAGTGACGGCGCGTCGGGGGCTCGGTGTAGCATGGTGCGAAAGAGAACAGATCATGCGGAGGAGAAAGCGAAGTTGGCAGTCGTGAAAAGGAGCTCTAAGCGAGGGACCTCTGCCCGAAGAGTGAACCCTGTTTCGAGGATTGGCCATCCTGGAGCTCGGGATGTTACCCCCAAGGTGACCGTGGGCGGGGCAGCATCAGGATCCGACGCTACAGAGCTATACACCTTGTTCCGAGCCTCTTTGCCGAGACGTTCTTCTCCAGTGGCACAGATGCGAGTAGAGGATATGACCGATGGGTCAGATTACGAGGCAAGGCACCGTGTTGCCCGCGAGCGGACCGATGAGCGTCACACAAGCATGCATACATACATGCATACATAAATTTCAGAAGCAGACACAATATCTACTAACATTCTACTCATTGAGAAATTTTGACTTGAGAATTTATCCTTTCCAGTTTTAAGAAAGAAATTACTGCAACACTACCACAGTATTTCCAACATTCATAGAAAAGAGAAGCACAAAAGACACATTGATGATCAATTGGAAGATGAATGATTTCTCTTTAGCCAGTTGGTATACTATGCACAAATTAATTACCGTATATTACACATCCTGTTGCAGACACATAAATCATGGATACAAAAGAGCAGACGACCTGTGCAAATTTATATCAAACGCCACCTGGTGGACATTTAACAATTAAGCAACCAGGTGGTGGGCAGATCCAGTGGATTTCAAAGAAAACTGAACAGCATTGTTTGACTGGATTTTGTCTGCTTCTGAAATTTATGTATGTATGCATGTACCATGTATGGGTGAGCACTTTTTTAGTGCTCACACCTTCCAAAATCTACTCAGAGGCTCTCCCGACTACAGCGCAGACTCTGAATAGGAGTTTCACGCCGAAGAACATGAGCAATTAAGAGTGAAGGACTTGCTCAGGGTCCCTATGTGGTGGCTTGAGGTGGATTCAACCCGCAACCTTCTGGCTCCAAGGATATTGAACAAACTCCTACACCACCGCATCTCAGAAAACTTAAAGCTTGAAATAAAATATGGTCCTACTTACTTGCTTACCTAAAGAGTTACTGTTACCAGTAATTACATACTTTGCTGTATTTTTCAATGTGATGGATCGACATTCAAAAGAGCTCATCATATTAAATTTTTTTTAACTTCTCAGGTTGGTCATGCACTTTGCAATCTGCGGGAGACCCGCCTATCCTCGGAGTTTAGCGGAGTATGTGACGAGCCCCACCTGAAAGTCACCTGTCGAATTTTTACCTGGCTAGAGCACAACAGCTGCACTGTTTTCAACAGTTCATGTGCAGGATTATGCTTGAAAACATTTATCAACGAATCCAGTGAAGGACAGCTTCATTTGCTTGTAGAAGTGTTTTCAATACTTAAATCATCCTTCTCAATATTAAATGAAGATCTGTAGACTTGATGAGAGGTGTTCTGCTGAATTGTATTGCCTACCTTTTTTCTGTGACAAACTTAGCTATAAGGAGAAGGTATTCTGCTGACTTGTATTGCTACCCTTTTTTCTGTGGCAAACTTAGCTTAGCTATAAGAACGGTCAGGCAACATTGCCTTCAAGTGACAGATTATTTAGCATTAATTATGCACATGAATTTGAAAAACGCTAAATATAAATCATTACAGTGTTCATAGTAAAGGGATAATATACATCTTTTAACCATTTTGATGAGTGGATATCTATGACATCTATTCATGAATGGATACCTATGCTATCCAACTATCCATCCATGGTATTAATTCATGCTGGCTCTAGTATTCAACCAAGGCAAACATCCATCCATTTCAAAACATCTACTCAGAAATGTTACTCGACAGTCTAGTCATGGTAACAGACAAGAAAAGATCAAATGTCCAAGATCAAATGTTTCGAACGCAAATTAAATTTGGATTACTGTGTGCAAATGACAGCAGAAGTATGCTAAGCAAGCATGACGACTTTCACTGAAGAATAACAACAGATTTTCTATCAATCCACAAAAGTTACATTCCCCTAGGTTTGTTTACAAACCCACACCTGTACAAAATTCCCCAGAGTAACAACAGAGTTCTAAGAAATTTATCTACCCAAGTAAGGTTTCATTATAAAGAGCATATCAGCTTTGACATCAACAGCCGTTGACCTAGATATAGTTGACCCAGATATAAACTATCACATCAGAAAACTGTCATGCAGACACACCCACCCATACGTGGCAAAAGGCTGAAAAACATCTACACCATGAAAGTAGCTGTGATAGTCAAGATTTGCCAGCTCAATTTAACCAAGAATTCTTTCTAAATTCTACCCAAGTAAGATAATTTACCATCTCCTAAAAAGGCCAAAGTAACAAAATCTTAACTTGTCACAAAATCCTAAAGATCCAACAAGATTTAGTAGCTTTAGATTTAGTACCTCCTCCCTTCTTCCTTTGCTTCCTACTTCTCTCCTGCATTGCATTCTGGACTCACTAGAGGTAATAGAGACTTCAGTATTATTTTTGCTAAAACAAATGTTCGGAAATTTTCCATTAAATTCCAAGGCCCTGTCATATGGAATAAAATTCCGATTCACATTCGTAAGGCTACTAACTTAACTCACTTTAAACACCTGTTACGTGTGTATACATTATCTAATATTTTGTGTTAATAGCATGAGGGGTTACCCATGCTGATGCTGATTTATTTGATTGTTTGATTGCTTTGCTTTTATTTTGTTCTTTCTCTGAATTTTTTCCTGTAGTGTTTACTACATTAGTTTTTCGATATTTTTTTTTCTTTCCCTAGTTAAGTAATATCTCTGTAATATCTCCAATACTCCCTTCAGCTTTCACTTTCTCACTTCACTTTGTCAATTAGGCCCCTGCTTAGCGGGACTTGTCCCTTTTGGTGTGCCTATTTGCTCCCTCACTCTTATAACACCTATTCACTTTGAGTATTTTCTTATTGCGAATTATGTTTATACTTTGTTAAACATACATGTACAATTGAATTGTTGGGAACAATAAAAATATGTCTATGTCTATGTCTAGCCTCTAGAGAGCTAATTAATGATTATATGGCTGACAAGATTGTTGGAAAGCAGAAAAGTAGTAGGCTACCACCAAATTTCATCTAGTCACTAGTGATAGCTAGTATTCTTTTCCAGCCCCAACCCCATGCAGGGCTGTTTTAAGGAATTTTTAGAACTGCACAACTTCTTTCCTTTCCCATCATCCATGGTAAATTACTTCCAATCGGAGGACAATGACCTTTTTTGCTAGTTTTAACTGTACAGAAGTGCTTCTACAACTGCACATTGTGTAGCCTACAACTGCACGTTAAAAAAGGGTCTAATCCCATGCCAGTTCCACACGCACAACAACGTGTAGGGCGTCAACCACTCACCTTCTTCTGCTGCTTCTCCCAAAGTGGATCAAGCTTCGCCTCCCTTTCCCACTCGTTCTCCGGCTCCATGTAATCGTGGTTGGACATCTCCTCGCGGGAACTTCAAACTCCGAAGCCGACCAACCTCTCTTGATATCTTGAGATTTCGAAAATATACCTCGATTAGAGAAATAAGCGCCAACTAGGCCTGCTTCAGAACCGGTAGCAGCAATTAAGAATAGGAGATCCGGTCAGGAAAGCAGCTATAATTCTAGTCTCGAGTGTAATTCTGTTTATTTTCACGGCGTGTAGGCTAGTCCACCGCTTTAGATAGTCTCCTCCTCTTAGGTCTCCTTCGCTGTGGCACACTATTCGTTCAGTTGGCTACTTGGCTTGCCATCGTCAATTCAAATAATAGCAAGCTGTGCCACGTGACACCAATACCACGTGTGCCATGCCCAGACTTTCTTAGGGTTACAATGATTGGTTGTAGGCTTGTAGCGCTGTAGGCTCAGGACGTAGTATACTATATGTGGTATTATGGTGTATGGCCACATATAGTAATAGTGGTATGGCTTTAATGAAATGAAAACCGATGTATTGTGATTTACAATAACATCACACTCACAGATGCACAGACACACGCGCGCACGCACACACACGCACACACACGCACACACACAAACAGGTAGCCTAATCGAAAACTCGGAACTTCTACAGCACCCACAAAACGTGACAAAAGCCAGGGCCGGATTTAGGGTGGTGGGGGCCCATGGGCGCTCATTGCGGCGGGGCCCTTTCCTGCAATAGATATTTTGTTTATGTGGGACAAGCCCCATGCAATCATAAATGTCACAGACAAAGGTGCTAAAAGCAATGCTTAAATTGTTGACTTATTGTTAATAAAAAAATTAAGTAATAATTATGAAGATAAATGGAGGAGATCGATCATAGGCCTAATTATTATTGCTGATAAAGGCTGCTATTATTTTAATTGCATGGTATTAAATCATTTTTCAAATACAAAGTTAAAGGATAAGCGTTAGGCTTCTTAGTAGGCTATGTGTTTAGTAGGCCTATAAGTCACTGGCATAGGCCTAATAAACACATAGGCATGGCTGAAAGTGAGCCGGGCAGGCCTATGTATTTTGGAAAAATTACTAAAAAAGGCCAGAAATTTTCGGGTCAAAGGCGTCGGCTCGTCCGCAAAAGTCAGATCCGGCAACTTTTCCAAATCACTTTCAGCCCTGCACTTAGGCCTACACAGAAAGAAAGTGAAAATGGTGATAAGCAGCGGTTAAAGTGTAGACGCCTCTTCTTTTTCCAGGCTGGGCTGCGAAATAAGTGGCAGGACTGTGTGCAGATTTTTAAATGAGTGTATGGACGCCGTCCATGATCGTTCAGTCACACTTTAAGCCATAAGCAATTAAGACCTCCAAAATAAAAACAGACAGCTTGGTTAGGGCTACAGTTGGATATAAGTTTGAGTTTGTCTTTGTGTATTTTTCTATTAGCAAAATCATCAATTGACTGATCAAAAATCCAGTTGGCATCGAGTATCACTCTGTAATGCTAAGTCACCGTGTGTCATACTTGTGCGAAACCTGTTCTTAATTATCTTGGAAAACGAGCGTTCAGCACTGCAGTCTGTGACCATGAGCACCAATTGCATTCTTAGCATAATTTCCACACTTGGAAATGAACTTTCAACACCTTTGTCAAGCATAAGGCTTAATAATGAACGGCTCCTAACTTATACCGAGGCCTGTTCTTCCTGTCTCGTCTTGAGACATTTTGACAAAATATTGAAACCTCAATAATTTAGCTCATTGCCAAAACTTTCATCGAGTCATCACCATCATTATAGCCTGCATTATAGGCTGCATACAGCTGCATGGCTTTTCGCAGACATGAGCATTTCTTCATCACTAGCCTATACGTGGTCTACAAGATTCAAGCTTAGAAAGAAAACCAAACCTCGAGCAGAGCAGTTCTTTAAATTGATGCTAGTCTTTTTGTCATCCAAGATGACAGCAGGTGTACTTAGAGCTGCTGCCTGAAGTAATACGAGTTGTCTTTGCAGTAGCCTACTTTCTCATTGTTAGATACTTTTTCGTTACTTAACTTGCGGCTGCTGAGAGCCGTTCTATGCCTTGCATATTATAGGCCTAAACGTAGAGTCCTATAGGACTGTAGTCTCAAGCACTCTGACAGCACAGAAATGACAGTAAACAGCAGCTGTGCGCTACCACAGATGTGGACATTGGGTCAACCTAGCTTTCACCCCATAACATGATATTCGTGGTGAGGGCCATTAAGATCAGGACGCTGACCACCGCACAATCTGTTCGTTGTCTGCTGCATACCGACCGGACCGAGTCGAGGGAACGCCTTTGACACTGCCTATAGGCCCTATACGTACATCAGCATAAGCTAACTCAGTTTGAGTTAAAAGAAAGATAGCCTGTCAACAGCAACTGCTGCTGCTGCTGGATATGTCAGGTTCAAAGCGCTACGGTGAACAATATTAACGAGTATAGTGGTCACAATAACTTAATCAGAAGACTATGCTACTCACTGCTTAAGATCCTGTTGCAAGACTCTTAAAATCCATTCCTTAATCAAAATTATTGGGTACGCACTGAAGGGACGAAAAAAATAAAGCTGCAACTGGTGGGGGCCCCTAAGTGGTGGGGGCCCCTGGGCTGGAGCCCGTGTAGCCCATGCCTAAATCCGGCCCTGACAAAAGCTAAGTAGTGGGAGCCAGCTCATCCACAGGCGATCAATTAAAACAAAGTCGATAGGCGGGGGTCAAGATCCGGAGAGACAGGAAAGCACACGCGCGCTAATCCTTGCACCTAGGCCTACATATAGGCCTACACGTGTGTCTTCTTGCATGTGCATCCGTGTGTGTTTGTTGGTGCGTGTTATGCTATTATGTAGTACATAATAGCATAACACGCACCAACAAACACACACGGATGCACATGCAAGAAGACACACGTGTAGGCCTATAGGCCTAGGCCTAAGTACAGACACAAAAACACGCACACTCAACAATGTAACACACACACACACACACGAACACACACACACACACAGAGGCTATAGGCTATAATATAGACCGCTAGACCTTAGTCCAGGGGTCTCAAACACGCGGCCCGCGGGCCGCATGCGGCCCGCGAACCCGATTAATGCGGCCCGCGAACAGCTTCCTGGTTTTTTATTTTTTAAAGTTAGAAATCGGTTTAAAAGAATTTTGCAGTTATTTTACGATTTAAACCAATGTTTAAACTACTTTCTACTCCTTTTGATTGGACATTGAGTCCACAGCAGCAGATAGGCCTATAGGTTAGGCATATATGCAGATGGATTTAGTGGACCTTAAGTGCGATGCAACGCCGAAGCAGAAGAATGCACAGCAAAGTTTATACGCCGGTGTCGCAAAATATAGTATCCCCGGAATAATCGTCGACTCGTATCTTCCCAGATGATGAGAAAATTGAAAAATATCACTTCCGCGTGTGCTTATTTTTGCAAGTTAACTTCCATTTGCTTGGTTCCGAACAATGACATTAACAGGTAGGCCCTATGTTTATTCCTATAGGCCTAATTTTGGTGACTTTGGTTTAGAGGACTTAGAACATTAATTTAGAACACTTAAGAACACTCAAAGTCTCTAGGCCTAACTAACTTCGAGTTGAATTACTCTGAACATTGCTTAGGATACTTTAAAAAATTAGAGTCATTTTAAATTTTGATTAGGCCTACAGCATAATTTCTTCAATTATAGCGCCAACGCATTTTTTGATAATTAGGTTACAATAGAATGGTTTTCCAATTTTTTTTGTAATACCATTATAGTTGCACTTAAAGTAAACTATTATGTGAGTTTTACAGGGCTATATCATCATTACAGTAGGCTATTGTATGCTGCAATGACACATAGGCCTAACTAATTCCAGTTTCACGTGCACGATTAGCCTATATTTTTATGTTGCGGCCCGCGAGTCATCAAAATTTCCAAATGCGGCCCACATGGTGACTTGAGTTTGAGACCTCTGCCTTAGTCCTTCACCTCTGCTTCCCGCTTGAATGGACGCCACACCTTTAAAGGCAGTGTTTCTTAATCTAGGCATCTCCCTATAGAAAGTCCCCTAGGAATGACGTTCCCATGCAGAAAAATTAGACAGCTACTGCTGTTTGCATGTATGATGTAGGCCTATAATAAACCTATTGCATGACATGAATGGTTATTATGAACCGCGTCACAGTGACCACACGATTAAAGACAGTGTTGTCCACTAGTAGAACAAAGAAACAGACGATCATAGGCTACACTAAAAAAAAGACCTTAAGAAGAAAAGAAGCGCAATTGGTGAAGAAAAATTAGAACAGGTAAAAATACTACACGAAACAAGGGTTGCCCAGTGGCGGAGACCTAGGGGGGGACAGGGGGGGACGGTCCCCCCCAATAAAAGTGTTGGGGGGGACGGCCCATGCATTTGTCCCCCCCAATGTTTGAGCGTCAAGACTTGTTTTGGCGGCGAAAATAGAAAATTTCTTCGGGATTTGGGCGAGATTTGGCCGGATGACTAAAAAAAAAAAAAAAAAAAAGGTCATCAACTTTTTTGGCGGCGAAAATAGAAAATTTTCCGAGATTTCGCCGGTCGTCAGAAATTTTCGGAAAATCTCGCGTCTTTCCGTCCCCCTCAATTCTCGGCGCAGGTCTCCGCCTATGGGGTTGCCGTCAGTAGATAGATTAAGACTATTCTGGGACATTTGACCTTAACCATGGTTCAACTTTTCCAAATCACCCATAACCATGGTTCAAAAATATAATCACCCATAACCATGGTTCAAAAATATAACCACCCATAACCATGGTTCAAAAAAATTTGCTGACTCATCAAAAAATTTGTCAACCCAAACCATGGTTAAACTTTTCCCAACTTTTCCCAACTTTTCCAAAACTACCATAACCATGGTTAAACTTTTCCCAACTTTTCCCAACTTTTCCAAAACTACCATAACCATGGTTAAACTTCTGTCAACCTCCCAAACCATGCTTCAAAAATTTGCCACCCCATAACCACCCCAGCACGCGCCTATGACTCATCATGCGGGGAATTTCCAGTAGTTTCGATGATGAGTCATAGGGCGGCTACATGACCACTAAGTCTTCATTATCTATCCACGAATTAAAAGACTCTGGATATCCAACCCACTTCACGAGTGATTTCTTCCCACGTTTCCTGATAATCTTTTCTATTCTAAATATTTCTTGAGTCGTTTTCTGTAGCTCCTCTTCATAAAAACTACCTTGTATTTCCTCACCATTAGAATCAGTAATCTTATAAGTTGGTGGAACCGTGTATTGAATCTGGGATACTGTAAATACCTCCTCAGTCCATCGGGGTGTATATCCCTTCTCAAAAATGTTCTTCTTCTTAGTTATTCTGACTTTATCACCAATTGAAAACTTTGGAACAATAGGCTCTGAAATCTCTTTACCATTTAAATTCATAAATACGGCCCTTTCATTCACTTTCATACTAGCCTTAACGGGTGTCATTTTAATGGAAGAATGCCTTGTATTATTATAATTGATAACCATTTCATCTAATATATCGATGTATCTTCTCGTCGAGTTAGCTGAAAAATATTTATACATCTTTTCTTTCATCGTTCGGTTCCATCTCTCAACGACGCAAGATTTTTCCTCATTCTCAGTAGAGTACAACTCAACCAAATTCTTTACATCCTTATTATAAAATTCTTTCCCTTTATCAACCCATAATTTCACAGGCTTTCGTCCACCCTCGAGTATCTTCATAAAACCGGCAGCTGTAGATTTCCCACTCTTATCTTTCAATGACACAATCCAACCGTATTTAGAAAAAACATCTATAACGGTTAATAGGTATTTAACCCCATCGTTATCTTTAGCAAACGACTGCATATCCACCAAATCGGCTGCCCATATCTCATCTATACCCCCGGCGTAAACCTTCCTTTTTCTAAAATGTCTAACAACTGGTTTATGCAACTCATCAGCTAATTGATCAGTCCATTTCACTTCAGAGCTTTTTTTAAACCTAACCCAAGACTCGCTTTAGTAGATAATATAGGCTTGACAATGGCCCTCTCTACACGCTCCCGGATAGTAGGATTAGAAATATTATTCAAATCATTAATCATCACCCTATCCGCAATATTCCTAGAAGCTGTATCGGTGTGTTGATCGTAAGCAAGATCGTGATAATATGCCGCGTTGTCTACTCGATTAATGGGTTTGCTCCAATCTTTAGGAGTCCTGTCTGGATTCAGTCTCATGTCTAACCTAGTACCTGGACCTAGAAACTGATGGCCTGGTAAATGCATCTCGCCGGGAAACTTAGCCCATGGTAACTTTATGGTACTAGTGGCCGCATTCAATGAACTAACTAAATCTCCACCTTTCATGACTCCTTTTACGAATTGAGTTTTTGTTTTCCCGCATACAACACAAACGCCTCTAAGCATCGATCTCCCGTTATTCGTTACTACGTTCTGCACATCTCTCGTTTCAGTCTTTTTTTTACACTTTACGCAATACATCTCGCTTTTTAATATATAAATAAAATGGAAATCAAAGATTTGAGTTGGGAATCTGAGCTATCGAAAAGATTTAATAATCCTTTGCTACCTAAAAGTATACGTGGGTTGATAATCGGAAAGTCCGGCTGCGGAAAAACGACGCTTCTTCTGAATCTATTACTCAGGTCAGACTGGTTGGACTATAATAACCTCCAGGTATTCGGCAAATCTCTGTTTCAACCGGAATATCGTATTATCAAAAAGGCATTCGAAGAAAAATTACCGAAAGAAGCGATTGTTAGATTATTCGAGGCCCAGTCGGAAATCGCTAGACAAAATGCGTCACCAGACTTTGTTATGGAAGAAATGGCGAAAATGTCAAAAGTCAAATCCGATATAATTGCCAAGTTTTTTGAAAACGCCGAAGACGTACCAGACCCGAGAGACTTGAGTAGCGAAAAGAAGAATCTAATGATTTTTGATGATTTACAATTGGAAAAACAGAAGACATGCGAAAAGTACTATATTCGGGGAAGGCATAGTAATGTGGACTGTTTTTACCTCGCACAGAATTATTTCAAACTGCATCGGCAAACGATCAGAGAGAATGCAAACTTTATTTGTCTGTTCAAACAGGACCAGAGAAATATCGTTTATATTTACAACGATCATGCTAGTACGGACATGCATAAAGATGAATTTAGAAAACTATGCGAAACGGTGTGGAAACAACCGCACGGATTCCTTGTTATTGATCTAACTAGTAAAAATAATGATGGTAAATATCGCTGCGGTTTCGACCTATTTTATGAAATCGAAAATCCTCTGTAGTAAAAATGGAATCATCGCTTCTCAAACAGATAGCTGATAATACGGAAAAGACGGCTCGTAACACAGAACCAAAAAAGTCATTTTACATTTTCCTGAGCCAAAAGAGCTCACGAATCAGAACAGATTTTAATCCGTCAATTGAACTGGACACAAATAAAAACTATGAAATGGCTCTTCTAAATCTCGAAACGTACTATTCTTTTCCAAATATCGACGCGACAAACAACAACTTCACATATTCACCAGATGATGACACAGACTGGATTACCATAAAAGTCCCTGAAGGATGCTATGAAATAACTGAAATCAACGAATGCATACAGAGAATAATGAAGAGGAGAGGGCATTACGATGAGATAAATTCAGAGTACTGTATCTCAATACAACCAAACACCAATACGTTGAAGTCTGTATTAAATATAGCACCAGGCTATCGGGTTAACTTTGACCTCAAGAATTCAATCGGATCAGTTCTAGGTTTTGAAAGATTACTCTATCGGAGCGGATATAACGAATCGCAGAACTTGGTAAATATAATGAGTATTAGCACTTTGCGAGTGACTAACGACATTATCGGGTCTTCGTACACCAACGGAACGACAGAAAACGTGATACATTCTTTTTTCCCAAACGTAGGGCCGGGTTATAAGATTTTCGAAGTGCCACACAATTTAATATATCTTCCCATTACGCTATCTTCGATTTCAGTGATGACGACAGCGCTCACAGACCAAAATGGGAAACAGGTAAATCTTAGAGGAGAAGACTTGACGATTCGTTTTCACATCAGAGAAGTTTGAAAGTTTTTTTGTTAATTTATAAAATGAATCGCTACACGTGCATAAAAGTTAATATTTCAGAAGCACAACAAGACAAAATTAAAAAATCTCTTCAAGCGGGAACTGGTGTGAGTATCAAACTAAGCCATAGTGATATAAACGGAGAGCATGCTTTGGCTTTCACGCAAGCACAGGTCAATAAATTAGCCAAAGCGTATGAAAAAGGAACAGGTGTGATCATCAAAATGAGTAAAACGCAATTGGAGAACAATAAGAAAGTCCAAGGGGGATTTATAGGTGCTATACTTCCGTTTCTAGCAACAGCGGGTAAATTCCTTGTGTCTAAATTACTACCTAGTTTAGCGATGGGGGCTATGACCGGCGTAGGTTCCGCGACCGCGTCGAAGATTGTTGATTCAATCAGCGGATCTGGTGTAAAGTACCTGAAGAAAATCTATGCGAAGAAAGGTGATATGACGTGTAAGATAAAATCAGTCGGGTCTGGTTTGTACTTATCCCCATGGTCAAAAGGCGCCTCGATAACAGGATCCGGGTTGTACATGAAAACAGGGTCGGGGTATGTGCCTATAGGTAGAGGACTTTTGTTTGGACCAAATTCCCCGTTTCAAAATATTCCGATACTCGGCATGATATTGTAAATTATCTAATCTAAAAAATATATCGCGTAAATAAAACGAATGGAATACGAAGGCATCAAAATAGAACAATCACTCTATCCGAAGCTACCATCAGCACCGGAAGGAGAAATACATATCGTCGCAGGGTCGGCGCAAACGTATCGGCTCCAAAAGATCGGCGAAATTAAGAAAGAAATCGAGCAAGAACGCGACAAAAGAGCGGCGTTGAGTAAAAAGTACCATAGAAGTGTAAGCGTAATCAGCTCAGTAGGCAGCGCCCTCGTAGTGGTTGGGACGGGGCTCGGCGCTGCAGGAATCGGAGTATTATCTACTATAATCGCTGCACCCATCGTTATTGCTATGGAAGGAGTGGGAATAGGTATGGGGTTGCTAGGTTTAATCGGTGTCTATATCAGTAAGAAGCTTGCGTTGAAGGGTGAGAAGCATGAAAAGATCAAAACGCTAGCCGATGCGAAACTCAACACGATCAGCGACCATATTTCAAAAGCTCTCATGGATGATAACATTTCAAACGAGGAATATTCCCTGATTCTGAGCGAGATTGAAAAATTCAACGGCATGAAAGAAGAAATTAGGAGTAATATCAAAGTTGCGATCGACGCGATGGACGAGGTGACGAAACAATCACTCATCGATCGTGGAAAAGATGAAGCCCGGCAGTACTTTCAATCTATGTTTGAGAAAAAAAAAGACTAACGCAAACATACGTGAAAACATGTAGACGTATGTTGTTACGTCTGGAAATACGTCTAACATTCGCAAACATACGTGAAAACATGTGGACGTAATACTATGTCGTTACGTTGGGAAATACGTCCAACTTATTTTTTTCACACGTCTGAAAATATTATTTTTTTTCTTACTTAAAATGTCGATTCAAAAAATCACCGACTTCGCGGAAATAAAGAAGAATATTCGCGAAAACTTTTCAGAGAGATTAGGCTCGGGGCCACAAAGTATAATCGACATCTATGTCTGTCAAAAGTTTAATTCGGAGAGGGAGGAGAACAAAAAGATCAAAAAGCTAACTGACGAAACAATCAACAAGATCTACAACCATATTTCAAAAACTCTCATGGACGATAACATTTCAGATGAGAAATATTCGTTGACGGAGAGCGAGATAGAAGACATTAGGGGTGATATTAAATCCGAGATGGAAAGGGTAGAAAGAGACATGCGATGTACGAAATGGTGTTGGGAACAAAGCTATAAAAAAGACTGTACGTGAAAACATGTAGACGTATGTCGTTACGTTGGGAAATACGCCCAACTTATGTTTTGAAACATGTCGAAAAAACACGTCTGAAAACATTATATTTTTCTTTTACTTAAAATGTCGTTTCAAAAAATAACCGATCCCGCGAAAAGAGCCGATTTCGTTGTAGAAAATCTGAAAATAATCGATGAACATAATCAACAAATTTTAGGGGGTTTAATAGGTGATTCGGAGATGGGAAGTTTAATCGACAGCTATAAAAATCAGATGATGAAAGCTGAGAAGCACGAAGAAATCAAAACGCAAGCTGTCGCGAAACTCAACACGATCAGCGACCATATTATAAAAGCTCTCGTGGATGATATCATTTCAGTTGAGGAATATTATCTGATTCTAAGCGATATTAAAGAAATTTGGGGCAATAAGATTACAACCATAGCGGAATCGTTACGCAATCAAGGAATAAGTCAGGAGGTACTTGCAATCTATGTTTGAGAAAAAAAAAGACTAACATACGTGAAAACATGTAGACGTTTGTTGTTACGTCGGGAAATACGTCCAAAAACATTATATTTTTTTTCTTACTTAAAATGTCGCTTGTAAAAATCAGTGACCCCGCGAAAAAAGAGTTTATCGATGGAGAATTGGGGCTGCGAAATGTAATCGACAACTATATCGATCAAAGGCTGATGACGACAGCTGAGATGGTTGAAATAATGGAATCGGAAGCCGTCATGAAAATCCTCGCGAACGAATATCCTAGTTCAGAAGAAATCATAGTTGAGTTAATTTCAAGTGCGAATGGATCGTTCCTCGACGAGTTAGAAGATTACGGAAACAAAAGAGACGAGAAACAGCACACGATCAGCGACCTTATTTCAATCTATATGGCGAATGTGACGGAATATTCTCGGCATCTAAGCAGGATTAAACACGGTAGAAAGATCAATTATACGTGAAATCATGTAGACGTATGTCGTTACGTCTGGAAATACGTCCAACTTATGTTTTTTTCACACGTCCAAAAATACGTCTGAAAACATTATATTCCTAATTTTAAAATGTCGTTTTATAAAATAACCGACCCAGCGAAAAGAGACTTTATCGTTGCAGAATATCTGAAAACAAAGAAGAATATCCAACAAAACTTTTTATCGGAGAGATTGGGAGATTCAGGGCTTCAGCAAGATTTAACCAAGTTCTTCAAACCTATCGTCGATTCCCAATCCGCAATTTCCAAAGAGCAAAATGTCTTATTGTCCGCGATCAACCAAAATTCGGTAGCTACTTCAAATGCGCTACAGGCACTTCCTTCGTTACAGGGCCTTCAGCGTCCGGCGATAGAAGCGTATAGCCCCGATCCGACTGAGGATATCAAAACCTTGTATTTAGGGGATATGGCGACAAAGTACCTTCGTCAATACGCCTCCGATAAAAAAATAACCGACACGACGTTTGGAATAAAAGAAAAAAATAACCAATTCTACATCGGCAACACTCCGATTTCGATACAAGGAGACGATGTGACGGTTGTAAATAAGACTTACACAGGAACACCCGGTCTTTGGGAGTTGTTGACGATGAAAGAACCGAACGCCGCGATATACGATGATAATGATATAGCTGATTACGCCGAGATTCTCACCACAACGAATGCTATAAGACAGGAAAAAAATCCTAACAGACCTAGATCATCTTCAGGCGCCAAATACAAACAAATTGTTGGATCGATATGGGAAAAGATGACCCTAGGTACGGTAGGTAAAGGCGTTGACGTAATCGTCATCTCCGAAGACCCAAATGTATTAGCGAAACGGCTAGAGTTATTAGTTAACGACTTCAACGCGGGTAACAATGGGGTAAGAAACGAGCTCGTATCGATATGCGACGCGCTACTTCGACAAGGAGTGATGAACAAGGATACTTACAAAAATTTAATGTCGATATTATAAAATGATGATCAATAATAGAATGAGTTACAGGAGGCGATACGTTATCGGTGGATCTGGTATAGTTGATGCTATTTCAGGATTTTTCAAAAGACTAGTCACATCGAATGCCGCCAACCAGCTAGCAGCGAGAGCTCTTAGTGCTAGCAAAGACGTGGCGATAGAAATTGGGAAAAAGGCTATCGATGTTGGGAAAACAGCTGCAACCGATGCTGGTAAACGATTAGTGGAGAAAACAGCGGTAAAACTGTTGGCTGCTCCAAAGAAACAGGTTACGCAGGAAACTCGAGATATTCTTGCTCGACTTAGTAGCATCGGAGCGAATCCGGAGAGCGCTAATATTAATAATCTGATGATGGGGAATGGCATATCGATCCAAGATTTAGTGCGTAAGCGAAACGGTGCGGGAATGAAGGTCGTGTAAAAAAAATATTATTCTACAATAAAATGATGTCTGATATTCTAAGATTAACCGATGAACCTCTGATTGATGTGTCTATCGAGAGCTACGAATGGCAACAGTATAACCCGATATCGGGATCGCAAATAAACACCCCGTCGAATATTACAATTACCATCGAAAGTCAAAGTATTTATTGCCATCCAGCGGAATCTTATCTATTATTCGAGGGTAGATTGACGAAGGCGGACAACCTCAACCCCGCGTACGCTAATGACGATGCTGTAACCCTTACGAATAATGGACTTATGCATCTATTCCAACAAATTTCGTACAGAATGTCGAACCAAGAAATTGAAACGATATCTAACCCAGGTCAGGCAACGACGATGTTCGGTTTACTCAAATACCCAAATGATTTTCAACTGGCACAAGGGTTAAATCAGCTGTGGTACAAGGACAGTGGCAGGACGGCTGTTATCGATGATAATCATGGTTTCGCCATTCGACAGTCATATCTAATTCAAAAACCGGGGGTAAAAGGCACGTTTAGCTTTATCGTTCCATTGAAACATATTTTTGGATTTTGCGAAGATTACAACAAGGTTGTTTATGGTGTGAGACATGAGCTAATTCTTAATCGTAAAGGCGACGATGACGCAATTTTTAGAGACGCTGCTGCGGCTGCTGGGAAAGTCGTACTTGATAAAATCTCGTGGTTTATGCCTCATGTTATACCATCTCTTATGGAGGACCACCAATTGAACAAAACGATCGCATCGAAAGCAACGTTCCTAGTTGGATACAGAGCTCGCCAATGCGATGTTACAGTCGTCCATAATTCGACTAGTTTTGAATGGAAACTTGGCGTCAAGTCATCTCCTGAACAACCTAGGTACGTCATAATTGGATTTCAAACCAATCGAGATGGCAACCAGGAACGTAACCCATCGATTTTCGATCATTGCAATCTGACTAACATGTACGTGATGATGAACACAACCCGATACCCAGCCTGCGACTACTACCTATCATTCCCGAATCAGCAATTCTCGCGAGCGTACAGAGCAGCGGCTACGTTTAGCGAAAAATTCTACGGAATGGACGAAAAGTTAACGCAAAGCAATATCACACCGGTAGATTTCAAAGAGCTGTACCCGATTATGGTGTTTGATTTGAGCAGGCAACCCGAGCGTCTGAAGTCCTCGGCAGTCGATATCCAGATCAGAGGTACTTTTAGTGCGGCGCCACCCCCTGGGACGAAAGCGTACGCGGTGCAGATTTATGACAAGTTATTCAATTTTCAATCGGATGGTGACAAAATAGGTAGTATCTACTAAATTGTGTAAATTCAAAACTAAATGTGGTTTCGAATTTTAAGGTCGTAAGTACGCCGCTGAAAAATCCCTGCCTAATATGACTACAGAGGCGTTCGCTTCAGCAAATATCTCGAGGTAGTCGGTATTTGTTAAGTAAACTACGGTATTACCCGTTGCGTTAATATACAATCCAATAACGCCTCCGCCACCAGCAATCTGCATGTACGATGTTCCATTTTTGTATAGGAAAACGTTACCGTAATTTTTTGTAATATCATCCTGAAATTCAACATAAGCGGAAACGATGTAATATCCAGCTTTCTGGGGGAAGAAACGGCTCGAACTGGTGATGAAACAATTATCAGTATCAAATCTTGTTGTATTAAATAATACTTTTGTGTGAATTATACCAGGAATACCTTGAAATTTAGGATCGGAATTGTAAGCACTAAACGCTGGGCCAAATGCAGTTGAATGTATGTAATTCTTTGTAGCCGCGTCTTGAAGATCGGAAGGATCTGCCACATTAATCAGCTTCTTGGAACCCAAGTCGATATTTTCCACCGCTGCGTTCGCTCCATCTCGTCTTAGAAAAGTATTGTTGATTTGAGGATATGTGACACCACCCGCTTCTACCCGCGATGCCGATCCACCATCCATTTGTCCAAAAATGTTAACAGGCATTTTATTATACGATGATATTTTTAACTTTCCCATCGATTTGGTAGAATTTAGGGTCGTAAGTACGCAGCCGAAAAGTCCACGGCATCAATGTTTGAGTCAGCGTTTGCCATTGCAATTATCTCGAGGTAGTCGGTATTATTTAATCGAACTAGGCAAGTACCCGATACATTATTATTCGCTCCAGCCGTACCTCCACCACCGAAATCACCTCCACCACCGGGCATCTTCATGTACAACCCCCCATTTTTGATCAAGGAAACATTACCGTAAGTTCTAGCACTATTGACGCGAAATTCTACAAACACCGAAACCATATAAATTCCAGTTTTCTGAGGAAAGAATCGTTTCGAATTGATGAAACAATCATCCGGATCGAATCTTTCTCTATCAAAATTTACTGTCACGATGGTGTTAGCGGGAACAGCCTGAGCAGCGGTGGCGCGAGCACTAAACACCGGGCCAAAGTTGGTCTTTGTGAGTCTAGATACTACCGAAGCAATTTGTTCGTCGACATATTTTTTATTAGTCAAATGATTATCGTTGGATGGAATGCCAGGGTGATTCGTTATCAAATCCACACCTTGTCCGTAACTTAGAGCCTCATCCATTCCGCAATCCGGATTATTCGTTATAGGTAGGCCTATGATGCAGTAGCCATTCATATTTAGTTCTCCAGTAGCCGGATTCGTTCCATCTCGTCTTAGAAAAGTATTGCCGGCTGTGGAAAATGTGGTACCACCCGCTGCTACCTGTGGTGTTGATTTAACACCCATTCTTCCAAATATATCGATAGGCATTTATTATAATTAAGATTATTTTTTCAGTCGCTATGGTCGTAAAAATGCGATGGAAAAGTCTCTCGCCATTATGTTTGTTTTGATGGTCGAATAAACACCTATCTCGAGATAATCGGTTTCGGTTAGAAAAACTAAGGTACTACCTGTTGCCACCAAATCCCCTCCACCCGAAATTTGCATGTACACCCCGTCATTTTTATACAGGTAGAAGAAACTACCGGCAATAATACCGGGGTCTCGGTTAACAAAATCTACATACATCGAAACGATATAACAACCGGCTTTACCAGGGGTGAAACGAGTCAGCCTCGTACTGTTGACACCACCTCTTTTGAATCTTACTATATCGAAAGAAACTCTTGTGAAAGTACTAGCGTCTATGCTTTGCGTAGCTGAAGAGTAAGCGCTAATCGTGGGCCCTATTGCATCGATGTATTTCGTTATTAAATCCATAACCTGTCCTCGACTTAGAGCCTCATCCATTCCCGCTTCCGAAGTATTCGTTGTAGGAAGACCTTTTATCACGCGGCCATTCATATCTAGATCTCCTGTAACAGGGTTCGCCCCATTTCGTCTTATAAAAGTATTGTCGGCTTGGGATGATGTGATGCCGCCTGATATTACTCGTGGCGCTGATTCGCTAACCATTTGTCCAAATATGTTTACAGGCATTTTATTAGTATAAATTATTTATAACGTCTTGAAATTTACAACCGTCTGACACAGTCTTTTTTAGGACGTATAGGCATAGATGACCGCAAAAGACTTCGCCATCGGGTTGAACACGTTCGCTGTTGTAGTAGACGGGGCTGCGTAAATACTTGACGAGTTCTGTGGGTGGTGGTAGGCCGTAGCTGTCGAAATATATTTTATCCTTGCCCTTCTTTAAAAAAGCGACCCAGTGTGTTCCGGATCCCTTCGAGTCATCTAGATTCAGTATCCCACACTCATTCGTTCTTGGCTTCTTTGGCAATTCATCTCGTAAAAAGACCCCCCTGAAGTTTGGAATATTCAGCTTCTTCTCGGCATCGATTAGCTGTATGTTGGAGAGTGGAGAATTAGGAAGAACAACGCCTTCAACGTTTATATCTTTGTATGTCTCAAAGCTCATTTTTATTTGTTTCTTCTAAATATTTTATAAAATTATACGCTTTTTCCACCTGTGAGATTTTGTTCGCTTTTTGCATATTTTTTTCCAATAGTGCTGGGCATATATTCAACCAATCCACAGCTTTATGAAGTTCTTTTTCATCGAACGATGATATTGGTGAAACAAAATCGAGATGCCAAACCGAACCGTGATTCTCCATATTCATACCCTCTTCAAACTGGAACTCGATCCATTTCGTAAATGTTTTAAGACCGATACCGAGTTTACTTTTGAGACATTCTGGGATTTCCATTTCACATTTTAGGTCTGTCATTTTATCACGCCGTTGGGCTAGATAATAATTATGTCTACAATTTTTGCATACATTAGCATATCCGTCTTTTTGGAATCGATTTTTATCGTATTCAGATATGTTCTTCTCTATTTTGCAGCCGCTACAAACTTTTCTTTCCTTCGTTTCTCTGTTCTCTAGCATTGCATATTTATGTGAACGCTCCTTTGCTTTGGTATTATGACACGTTTTACAGCTCGTATAAATTCCGTTCCTTTTTGTTTTATCTTTATGAAATTCGTTAAAACTTTTTTCAATCTTACAGCAGCAGCAAACTTTTTTGTTTTTTGTTTCCCCCACTTCAAGCTCTGAGTATTTTTGTCTAAGTTCCTTCGTTTTGATAATAACACACTTTTTACAAGAAGCAAAATAGCCGCTCTTATTACGTTTGTTTTTGTAAAATTCAGTTAAGCTTTTCTCCATTTTGCAATTGGTACATAATTTTAAGTCTGCCATTTTATATTAGGATATTTTTTTTCTTAAGTAGATTTCAATAAATAGTGCCCATATGCTAACGTGCTTATACCATCGTTCATTATTACTCTTTTATCGTCTGCAGCGGATAGTGCGACTTTGTTTACCTCTTCTGTATAGATATCGTGAAGATGGGATCGAATCACGTTCATTTTTCTCGATTGTTCTTTCCTCGTAAACAAGCAGTTCTTATAATCTTCATGGCTTATGGATTTCTTAACGACATTTTTCTTAACACCCTTGCATTTTTTATGGTCTACGCCGGCCATCTTATACGAATACAACTTGGATCTAAGTCCCACAAATTCTTCTATTTGTTTACCTGAAGCTTCGTCCTTGAACAAACCGATCACTTTCTTGTTCACTCCGGTTTCTATACCTGAGGGGTGGTCCTTTGGATAATCGCTTGTATCAAACATATTTCTAACATCGGGTGCTATATCAGCGTAAAAGTCAACGGTCTTAATTTCGTACGCCAAAGAATCCGTATCGGTGAATAACAGTTTAGCTCTATCTCCATACTTGTCCTTGATGTAATTATAATGAAAAGAGTACATCAAAGTTTTACTTAAGTCTAGGATGCACATTCCTAGATATATCGGCTTGTTATAGATCAACGAAGTCTTCTTCATGTGAATAGCAATTAAATTTTCATCAAAAATAGTCCGACTGCCGTAACTCGTTTTAGCCGCTAGTTTTATGGCTTGCTTCTCGCTTGAAACCAGTTTAATATCTACGCGAGACTCTATATTTTCACAAGTCTTACCAAACACACTGTTGTTCATAAGTTTGAAAAAGTCTTTCTCGAAATCGTTTTTGGCTTTGGTCCTCAGGTTAGTATTTAGGTCGATATATTTTTTCAACCAGGTGCTTTCTTCAAATTTAATTCCTCGATGAATTTTGGTAATCTTCAAACCTAGGCTTTCATACTGCTTCAAATTTTCGTAATGGACAATGTACTTTACTTTATCATTCAGGTTTGGAATGAGTTTAGAAACAGTTGAAGTTTCGGGTATGATATTCTCAGGAGCAAGAGGGTAGTCGTTGTGAAGATCGTGTAAATCTTTGGGATATTCCAAGTCCACCTCCAATATACACGGTGTTGACCTCCAGTCGTTTAGCTTATCATCAGTCATCCATTCAAACCCGTGAGTTGGAAGATTCTTACACATTGCCCACCCATATAAATTGTTGGCGTCTAAATACGTTATAAATGATGAGGGCTTGCTTTCGTCAAACGTGGACATGTACTTGTTATTTGCTTGCCCATAACGATGTGAAATTGTGCTAACACCACCTCTTATCCCATGCTTGACCATTAGTATCATATCGTAATCGCTTAATAATTCTAACTTTACTCCAGTCAACTTTAATGAGGCATCCCATGCTAGTCCAGGAGAAGTGTAATACCAGGCGGGATCTAGGTTGTAGTTCTTCATACAAACGTCTCTAAAGTTTTCAAAGACATCAGCTAGTAAGAGAACATCCGAAAGATTGTACAAGTCGTGATATTCTCTGAATGTTTTGAAACCGAATTCGTTCCATACCGTTTTTGCATGCTCGTAATCTTCATCACTAATGCCTGAATCGTTTAGTTTCGAATAGAATGCTGACTTTGGTGGTAGTTTTGTTTCATTCAGTTGGACGATGGAACTAACGTGGTCGTACGGATATACCCCTTTTCTAAGCAAGAGATCGAGTTGATTGCCGGAGTAGTACTTGTTTATATTTTTACACTGGTCTTTGCTTAGATTCTTCGATAAGGCGTCGAGACCCGCTGGCATGAATCTAAAACTATCGATGAAACGTAATTCTCGTTTGACCGCTTTCTCTTTCCCTTCTTTGTTAATAAACTTATCGACTACGATCTCTCTGCTAAATGAGATATACTTTTCTTCGTTGCAGGGTATGCATTTAATCTGTTCATTATTACCACCCCGTAATTTCTTCACGAATAGATGGCTATCGTAGCCGGTTAGATTATGGAATACTACTGGGAAAAACTTGGGGACTCTATACTTTAGATTACAAATCTTATGAGCAGCGCCTCTGAATTTACCAGTAAGATGACAGTGGTCTCTTACTCGTATGTCATTATCATCATCACCATCAGAGAACTCACCCCCGCATATATGGCAAACAGTAGCCGAGTCGTATAGCTCCTTGTCGTCCTTTCCAAATATCATTTTCTCTGGAAATTTAAATCGATTATAAATATCTTTTACTTTCTCAACAAGACTGTCAATAAATATCTGCGCTACATCATCGTCTTCGCTCTTCGCTGTGAATGTTACAGGAGCTTGCGAATATAGGTCATCATCGAAACATTTTATATGGTAACAAAACGAGCTAGGAGTATGTTTCTGGTATTTATTGGTGTAAGACGTGCTGGGATCGGGTTGGCATGTATCGATCGGTTTAATGAAGGATTCGAAATCCGCATAGATAATAAAAGGTACTCTCATTTTTCGATAATAATTGTTAAAACTCAACATAGTTCCTGGACCTGGGAGTTCTATTCGTTGAGCGTCATGTTGCGAACAGTACTCGATGTGTTTTTTAAGCGAGTCTTTCGTTCTGTAACCGATTAAACATCTTCTACAATAGTGCATCGAATTTACAGATTTTTCTGTTCGTGCCGCCATCAATCTATTAAAGTTCTTGATCCAACAGTAATGCTTCTTTTCATCGTCGGAAATAAGCAGTAGATCTATACAGGTATCACTTTCATGCTTCGATATGTATAATGGGTATACGCTCTTTTCAAAGCCGAATACGCTAACGCTAATGTTATTACAGCGCTCAAACTTATTTATAATATTAGCATCAGCAGCAACTGGGAACACGATACCGCTCCAATCGAGTTTCTTAGATTGTTCTACCAGGTCTTTAGTGATTCTTTCAGGGTGCTCATCAACTGGGTTCAACGCTCTAGTAATACACCATTTGAAACATTCGTCGTCATCGTTTTTCGGATTAATAATGGCCTTTTTATTGGCTAAATACTCGGGAAGCTGAATATATGAACTACCTTTCAATGGCTTGTATACCACTGTATCGATATCCAACTTCAAAACGGCCTTGAATCGCCAATTACTACCCCGCATCTGATAACTAGCCATGCTCTCCTTAATTTTATCCGCTGCGTTGGTATATATTTCCTTCACATCGGTTGCTTCTAAAATAATATCAGTCTTTGATTTGAAATTAGGCTCAGCCGTTGCTATTTCACCGGATTTTATGTCTACTTTCTCCATTACACACATGAGATTGAGTTGAACTTTTACTCCTCGATTTTTCGCTAACAGCCTAACTACCTGCGATCTTACAGCCTTGAGAAAAGATGCAACATCGACCCTGTTGTTACCCTCGATCGTGTATCTTTTTGTAAACCCTTTGATAGCCGTCGCAGTCTCTCGAAGTTTGAACCTATGAACGGGTGGTTTTACTTGAGGGGGTAACTGACTAATCTCACTAGTCAACCAATCCGAAAAAGTAGCTTTATTTTTCCCCACAAATTTCCAAATAGTAGACACGTGTGCTGTAAGTTCCTCTTTTCTTAATCTTGAGTATCCTCGTGTGCCTCTCCGTTTCGCAATTTCTCGCAATTCTCGTATAGTACCCAGAGTACGCGTTGGAGCCTTGATGACTGGGGGCCGTGCGCCTAGCCGATCTCCATGCTTTATGAACGCGATAAGTTCCGCTTTTCGTAGTTTTGAGTATCCTTTTTGTCCTCTTTGTTTTGGAATTTGTCGCAATTGTTTCAGATTATACAATGTGTAGTCCATTTTATATTGGGATTTTTTGTCTTTAAGTCGAGATGCATATTCCATTTCTCAGTTATTTTATATACACAAGAGAAAAAAAATATTTTGATCGAGTGACTCATCATCGAAACTACTGGAAATTCCCCGCATGATGAGTCATAGGCGCGTGCTGGGGTGGTTATGGGGTGGCAAATTTTTGAAGCATGGTTTGGGAGGTTGGCAGAAGTTTAACCATGGTTATGGTAGTTTTGGAAAAGTTGGGAAAAGTTGGGAAAAGTTTAACCATGGTTATGGTAGTTTTGGAAAAGTTGGGAAAAGTTGGGAAAAGTTTAACCATGGTTTGGGTTGACAAATTTTTTGATGAGTCAGCAAATTTTTTTGAACCATGGTTATGGGTGGTTATATTTTTGAACCATGGTTATGGGTGATTATATTTTTGAACCATGGTTATGGGTGATTTGGAAAAGTTGAACCATGGTTAAGGTCAAATGTCCCAGAATAGTCTTAATCTATCTACTGCCGTCTACCAATACCAAACGGTCGTTTGTCCTCCCTCCCCACCCCCACCCCGACCCCCACCCGACCCCCACCCCGAAACCTAAAGGACCGTGATAACCGCGGTCCGCACGCTCTCTTTCACAGAGGCTCGAGAGACGCAGTAACCGTGGGCTTGACCTCCCCGGATTTTGACCTGGCACCGGAACTAAAACGGCAACTCTGGCTATTGCGGACTTGATTCAATTGATATAGCGCCGGTGTATAAGCTGTATGGTCTCCCTGACGTGGCTTTTGTGGGCGCTGAGAAATTCTCGAAGAGTTACATTACATTACATTAGTGTAATAGACCAGCAGACCTGATTTGAGTAAGTGTCTCTGTCTCAATCTGTCTGTCTGCCTATCTGTCTGTCTCACTCACTCACTCACTCACTCACTCACTCACTCACTCACTCACTCACTCACTCACTCACTCACTCACTCACTCACTCACTCACTCACTCACTCACTCACTCACTCACTCACTCACTCACTCACTCACTCACTCACTCACTCACTCACTCACTCACTTAATCGATTAATCAACCGATCATACCATCACGCTCTCAATAACTTGCGCACTGAATCAAACAACAATTAGGCCAATTAATTATTGAAACCAGCAGAACATTCTTGGCATTTGGGATGAGCTCAACCTTCAAGCCTCCAGCGGTAGCCTACGAGGGTTCGCCTGCAGGCAGAGTTGCGATCCACAGAGGTTAATTGCAATCGTACTTGCAGCCCGGTAAGTGGAATGGGGTGAAGAATGCAAGAAGGCATCCTTTTACGGCTGATGAGGTATTAGTCACAAGACCCGCACTGCACCCTTTGTCTCTCAGTGTACGTAAGACAAAGAACGATTACGCATGCAAGTCTGTAGGCCTAGGCCTACTCACCTTTTCAGGTAACCGTGCATCTCGCCAGACCTATGACGAGATTAGGTGACTCCTTCCTTGAGCAGAAGAAATACCTTACATGTATGTCCATAATTATTATATAGTCATACATTGTGTACAACAGACTATAGCCTACACATGTGCATAAATATATTTTATATGCCCTACGCGAAAGTATATAGGCCTATTTAAGCCTACTATTAGTAGTTCTATTACTATAATAGGATTGGCCTATAAGGTGATCGGTTGAATTGTTTATGATAGCCATTGATAGGCTTATGTAGTGCTGTCTGTGTGGGTGCTTGGCCTACAATTTAGGTTAGATTTTGTGGGTGTCTGAAACTCTGACAAATTTATGAACTCATTAATCTCAGGAGTTAGGCCTACATCACGCAAATACGACAGCGGCTTCAGCCTTCACGTTAAGACTTTAAGTAGGCTAAAAGGTCTAAAGTGTTGCCTATAATCACTGGCGGCGCTAGGAGGGCTAGAGGGCTAAGCCCCACCCCCCCTATGAAAGGCAACCCGGGGGCTAAACCCCCCTAAAAAGACCATCTGTTTTTTACATGTAAACCTGAAATATTTCCACGATAGGCTCGCTAAAAATGAAACACAGTCATAGGGCCTACAAGTGATTCGACCAAATGACTAAAAAATGGTCGTCAGAAATTTTTGCGGCTGAAAATGGAAAATTTTCCGCGGGAATTCAGCCCCCCAAAAACTGAAATCCTAACGCCGCCACTGCCTATAATTATACCATCCTTTCATCGAGTAAAAATCCTCTACTACCATCGAGTGGGGGAGTCGGCCTTACGGCTTGATGACGATGATAAAAAAATTATATGCCTAAGCCTATTCGTTTTTATTGAGCTCTTAATTGCTGACATAATTATACGGTACCGCAGCCATGCAGTTAGGAACTTAGGCCTACAATAAAAGAAATGATCAAAGAAAATTTAAAAATCCAATTGCAATGTGCAAGTCAGATGGCAGACTGTCTGTATATAGTAAGGTCTACTCGCGATAGGCTAGGGCCGCTAGCCTATATTATAGGTCCCGTAATATAATGTCGTCCACAATTTGTCCGCCTTAGTTCATGTATATCCTGCCAGCATGCCCACAGACATTTGACTGGAAAGTGACCCCCACCCACAGGCCCATCAAGGGACATGTGCAGTGGCGGCGCTAGGGGGGGCTGGGGGCTAAGCCCCCCTACAAGAGGCTCAGCCCCCCCTAAAAAAGGGCCATTCGAAATTTTTTACAGGGAAATATCCAAGATTTTGGGTTGACGACTAAAAAAAAAAATGGTCGTCAGAAATTTTGGCGGCAAAACGGAAAATTTTCATGAGATTTCGGCCAAGGCTTCAGCCCCCCCCCCCAAACTGAAATCCTGGCGCCGCCACTGGACATGTGCCCTATCTTGTTATGCTAACAGGGTATACGCTACGTTCATCTGGCAATTTTCTCCCCCCCCCCACACACACACAAAGTCCCAGATGTGACATTAAATTTAATGTGGCACATTCCCTTAATTAATCCATTAAAGCACACTCGGTTTATAATGAGGCTGATATGCCTGCGTTGTGTGTAGGCCTTACAGGCCCGAATACGGTAAACTCCACGTGTCATACGCATGATCCTACGTTCTTAATTGGCTTGATATTAATGTTGGTAATTATTATTATAGTATTAGCCTACAACGTAACAGAGTAGACTATTAGGCCTGGCACCAACTCTAGGCCTAATTGTTGGCCCTATTTAGTCCATTCAACAATTCATTTGTCTGAATATTGGCATAATTTAGGCCTAGGCTATTGCGCGCTGCCATATAGGCCTACAGAATGCCTAGGCCTATATGCTACGCTTTAGGCCTACATTTCGTGTTCAAGAATGAACCAAACAAGGTACAATAAAAATTTATGTCCTAAGTCATGTGGGCTCCTACGTGCATTATCAATTACACATACGCCCCCTTAATATCTAGTCAAACTAAATATTCAGCATTATGCAGTAAATATATTTAACTACCTATAGCCCATTGAGTGTATGTTTTATGCGTGCCGTGTTTGTGTGTGTCTGTAGGTGGGTGGGTAACCGCGTAATTCAATGCTCTGGTGTATCAGAAGTATGTTTAGTTGTTTACTACATGTTTAGTTGAATATTTTCATAAGGGTAATTTAGTCCACAACATGTATGCTGACTATATTCATATAATGTTAGAATGCATATGACAGTGCATACCAAGTTTTATTAATGCTATCAAGCACATATTCAGGGCTCTTAATTATATTATTATCTATAGGAAACAGTGACAAATACTTCAAATAGTACTATGGGGTACTTCACAGGCTGAATTCCCCAACCAGGTCTTAAGAATGTGACCAGATTGACGTATACAGCCTGCACGTTAAAGACTACGACTGTCCCACATTGATCCAATGAATCATGGAGCAGGAAAAGTTTTGAAAAACACTGTCTGCTATTATTATGAAAAGCATTCCATCTATTAAGCGCATTAAAACTAATCAATTTTTAAGTGTTAGAAGCCAAACGTCTGCGGACCTGGACCTTCAAACGACACAGAATGTAGTTTATTGGAAGGGACACTGAAAATGTCAGATTAGGTCTAGATATAAAATCTTGAAAGACATGCAAGTCTGTTTAACACCAGAGACCAACTGACGGGAGAAGGAATGTCCCAATAAACTCCTAAAGAATGCTTAGTTAAATCAATCACTACACTGTGGTTTCAATATTGTATTAGTAATTTCTATAGCGCTGCTCACAGCCATGACCATCCAGTGGCACTCCCAGTGCGAGAATCCCAGGAAGAATTAAATAGCCTAGGTTTAAAGAGAGATGCAAATAACGTAGAGAGAGGAAAGTCCCACACAGAGCGGAGGGAAGGGCATTCCAGAGGCCCAATGATGGCAAAGGATAAAGCTGGAGCAACAGTATATATATATATATATATATATATATATATATATATATATATGTGTGTGTGTGTGTGTGTGTGTGTGTGGTTCTAGCTCGTGGAACAAGTAAGTAAAAATGGTCCAGAGAATGGAGAGGCTGATGAGAAGATGCAGAAAGAGGGAACCGAAGGAGATCTCCGATATTTTTAAGTGCAAGACCCAGTTTGAACTTGAGGACCAGAGCAAGGACTTTAATATAATTATTGAATGTGGCAGAGAGTGAGAGAGAGGAAGCCAGTGACGTTGGTTGACCATAAACATTATACAATGACATAATATTGTATTGTTTGGACATGCGTTCAATATCTTCTCGAACTTCTCAGAAGCACTAAAATGTGCAACTTAGAGGTAGCCTACTGAAATGCTGTCTTGAGCTTAATAGCCTACAACAGGGTTACAAAAGAAATTTTTGTAACTGCACATCCAGCAATTTTTTCTAGTGTGGGTTTGTGGGCGAAAATTTCTCACAACCTTTTTTAGTCACTTCTGAGAAATTTTTGCCAAAAAATGTCGGCGATAAATTCTGATGACCTTTTTTTGTTTTTTTAGTCGTTTGTCAGAAATTTATCCCACGTTTTCCCCTGCACATTTTGTGTAGAACTGCATGCTACAAAAACCTGGCCTACAAGATTACTGTTTTCCTGTTTGTGGTATGACAAGTGGACATGCCACTGAATCTGTGAGCGGCGCTATATAAATGTTCAATTACAATTTCAATTAATTACAATTACAATATGGGAAGCTTAAGAAAGAGACCCAACATAGAGAGGAATGGCAACGTTGGACATTTGAACCTGTCTAGAGGCAGAGGACCAGAAGAAGGCATGACAATTTAACTTGAACAGTCACACCATAAAACACCAAACCACAGCCATGTGCTCTTGGGGTGGAATGGACCATCATACCCAAGTGGTTAGAGTGCTGCATGGGCAGGGTTCAAAGTGGGTGGAAATGGCGTTCCCACTGCTCTGGAAATTTCAGGTTTGCGTTCCGACTGCTCACCATATTATATGGAACGCTGGAAACACGGGCGTTCCAATAAAACTCTCTTCAGCATTCCCACTGCTCACACATTCAGCGCTCCCACTGCTCATCCAAACCACTTTAACCACTGTGCATGGGTTGGGAATAAAAAATTTCCCCCACCGAAAATTTGTTTCAAGACTGGCTCCTCTTGCACTCGATGGCAATCTCAGTAAAATTTCATTACAGTCGGTGGGGAGATAAGTAGGCAAAAGAAAAAACTGGCCACCATATCACCCTATGGCCAAAAGATGTGTCTAGCTATAAGCCACAACAATTGTAGTGTATATATTGTACACCCTCGTGTTGGCTAAACTGGTATTATCGGCCTGTATGTTGTCAGAGCACACGCTGGGTGCATTCAAGTCGGCTGTCATAATACATATTGTGAACATAAAAATTACAGTAAGGCTAGCCTAGGTGTAACTGTTCAACACGCAGTCTTGTTTACTATATAAATTAAGATAGCCAAATTGAACGGTACAGTCCAGAAAATTCAATAGGTCTATATCCAAATTGGGTTTGGTCACCTGTTCAGACCAATCCCCTCTAGTAATTTAATTTCTTCAACATAAATTAGCCAGATGCAACAAGAGCAAGTCCCAAGCCTAGAGAAAAGAGGAGGGGAGACACTAATCATATTTGATATGACACAGTGTCAACATCAACAAGAAGCATATTGCTCAAGTGCTGCAAGTATTTCTTCTTAACTGGTTCCTCTGCAAAAGTCCTACACTGTTATATGTATATCCGTTTGTACTTAACAGTTTTATAGTACACCTAAAAGTACCGCTCAAAGGTAGCACGCTCCCAAGTGAAGACAAAGTGTCTCTAAACAAACCTACTTGCCTGTGATCAGATAATAAATTCTCAAATAACTAGAAAAGGGATCCAGAATATTTGTAGGTAGTAAGCACTTCTTCAAGTAAACTATTCATCAAAGTGCCCCACCATACACGGTTAGCAGAATGATAGTGGCTAATTCAGAAATATATTTAAATTCTTAGCTATAGCATGGTCTGCACAACAGCTCACATGGCTCCTATAAAAAAACACCCGCAATGGTGAAGAAACTCACATGAAACATTCATTGGAAAATGACCAGGGTCGAGACCATACACCCATATAGAAAACGTGCACATTTAAAAGACCGCACATTTCAAAAAGTGGTCTTTATCCATTAGTAAAGTAATAGGCAGAGAGTGGCGTCGGACTCCTACGGGCACTGTGCCTAGGGATATTGATGATGATGATGAAAGTAATAGGCAGAGAGAAGAAAATTGCTCTTGTCACAGGTTGCATAGCAGCCTGTCACAGGTTGCATAGCACCCTGATCCAAAAAAATGAGGAACGACTTTTATGCGAAATACATAAAACTGTCAATACCAACAGCTGTTGTTCAAAGTTGTTTCTGCCACTGTAACCACTATTCATCATCATGAAAACTATTTGGTAACCTGGATGACAAAGTGATCGCACACGCACGCACGCACATACACACACACACACAGGATTAATCAAGAAATTTGTATTATGGTCTCCAACAACATGCAGAGTTAAAATGCGTTTACGTGCATCAGCCATTTTTCTGAGTTGAATACCACACACAACAGTAAAAATAAATAACAAAATTTAAATAAAACTGCACAGAAGAGACATAAAGTCCAGACTTGTTCACTGGTTGCACTGTTTATCAATACTCCATTGAGAAGCGATTTCAGGTCTAATCACAACTCAAACGTTTGGAATGCAACATTCAAAACGTGGGCTGGCAGAAACGAGATGGAACACTGGTGAACAGCTTCCCGTTTACTCGACAACTTCGTCCTGCACAGCAGACTCTTGATCTGCATCACCCAGTTCGCTGCCTTGCCCCTCTCCGTCGCTGAGAAACATCTCGCCTGCTGGAGTCGGCGTATTAATCGGCGTATTCTCCTGTGACATCATGTCCTCCTCTTCTTCTTCCTCCTCTTCTTCCTCTTCCTCTCCTAAACAAAATTCAAAGACAACGACAGCATAGTATTACAGCACTTCTTAATTTTAAAACCAATTGCCTATTTATTTTATAATATTTGTTCACTAATTCAAACTGGAGAATTTCCACGGATGGTGGGAAAGAAAAGGTCGATGCCGGGGACAATACGAGGACGGCATACATGTCAAATGATGCGACGATGCGTGTGTATATTTCTAGCAAAAGTTTTTTTACAAACATTTCCATATTAAAATAATTAAATCATGCACGATATCAGTGCATTTAAAGTGAAGGCAAATAGCTTCATATGAAAGAAATTTCAGAAGAAAAGCAACACTACAGTCAAGCCACCTGTCACTCTGCGATGAAAATTACCACCATAATAACCACATGCATTTTTGTGTAACTGAATATATAAATAGCACCCACAAAACACGAAAGAAGACAAAATTTAATTTTGACCTTCGCAATACATAGAAACTTTGGCATCTATGTCGCATTGTGGCTCACCTCCAGCGGCAGCCTTCTTTTCTGCAGCTTCCTTTGCCAGCAGCTCCTGCTCAAATTTCTTTTCTTCCTCGTACAGTCCTCTGATGTCGATATCCGGTAGTTTTACAGACAAAGCAGTTGCCTTCCATTTGGCCACCATCTTCGTCTCTCCCTCTTCTTCTCCTTTATCCTCTGGTGGCTACAAAAGAGTGGTCAGTTACAAGATGTACAACAACCATCTTCAATCTAAGTGGACCAAGTGTCGTCCAGAAGGGTGCCACATCTTCTTCTGTTGGTGAGGAGGGGCAGTTGGTGACCTTATCCGACTAGTGTCACTCCCAATCAATGTAAACTGGAACAATGAACATTGGTGTGGATTGCCAAGGTTTACTGGGATGCAGGTGTACGAGAGCTTGAGAATAATTTGCTTCCAGATGATTTGTCTGTTCTTAATAAACATCGATGCCTTAAAGCTGGCACAGAAGTACTTAAAAGGTGATATATTAAATGTCTATATACACATACATAAATTGGAAAGGTAACAGCACACGAAGACTGAAAATTAACGCAGTTGCTCAGACTCAACTCAGCTGGAAATTGGACTATAGAAATTCAATAATATAATAATATCTTTTCTTTAATTAATAATCGCCTGAAGACGCACTGCGCTTTACATTTACAAGTTATGCAGTAATCTTAATTAAACTTAACTACTAACTGAACAGACAGCTTTGTAATTACACGGCACCGATGCAGCCTACAAAGCATATCCGCCCAACGGGGGCTCGAACTCGCTACCTCTCGCACTCTTGGCCAGCGTGTTAACCACTACTCTACCGGGCCCCCTGCTGTCAATATGACAATGGGCTTGTAGTGAAACGTGATACAATTAAATAGCAAAATTACGGAAACAATCTGGGGAAGATCTCACCCAATCGATTCATTGAAAAATGAGTGGGGGTTTAGACCCTACAATAGCTATATTTAAAACAGAAATTATGTTTATTGTCTGACTAACAATGCAAAGCCTGTACCTGTTCCACAATGATGTACTCTCCATCTTGTTGGCAGTTCATGTCAAATACATATCTGCCAGCGCCTCTCGGCTGCAAAAGTAAAAGTAAGCACAACAAGTAATAATTATATGCTTTACAATACATTCAATTTCATGTAGGTTTTTACATGCAGAATTCATGAAAACAAACATTTGGTATTCCAAGACCACATGACTGAAATTGAATGCCCCTCCTCATGGGCAGAAAAGTTAATGAGAAAAAGTTTTTAATAAGAATGCTTTCTCATGCTCAATTTCATGCAAACCAAAGTGCGGTTATACAGCTGGATTAATAAAGAACATACTTACTTACTTACTTACTTATAAATATCTAATAAATACTAAATAATAATAATAATTATACTAAAAATAATAATAATAATACTAAATAATAATAATACTATTAAATAATAATAATAAAAATACTAATAAATATTGAGAAATTTTCAATAATTCATTAAATGCTGATCTTACTGGTAATTATTGAAGCCTACATCAGTTGAAAAATCTATATAGTACCTTGTCATTCTTGAACCTGCCAACAAATTTGTGGTTTTGGTGTACGAGTTCACCGTGGCCGTCCCTTTTTCCATGCTTCCAAATGCCGACAAACTTCGATCCAGTATCAGCGAAGACGTAGGTTCCAAAGCCGTGTTTTGCATTGTCACGCCACTCCCCGTCGTACGTGTCACCATTGACATAGAAGTATTTGCCAAGTCCATTCTTCTGGTCATTGGCCCAATTTCCTTCAAAAAAGAATAAATATTAATGAATTCCTTGAATTATTGTTTGCAATAGAATGTAGTAAGAATACAAGGAAATCTTAACCAAGATTAATAATGAGTGCTCAGTTACTTTTGAAACAAAATGGGAAGCTCCAAAGAGACCAGGGTCTTGCAGAGAAGGGTCACCTACATGGATGTACAAAACAATAGTTCGTGACAGCGGCATGTTACCCTACTTTGAAACACCAGTTGTGGATAACAGTGGCGTAGGCAAGGGGGGGGTTTCGGGGGTTAAAACACCCCCCATTGGCTCCGAAAAAAGGTTTTTTAAAGGTTATTTTTCCATTTAAGTAAGAAAAAATAGCAAAAAACAGGGTTTCCGGTCATAAAACCCCCCCCATGAAAAATTCCTGACTACGCCACTGGTGGATAACATCCCAGAACCGCTGAAGACATTTTCAAGACCAGACAAAAACAAACATCGTCTCTCCTTACCTGTATACGTACATACAGATGCATCAAAAAGCATACCTGTACTGATTATAGTATAGCAAGTTAATTCAGAAACAGTTTTACATTAAGAAAAGTTTAAGCAGCTGCTTGAATAAACAACGACTTGGGATGTTATATAGAACAATTAGTATCCATGGGCCTTCATAGTAAAAGGATGCTGTCCAAAGCCGCAGTATAAAAGTATACTCATTACTCACATATATGTAAGATGTATGTATGAGCACTTGTAATAGCATAAGATGGCAAGGTACCTAGCCGATAATTTAGAAATTAGCTTTGTGACAAGCATAAGTGAAATAAAATGTCATACCTTCATATTTGGTTCCATCTGGGTAGTTGAAGGTTCCAAACCCGTGTTTCTTATTTGAGTCGTATTCACCAGTATAACGAGCTTTGTTTTTGAACCTATCAGAAGAGAAAATGTTCAATGGCCTATATATAGTATGACAAGCCATCCACATATTTTAGACCATCGTTATTTATCTTAATTGTTAACAAACAACTGTGGAGTTATGATTTCCAGCTGTTGGCTCTTTTCACTGAATTCACAAACTGTATAGGCCTCTAACTGGGTGTCTTTCAGGAGGTCAGATAGATCTAATGCCAGTTTTCAATGATGACAAATAGGTAAGCAACAAGTCTCTCAGACTTGTGTCTTTAACACTTTAATGCTGTGAGTGTGCTAAAGCAACTGGGAAACGAATGCAACTTGTCTTTGAAGAGTTAAGATGACTCGGTCATTGTTGGTATATTAAAAGATCATGAATCATGATATCCGTATAAACACCTTTCCAATGTATCTAGAATCTCTGGTACTGCTCCATCCTAGATCAAGTTATACCGTTCCTCATGCTTATTCACTTTCAGTTTTGCTGGTCACTCGTGTCATTATGACACTCTTTCACCTGTATTATTCTGTAAGGTTCTTTTCTTGGTACCTGTTCATTTTTTAACACCTTACAACTCAGCAAACTAATCTTATTCCCTCATCTTCTTTTGATCAACACCTTTGTGCACGCCACACACCTCTTTACATCTTTCTACCATCATGCACTACCTTTCAGCAGAGTGAGAATTGCAGGGGGAGTGAGAGGGTTCAAACCCCTAACCTTTCTTAGGACCCCAATAGTAAAGCTTTCATTGCACACCTCTACTTCCATTAATCAACGTCTGCTCACCTAATTATTTTTTCTACAATTCTCATACTGCTCTTCAGGCAAACTACTCAGTGGCGTAGCTAGCATATTTGGCGCCCGGGGACGAACTACAAAATTGGCGCCCCCCTCTATTAAATTTTCTCACATTGCTTTAGGGCCTACTGTCTTTATCCTTTAGAACGAACTCCCAAATATCCTCCGCCAGTTTGCTCATTTAATTCTATATTGCCTTTTAATTTCACCTCATTCACTTACGGTACATTCACTTACTTAATAGCCAGTTGCCACTTATTGGAACTCTCGACTGAAAACCAAACATAATTATCATGATTCTAGTCCTGCACCATCACCACCACACTACCATCATTAGGGTAGAGGGGTGGGGAACACCCCTTTAAAGATTTTTTCTTCTAATTTGCAAAGTGAGTAGGCCTAATATATCGTTTCGAGCGTGAAATTATTGTAAGATCTAGTGGTGAATATCCTAAATACAGTACTACTGTGTTTAATAAAATACCAAAAGATGACATTACAAAATAATTAAATACAATACAAGGTGTTCAGAGGAACGTTTTACCCCGCACCTGGGACAAAACGCCTCTTGTCGCACATTTGTATTTTCCGATAACCTTTGTGACTTCTAATTTAATACAATATTTAATAATATTAAACTAAAAACTAAGTAGGGCCTATCATTCGAAATTTATTAATGATATTGATATATCATACATATATCATAACACATAGGCCTGCGTGCATGCTGTCGATGAAAGAATAAAAATTTAATAAGTAGGCCTATACGTACCGGTAGTTGATTATTTTGTACTGGGTTATATAACGTAAAACTAATAAATTTATTATTTAAAATTAAATAGTAGACCTAATTATTTGAATTCAAACAAAATAACAGTACAAGACAGCACAATGCCCTCTTGAAAGAACGCCTGAGCTGTTGACCTCTTGACCCAATGAAGTAGACAAATATCCATCTGGGACCCTCTGCTATCAGGCATCAGTTTCAGAGACAAGAGCCAAGCCAGACTACTCTACTAGCAGCCCACAGATGGAAAGGTACTAACTCTACCCGAGCCAGCATACTCCAGTAACCCCACTCACCTTCTATTCGGCCATTGGGCGAACTGGGCAATGGATGCAGCAGAATCCAGATAATTATTCATTCTGACCCAAGATTCCTTCACAACCAGTTGACCGCGCGAATTTGTAGTGCGTGGATCATTAACTGGGGTGGGATATTTCTGAGTGGAAATATCTTGGGTGCAGCCAGAGTGTGTGTGGCCTAACAACCCCAGCTGCGTTGTGGCTTGGTCATTTACAATGAGTATGGGGCGCCTGTTGGTGCGCAATGGGGCGCCAAAATCATGCCTGGCAAGCGGTTTGTAAGCAATATGATTCTTATTGGATGTTTTGGGGCGCCAAAATTGAATCTTACAAATTTATATGGTACAAATTAGCCAAAATACAAGTGCAAAATTGCTACTTTCAACTCTCATTTTGGCGCCCCCTTCCTTCGGCGCCCGGGGACACGTGTACCCCCCTGACCCCCCTAGCTACGCTACTGAAACTACTTAACACCATCACCGTGCCAGGATGAACTGCCTACCAACTAAAGCGTAAAGAATTAAAAAATGAACATCTTATTTTTATTTCTGTGAACAGTTAAGCAAGGTAAAATATTCACCAGACCATTCTACCCAGAAGTCCAACCAATCATCTTTGGCCAAAACCTCACCACTTTGGACTTACTGGTTAATTGCCATAAACCTTTCAACTTACTTGTATGTTCCCAGGCCATGTCTTTTGCCGTTCTGGTACAGTCCCTCATATATGTCTCCATTGGGAAGAAGGGCCTTTCCTTGACCATGTCTTTCATTCAGTTCATTCCTTCCTCCCTCATATTCCTGAAATGTTAATTATTGTTAAAGCATCACTAAAGCAGAGAATAAAATAATGGAAATCACCTCATACATTCACATAGGTCAAATTATCAAATATACCATTTTCCCACAATATTTGCCTTGGCAAAAGTATACACTCAAAGTCACAAATAAATCTAGTTTAAATTCTTTGTTAAACTTTGTTTAATTTGTCAGAAAGTCACAATTTAAAGTCTACAACGGAACAATTTCATCAATGATTCATTTCTAAACTGAGAATGTATTAGTTATATATTAATACTTTGTAAGTGAAAAATTTATTTCTATAAATTTCTATTACATAGAAATGCAAAGCTTCACATAATATTATAGATAAAATAATTGTTTTTTAACCATTCGCCAAATGTATAAAATTATGCAGTGTCTAAGGAGGCCTATGCTTTGAATCCAAACAATTTGAAGCATCATTGGCAAAATAATGCCAAGCGCATTGTCTAAAGAAGTTTAATGCCATCAAAAAATTCAATAATTCGTATCTGGTGTAGCTTTTACAAGTCTGCCCGTCTATTCATTGCGGTGGGACCATAATTATTATACCCTATGTATAGCTTGCAAGAAGTCCTGAGGGAATCGTTCAAGACAATAAAATCCTGTAATAAGTCGGTGGTACGAAAAGGTCAAAGTTTCGAGCTGTAAAACGTGAACACGTATAACATTAATTCAAGTGAATAATGTAAAAAATATGGTAATGTATGAATACGAACTCCGAGCGTTTGTTCAGCTCCTTCTTCTTCATCGTCGTCTTCGTCGTCGTCCATATTCGCGAGTGAAACTGTCTCCTACGAAGTTTAACAGTAAACTACTAACTTTAATACTTCGTCTCGTCAATTGTCGTCAAATGAACTTACTCTAAGAACTCTATAATTTATATCAATCTAACAATAGACCAACTTTCGAATAAAATAGATATTTAACAAACAGAAATTTATTTCAAAACTTTCAATTCTAGAAACCGACACAGAGTAAATATCATTTTGAACGATTCTCAATTACGTCTTTTTACCATTTACCGCCATCTAACCATTATTACCTATGCGTTTATTTTTAAATTTTTCACCGAGTTTTACTCTGATAAAACAAGAATAATGTGTGGTAATACACAACACTTTAATTCACAAAATATGCTCTCATTTTCAAGCTATTTGTATTTTCCAGGACAGGTCATACAAGACTGTTTGTTAAAGAAAGGAATGCCCAATCCCGTCAATCGATCGGTGGTGGCGCTGCAATGTTTCCAGGATGGCGATTGCTAGTCTTTGCTTAGCAGCTACACCGTCTGCTCATCGGTTCTACGGAACGCCCAAACGAAAGTAAGCCATCATAAAGCCAAAGCCCAAAGCAAACTAACAACTCATACACTAGACTAGAGCTCGATCTTGTTCAGATAATAGTTATATAAATCCGATTTCTAGACCGCCCAGGATCAATAGACTGTTTGAAAGGCGTTCCTTAACTTAAAGGTAATTCGCGCCATGGGTCTTGTCAAATTTGTCAATAAATAGGCTAGGCCTACTTCTGGCACAGGCGAAAGTAGCCTGTGGGGCTGTATAGGCTAATATTAGGCCCAACGGCCCCAACCTAATAAAAAATGTTGAGCAGTGAACAGCCAGTCATTAGCAATAGGAAGGCGTTTGAGAATTTATGAAACAAACTGAACAAACTCTCTTTTAGTCCACGGCTAAGCAAACGCAAAGAACCGTATTCATTTGCCAGAAGACGACAGAGGAACGGGTTCCATTGCTGGGTGACCACAGGGGAACAAGAACTGCTACTAGGGGAACACAGCGGAACATGTTCCGTTGCCAGGAGACCACTAAGAAACGGGTTCCGCTGCTAGGAGACCACAGAAGAACAAGAACTTGCTGCATTGAGTCTTTAGAACGCAAAGGAGCGTATTCAGTTTCCAGAAGACCACAGATGGAAAAAACAGTGTAGCGACTGTAGCCTATAACTGAAACTGTGATTGTGTTTATTCTGAAACAAAGAGGAAGACGAATGAGAAATCCAGTAGCCTAGGCCTATATGTAGTCAAACGTCCCTCCCGAATAAGCTATGCGGCGTCCGAAGTCGGCCCAACCAATCGGCATCTTATTAACCTTCTCTTATCGATAGACCTACTGTTGTCAGTGTTCCCAGCGTCCTGAGCAGATACATATGTCACGCGACTGTCCCCGCCTACTCGTAGATTCGTCAGACGCAGCTCTACTGCTATCGAGTCCACGTGTCCGCGATGCTGGCCTCGAGGGACGCTGGATCGAGGTGTAGGCCTAGGAACTAAGAGTCAACGCGGTTATCACGGGATGTCTCTTCCGGAAGGTTACATTTGGGGCAGGGATCCCGCCCTAAAGAAAAAGGAACCGGAACGCCGGACACTCACGACTAGGGGGTCTGGGGGAGCGTCGTGAGCTCCCCCAGTGGGGTCTGGGGCGAAGCCCCAGCCGACAACGGATTTTAGGGCAATTGCTGCTGAATAGAGCCCGTTTTAGCCACTTCATTTTACTAATTTTGCTATTTTTACCACTGGATTCTTAGACGTTCTGTGATAAGTAATCTCTTTCTCATCCACTATTTATTTATGCGGAATTCCTTAGAGCCAACTCGTTTCACCCGGATTCTTCATTGCACTTTGAGCTACTTAGGTTACCGATAAAAATTACTGTGTAGGATACTGGTAGGCCTACTTTCATATTATTAGGGCCTGCCATGAAATAATCAGACTGCTTATTATTTTTAGCTAAACATGGAGTCAAAAGCAATGCATGAAAATAATAATAGTTGTTGGCTATGGACTACTGTTATTATGCAATGTGTCTGGCTTCTATAGGCGATTATTGACACGGATTAGTTCTCTCAACTTTATAGTCTGTGCACATCTGACACTACTACACTAGCACTATGCAAAGATGCAATACGAAAATAATGAAACGAAATATTCCAGTTAAGAAATAACACAATGAAATAAAATTGTTAGTAGTTGCATAGACAATAGCAAAAGCCATTAAATTCAGTCAAATATTTTCCGCATGTGATAGTAACGTGGCTCTTCTCGGTCCTCGCATTTCCTGGACTGATTTTCAAATGCGCCACGGTGACCGACAGCCAACCATTTCTTCACATACGGAAGCGGGTTGAAGTCCTGCAAGGACGGCCCAACAAGTTTCACAAAAATTAATTTGGATAAACGGTCAACACCTAGCCTATTCCGAAGAGGCGTACATATTATGTTCATTGTACTGAAGCCACGTTCGGCATCCGCTGATGTTACAGGGATTGTGCTGACAGCGAAATTGATATCCGTCATGTCATCAGGTATACTGGAACCCCCATTATCAATGAAATCTCGGAAGCCTCTACGGGTCTTATCAACGTCGACACGCAGTCTCATGCAAAGTTTGGCAAGTCGCTGTTCACCGTCGTTCCAGGGTGTTGTCACGTCCGCTGGCCACGAGTGTTTGTTCAGCACCTGCAACTGATGACACAATAATGGATATTGGTTTTATTATCTCTAATGAACTAAGAAGCAAAAAGAAACACATAGGCCTAGACCTAATTGCCATATCAATAATCAATCAATCGACAACAATTATATAATTAGGCCCTGTAGCATTCCTTCAAGATCCTTACTCAGAGGGGCTGAAAGTTCATGAAATGCAGTAGGACCTATCATAATTAAGAAGCAAAAAGAAACACATAGGCCTAGACCTAATTGCCATATCAATAATCAATCAATCGACAACAATTATATAATTAGGCCCTATAGCATTCCTTCAAGATCCTTACTCAGAGGGGCTGAAAGTTCATGAAATGCAGTAGGACCTATCATAATTATAGGCATAGGCCTAATTATATGTAAGTTTAGTCGTTACCTGTGAAATTAGTTCTTCAAATTCTGATTTATTCCGGGATGACTGAGCTGTGTTCTCAGCAGAAACGTTGGAAGCAATAACCGTATAAAGGCGACTACGCAAGTTATCGGCCAGACTCTGAAGAAACTGATTGCGTTCAATCGCAACCTGTTTGCGACTTCCAATCCTGTGTGAAATTATTTGGACATTGCGATATTTCTGTTCAGCAACACCATCGACTGATTCCGTAATGTGCAGTGGATGCTCTTCTTTCATTTTCTCCAGTGCACGTATTGTGCGATTCATCACTTGATACGCACGTGAAAGTGTGATATCGTCTCTCTGCAGCTCTTGTGAAATATTATTGAGTTCTTGCAAAGCGTCTATCATCAATCCCAGGTTAAGCACGAATGCCTCAGATGCCAAAGCATCTGCAAGTCCGCGGTACTGCTGCCGCTGCGTATTGTCTCTACGCGCATCGCCAGCGGCAGATTTAAAGTGATTGTAAAGAGCATTGTAGTTTCTGTGGACAGCCAGCACGGCTCTGTAGCTTGACGCAACCCAGCGAACTGTAAATATCTTTCCGACCTTCTGCAGCTGTATGTCTAGTGCTGCTGCACAAGCAGCTAACTCTCGCTGGTTTTTTGGTGATTGGCTGTATACACTATATAATTTGTCCATGAAGTGTTTGAAATGATTTACACCACTTACTTCTACCAAAGTGTCTCCAACACTAAGCTCGATTCTGTGACACAGACAGTGCCATCGAATAATGCCTGGAAATTTGTCTTCAAGTGTTTTCAGCACGCCGCTGTTATGGCCAACCATTACACTGGCACCATCACTGCATACGGCAATCAGATGGCTTGCTAAGTATTCATCTTTGAACCCGTGCAACAAAAGAGTCTTCATGACAGCACGAACAATATCATCAGCTCCACATCCGTTCATCTCCACGAGATCCAGAAAGAATGAAGTAACTGTGTTACGGACAGCCGCACGAATGTATAAAATCAAAACAGACTTTGAGGCTATGGTAGTCGATTCATCCATGATAAGCGCAATTTTGGAACCAGAACTAATTACTTCAGCACACAGTTTTGCTCTCATTTCTGATCCAATCAGTCCTGAAATGTCAGCTGCTGTTGTTTCGGAATGTAAAATGATGCCCATGTCCAGTCCATTTTTAGCCTGCAAGTTAATCAATGATGGCAAGTCAGTGAAAGGCCGGTTGTTCTTCATTAGAGAATAAACAGACCGGAAAACTCTGGTTGTGCTATCGTAGAGATGTTTTTGCTGCTCAGCTACAACTGTCTCCATGACATTCGCACTGGCCTTTTGGACGATTTCTTCAGCCAATGTATGCTGCTGACCATTGGCATGTTCATGAATCTTCTTCCTTAGTGAGCTTAGCTGGCTCTGTCTATGCTTGCCATTGTATGTGACTGAACAAGTGGACCACGGTGCTGAAATTTTTAAGCCGTTTTTCTTGAAAGCACCATAGTTTGTTATTTGTTGGCAAATTTTGCAACCTAGACATCCATTTGAAAATTTCAGCCATGGATTGTGGACGCTAAAGTCCTCTGCTTGCTTTGCAGTCCAAATGGCAGGATACGGTGCTTTGTCTGTTTGCAGCTCTGAACTGTTGGTTACACTATCGTCAGTCTGGTCGCTCCCATAGTCATCAATCTTCATACCTGAAATCTCTTCATCACTTGCTTGTTTAGACTCTTCTTGTGGCGGTAGGCGATTGACGTCTGAAGTACCTGTTGTTATTGAGTCTGATGTTAATGAAGAAAGGGTGAGGTTTAAAAACTGCATGAAAGGTTTATCTCTTGTTCGCACACGCTCCTTTATCGCAGTTGGTTGAGTTATTTTCCACTTTGGAACCATCAAATCATAATGGCCTGCATGTGACGTTGTATCCCTTAAGTACAGCAGACAGATTGAATCTGAGTATTTCACACCAGAATCAGGTGGTAGATTGCAGAACAGTGTGTAAGATTTGTCAGTGGGTTGCTGCCTCGTGTAAATTCTAAACTGTGTGTTCAGTATGTACGCTAAAACCAAAATTTCCAAATAGCCTGCGTAGCCTGTGGTTTCCACACTTTCTATCCGATCTTCAACCGTCGGAAAGCTTTCTCCCACTTTATTATCCAACAGAAATCCCATATTGCATGTTACCTCCTTCAGAGCTGCTATGTTACTTCGAAGAACAGAAAGGACGTCCTGCTGGAGTTGATCAGCTAGACCTTCTTCAAGCATTATCAGTTTCTTGTCTGTTGGACAGCTGAAAACTGTTCGCCTTGCTGTTCTTAACTCTACGCTTGATGCAACGGCGACACTTCGAAATAGACATTTGCCATCTCCGTGTATGCGGATCACATGGAACTCTTCTTCATCTTTAGGTATACAGTCATTAATGGCATAACCAGTCGCGTTCGGCTTCCTGGAAAGGCAGAAGAAATAGGCTATGGCTTCTCGTTGTCTATATAATAGGCCTACAAAAATTAACCTACCAACCGCAATGTATAGGTCTACGGTACCACTAGGCGCCTGTGAATAAGCTGGTTCTCACGACTCCGCTCTCGTGGGCGCTATAGAAGTTTTGAGATACGATAGGTATACTTGAGGTTTCCCATTGACATTGTCCTCTGCAGTCTGCATAAGCCGCCTATAGCTCTAGTTACACAATAATAATTATGATTACTACCGTGATTATAGATGTACACTTTTCGGTGAACAATAGGCCTAAAGGTGTTATTGATTAACGTAGGTCTATTGATTTATAACCTTTCTCTTTATTACTTTCTTATTTTGAAGTCAACATTTTCATAATTGTTTTCAGTCATTCCGCTTCTTATTCTTCTATTACCTTTTTCATTTGCCATCGACTGAGCCTTAACTTCTCTGATTAATAACATGCATGCCATGGACAGTAAACAATATTCAAACCTTTCCGTCGTCAATGGGTTGCGTCTTTTTGAAAAGTAATTCAGCAGATCGGCGTCTCTCAAGCGCTTCATCGCCTTAGTATTTAAACTAGTCGTAAAACTTAAATTAACCTCGTTCTCTGTTTAAATAGAGAAATTAATGGAACTGTATCGACTTTATGGTGGAGTGAAATGTAAAAAATAAAGCTAAAACAAATTATAATTTTGCATTGCATCTTCTGCCCTCTACCGGCAGTTTAGTTTGTTAAAATTCATTATTTTTTTCCTAAAAGTTACATCTCATTAAATAACTTTTTATTTCTTCAACTATTTGCAGATATTCCAACTTTGTGTACGAAGTCCGTTCATTTCAGAATATAGGCCCTAATAAAATATCATGTGTAAAAAATGTAAGCGGTAACGGAGTTATTAATTTTTTATATGTCTCGAGTCCCGATCGACAACATAAAAATGCTAAAATACACATAATTCTGCATCCCTTGACCAATTGTTATGATTTTGGTGTCATATGATTAGAATTTATATATATAGGCTTGCTAAAACATATGGAGTCATTTTAACTTAGAAATAAAAATATAGTTGGCGCTATAAATTAATGGAGTCATCCAAAAGGAGAATGAGACAGAGGGTTTACCTATGTGTATCATCGATATCTATATTTAGACCTATTAATATCGATGATGTGTATACATGGACTCTGCATGACTAGGGCTGAGCTCAACATGGGCGCAGAGAAAATTATACGAAATAAAAAACGACGCCGTACATGCAAGAATTATTTTATAAAAAGGAACCGGAACGGCGTTCCGGTCGTCAAAAAAGGAACCGGAACGGCGTTCCGGTGCGTTCCGGTCCGACCTGTTCCCTGATTTGGGGTGTTGTCTTCCTCCGCAGTGCGCAGTTTCCGATTGAGACCTCAAACTTGTTACAAAGGCTGCATCTTCTGGAGTAATTCTAAAGGAAAGAATGGAAAACATCAAATTGACGGAGCAAGTTCAAGAATGTCAAGAAAACATAGGCCTAGACGTATACATTGCTATGATATTATATATATATTTATATGTATGCATATATATATATAAAATTTTATATATATATATATATATATATATATATATATAGCGGATATTTATCTATTTATCCGACAACCATAGACTATTTCAGTTCCAACAAATACAGAGAAGTCACTGAAGTCTGCGAAAGTCATAAAACGCTAAAAGCTGCATGGTTACACAGGAGAACTAAAATTGTGGTCGGCCCCGCTAACCAGGGCTCCTATATTATATGTAGGCCAAAGAATATCCTGCATCAGTTAAATCGCTTGCATCGGATTACTGAACAACCCGGAATATTACAAGCCGTTCACAAAAAATTAATCAGGTCGGAATAAAAATGTTAATGGTAGCATAAATAACGACACCCTCACATTAGGTACCGTACAGAAAAAGGCTGAGAAACAGTAACGGGCCCACCCGGCCGAGCGCTTATGAAAGGCTCCTAAGTGACACTTTACAAAATGTCTTGTAGCAATAATTATATGATGCGATTTATAATAGCCCCTTGTATAACGTCATGGTCGTGTCATGGCGCCATATAAATTGCGATAATTAGGTTACTATATTGTTATTGTTATTATTTTTTTACCCGAGGTATCTAGCTATAATCCCTCAGGTTTCAGATATTAATAAGAAATTTTAACTCTACCTGTAGGACCTTGTAGGTCTATAATATAGATGACAAATAGGCCTGACTCACGTGAGGAGATTCATACCGCGGAAGAGTTATAATTGCTCGAGCTGAGTCGAGCAGATTAGAAGCTTCTCCTGAAAGCGCAGTTCTTTGGCCACCATATCCATCAGCTCTTGCCACCTCATCGTGAGGACAAATGTCTATTCGGAAGAGGGATCATCAGGGTTTAAAGTGTGACTGGACGGTCACGGACGGCGTCCATGCACTTCTTTTAAAATCTGAACACCGTCCAGCTTATTGGCGAGCACAGACTGGAAAGATAAGGGGCGTCCAGGCACTTCTTTTGGAAAGGTAAGGGGCGTCCAGGCACTTATTTTTCCACACTTTAAGCACTGGGGGACATCCTTTCAAGCTGCCTCTTGTTATATCAAATTTGCTTAAAATTTGATTTAACAAGAGTTAATCTGTTGTTCGCGTGGATATACAATATGCATGTACGTGCCATTCCCCTCCAGAAAATGTTATACGCAAGATTTCCTCCTCGGAAATTTAGCATTTCGATCAAAGGGTGTCGTTGATGTTTGGCTGAGCGGTTAAAGTTCCGCCCAAAACGTCCGTTTGTCTCCCTCCCAGAAACCTGAATTCCCAAGCATGGGACTATAGACTAAACACTGATAGATGGTGTACCAAACAAGTAACTAACTGCCTTTGGGCTCTAACCCGCCCACTTCGCCTTACAAAGCAAGAGCTCGTCCGAATTAGCGACCGTCTTCCTAAGTATCGTAGATCATTTAAGAAGTGAAAAGAAACATTAAGGCAGAAATTCTTCTGTGCAAGACATATTGACCACTGACCAGACCATCCAGTGGAATGGTAGTCTATAGACTGCCTCAGCGAACGCTGTTAAAGCTTCTATAAGGGGAATGCTATTCAAAGACTCTGAAGATGGTACCAACTTGACGAACAGTCATTGACAAACAGTCCTTGATGAACAATCCTTGACGAACAGTCCTTGACGAACAGTCCTCGACGAACAGTCCTTGACGAACAGTCTGTTGACGAGACGTCCGAATACCATCGTAAATAATATGTCATTTTTCAGTTGAATCAAATTTTGGAGCTGCCTATAGAAATAGAGCTGCATTTAAACTTGGCTTTTGAGGTTTAATCCACCATCATTACAGCTTTGGGTTTTTAAACAAGGTCTAAAATGTCAAAATCAATCAAACTCCACTGCAGTCAACAAATTGGTTCCCTCGGAAAAATATTTTTCGTACTATCAACACCATTGTAATATTATTTCTATAAACTTTATTACTCTTAAATTCGTCACTCACGTTAATAATAGGCCTATTGTCGACTGATCTCAAAACTAATATAGGGCAGATGATCATTTTAATTGCTTTTAATTGATGCAGCATGGTCATGGCCCATGGCCTATAATATAGGCCTACATGCTTAATCAGAGACGACCCAGGAACAGACCAATTTCGATTCGGCTTGAAGCAAGATGTGAAGCTAAAGAAAATAGTATTGACTTTCTTCAAAGTCTACAGACTATTGATGCGATCACACGGGTAGGCTGAAGCCAATGCAGAGCAGAGTGCATTCATCTGAAAGAGTCAATAACGGTGGATGAAGCATAAAAATCCAATAAAAACACGAGTAATAAATTGTATTCGGCACATAATTAATACCTACTTTTCTTTCAAATTGAAGAGTTGCTGTTGAGACCATAATTAACTTATACTAAAACAACTTTTTAATCACCGTTCCCCCCCTGTAAAAGGCTAGGCCCCCTAAAAAGAGGCCATCTGGGGTTTTTTACAACCAAAACTGAAATATTTCCACGATTTTCGACCAGATGACAAAAAAGGGTCGACATAAATTTTTGGCGGATGAAAACGCAAAATTTCCTCCGGGGGGGGGCTTCGGCCCCTCCAAAGCTCAAATCCTGGCGCCGCCACTGCTGTTGCACACGCATAAGATATGATGCCAAATTGCAGCTTATCGACGTTATAAAAGATTCAAAAGAAGTTCTTTATCAAGGAAAGTGAATGGACCAGAAAAGGTCAACTATATAGGCCTACATGGCATTTACTTTTACACACCGACTAACAGAGAATTAACCCGCAAAAATATAGGCCTAGGCCCATATAGGTCGTCAAGGATTTGCCCCGCAATCTCTGCATTACATCTGTCGCTCGAACTTACAGCCTAAATAAATCCACCTTTACTACATGCGTTTGTCACCTACTCATCTTCAATAATAATTATTATTAGATTTCATCGTTTGCTTGCAGTGCTCTTCAGAGTGGTTGGCTTTCTCACATCCGCCGTACAGAAATAAGAACCTCTGGAACTCTCTTCCCGCAAAAGGTCACTCTGCAGAGTTTGCTCTGGTACTCATCAGATCTCGACGAAAAACTCGTTTCTTATTATTATATAATATCAATATAATATAATATTAATTAATATTATATTATATCTCATAATCAACCTTCCAATTCTTGACCCTGCAGACGATACCCACCTTAGTAGCAGTTCCGTTCCTTTGATCGACCCGGATCTCCTTTGGACCACTCTAGAGTAAGCCTAATCCATTTTGACTCAACGCGAATAAGCTGGGGTCCCGCGCGCTTGGCTTTCGAGCGGCGCTTTAGAAGTTTGGAGATTACGATTACGATTACAATTCTTCATCGACTCGTTTCATTGTGTCAAGTAAGGAAGGAAGTAAATAAGTAAGTTAGTAAGTAGGCAAGAGAGTTACTGTAAGCAGGCATGTAGTTATGCAAATAATGGAGTAGCCTAGGTACATGTATGTAGGCCTAGGCTAATTAAGGACGTGTGCAACGACTTTTATTCCCAGCTGCAGATTGTATTCCGAGCTACAAGCGATATTATATAGAGTTATAGACCAATCTTACAGACTTACACCATGGACGTGTCAAAGTCAAACTGCAGGCCTACTTGAACAGGCAAGTCGAATTTTATAGGTATATGCTTATTAGATTAACATTTTGTTCAAGCTTAGTCGACTTCAATTAAGTTAAACTTTTTAGTTTATTATATGCACGCTATGCACAAGAGACAGCAGTGGCGTAGGCAAGGGGGGGTTTCGAGGGTTAACCCCCCCATTGGCTCCGGAAAAAGGTTTTTTTTAGGGTTATTTTGCCATTTAAGTAAGAAAAAATAGCAAAAAACAGGGTTTTCGGCCATAAACCCCCACCCACATAAAAAATTCCTGGCTACGCCACTGAGAGACAGACACATCATGTTGAAACACGTCGACATTGATAAAAATCAAATGGGACCGTCATTTTGTCCTAAAAGAGAACCGACATGTATCATCATATTACATTGAACCGAAAAAAGCAAATTCAGGAAACATTGAAATTATTCTGAGCGTATATCGTTATTATGTACAACGTTGCCGTTGGGACATCTGTCAGTGTCTGAGGAATGCCTCCACCACCACGTTACCTTATCTCATTGGACGCTCCCTTCTGAACTGAAAATTGCTTTATCAAACCATCTGTACTTAGTGCACCATCCATCCATACATCCATCCATACATCCATCCATCCATCCGTCCGTCCGTCCGTCCCTGCGTCCGTACGTCCGTCCATCCATCCATCCATCCATCCATCCATCCATTCACTCGTCCATCCATCCAACTTCCGTCCGTATACTTCCCTCCTCACGGGCCAATCGTTCGATCGTTCATTCCGATTGAATCTTCAATCCATTGAATAATATTTATGTGATATGATTGGGGTCATTGCGGTGCAGGACTCGCAGATAAGTTTTAGCATTGCGCTTATCTCTTTAGCAGCGATTTGGATATTATTTTGAGTTGGGGATTACCAGTTTACCACTGATTATGCGAAAGCCTTATGAATATGCATTAAGGTTTATCTGTTTGAACCTGTAGGCCTATGCCTGATTATGCACATGTCTTATGAATAATGCAGCAGCATCGTAATCGTGAATAATAATCGTGAATTTTTATAGCGCAAGTTTGAAGTAAGATGGTAAAATGGCATTTATGCTTGCATAGTGTGTAATCTATAGTCCCCGATTTTTTTTGGTTGGTGTGAGATTTCAGGTTTGTGGGGGAAGTGCGGTGACGATCCTTTCTTCTTTTGGTGGTCTTTCTATCAAAATATTCGATAAACATATGAGTTCCGGTAGTAGGCTACTTCTTTACTTTTATATAGCCTACTTCCATACTTTTGCATCTTTTTGTCGATTTATTCTCAACGGGAAAAAAACTTACATAATCATTTGTAATATATAATTATATATATTACATGTTATGCTTGCTACACATGTAGACAAAAGTTGTACAATTTTTCTGGGGTTGGAATGGTACTCACACATATTAAACAACACCTTTCAAATTTTTTGGGGAAGTCATTCCTGAGGGGGAACTTCTCTCTCCCTCCCCCCCCCCCCCCCCGACCG
>OX457046.1:32935268-32937768 GCA_949752735.1 Lumbricus terrestris | reverse complement strand
TCCTCCTTTCTCATCGTCCAAATCTCTGCTCCGTACAGAGACCTGGACGATTAGCATATTAGTACACAATGCCAAATGTGAGATAGGTATTGTGTACTAATATGCCATCTCAAAGTAAACTATTTTTTGAATAACTGCTCGAATTATTGGGAGCTGCTGGTCCCTCGAACCCGCTCTGCTACCAGACAGCGTCGAGTCTTCTCGGTTGTTGGCCCGTCCACAAGGAATGGGCTCCCGCTTGCACTACGCTTACTATCTCGGAATAATTTGCCTGCTTTCTACAAGTTGCTCAAGACCTATCTTTTTAGCTGTGGCTGGACTGGGAGCGCCTCTGAGTAGGCTTCTTGAAGGGGCGCTATATAAGTTTTCGGAATGAATGAATTAATATCATATTTTGTGCAAAAGCATGTAAAATATATGTGGTGTGAATGACGTTGCCTCATATATTGAAATATTTGCACACGAATATCATAGTACGCTATATATAAAATTTTGAGCTCCTTGGGGGGAACCTAAAAATTATTTTAAAAATTCGAAAAAATTACACAAATATTATCATCCCCATAGGAAACTTTTTGACTGGTGAGACCTAAGAATTTCAAGAAAAAAGTTTTTCTGGGACACCCTAATATATATATATATATATATATATATATACATATATATATATATATATATATATATATATATATATATATATATAGGCCTATATAGCGGGTTCTGGATGTCCGATACGTTTCATACAGTGTAGTTCTTACATCAAGTGCTAGCAAATTGAATGATTTAATTTCTACACTATTCAAATGGGGGAGGGGGTTCAATTCAAACATCCAAAACACCCATGCAGATACGGCCTTGAGCGCATGCATGCACAGTGGGTGCTAAGTTCCGATTTTCCATAATTATATTTATTCATTCAAGAATTTTTCATAGCGCTTCTTCAAGTGGACTACTCGGAAGCGCTCCCGACTCTAGCAAGTCAACGACCTTATATATATATATACATATATATATACTACTAGATGAAGCTTTCTGTGTTAAGATGTCCAGTGACGTTGAAGCAGCGGAAAGAGCAGGAATCAAGATTTTAAACATGAAATATTACCGAGTCATCAAGCACGTTATTTTGTCTCCGTCATGTCCGCCATTTTTACTTAGCCTACCCGTAGAAACTTCCCTAAAAACCATGCGATTCCACCGGCTAGTGGTAAGTATGTAATATACTCGCCTGCTGTTCTTCGGGCTCCATAATTCAATCGGATGGTTCGGAACGTGCCCCGAACGAAATTGGGATGCAGTTTACTTCTATAAAAGATATTTTATCCACAATGGAAAAAACCTTACTAAGGGATTACCATAAAGATAAGACTGCAGGCGATTGAATTTATCAGCCACCAGAGTATCACTCTATCAATATTGTGTAGGCATAAATAAAGTCTAAATAAGCCTGTCTATATTAAACGGACTAAGCCAACTTTCGTTATTGGCTAAATTACCGGACGCTGACCACGAGTTCAGTGCACGCTATTAAGCCGCTGCTACATTTACAGGAGATCCTCTGATTAAATGTAAATGTTATAAGGACGTTTCTACGTCGATCGTTTAATTATGGCCTCGCCTCGGCTAATTTTTCAATGAATTGATCGCGGGGTTTGGGGGAAGACCCTTCCCCACGGCTGTCCGCTTGATTGAGCGCCAGCCCCCGCCATTTGCTGTGCCGAGCTTAAGACATCTTGAATGCGCCACCATCGGTATGCGGGCGGACCGGTATAATCTCTCGCACAAAGGTGTATGGAACGTAGGCTATATGACCGTGTTAGATAAGTACTCAAGTGATTAATTTAGAGCACCCGCCACTGATTAGTTCATCGCGACCCCAACCCTAAATGACTGAGGGTCAGATGCGGATTTGTTTATTTAACTATTTTCAATTCGAAAGTTTTATATAGCGCCTCTTCAACGTTGGCTACTCAGAAGCGCTCCTGGTCCAACCACGACTAAATAAGACAAAAATATATGTGGAGTTGGGGGTGGGCGATGAAGACTTTTCAATGGGGTCTTAAGTAAAAAAAACATCCAAGGGGTGGGTTGTACCCCTCATTCCCGGAAATTTTCACCATAGACTATAGTATTATAGAGCTAGATTATATACAATACAGGCATGGGTAGGCCTATATGTATAATTGCATATGATATGTACAGGGTGGGCCAAAAAAAGACCCCCTAGGTTTTTTGCCAATATCTTGACCAAAAGTAAGAATTTCGACATGAAATTTTACAGTCTTAAAGACAATTCACGTTTACATTTGATGGCCAGATTTCATCAAAATATTTCAAACAAACCAAAAGTTATGCCACTTTTAGGAAGGCCACCCACCGTTTTTTGACGATTCAAAAACGTAACGCAACAAAAAGTAGGTTTTTGCCAATATCTTGGCCAAAAGTAAGAATTTTGAAATGAAATTTTACAAGTTAATAGACAATTCATATTTACATATGA
>OX457046.1:32910268-32932768 GCA_949752735.1 Lumbricus terrestris | reverse complement strand
CGTCCTTCTTCTCCAGCCTCCCTAGATGCTCTTTGCGCAGGCGTAGCAGACGATCCTTTTGTTCGCCTCCCATTGGCTGACTGACCGAATGTTGCTATATCTCGAAATGTTTGCCCCTGTTTAATATATATTTTTGCCCCTAAGTACTGGTTCTAGTACTGGTTAATTAATTAAACAGAGCAATGTGAAAGTTCTGAATCAAATCATTAATTAATCATTAACTAGGGCCTCTTCCTAACTTAACATGTGTAGTTAACATTCAACAATATGTATAGCAGGGTAAGAACGTATGGGTGTGATCAAGGATATCGCTACAACAATCCCCCACAAATTAAAATTTGCTACAAATTTTCTTTTCAATATCCTTATTAAAACTACCCATACTTCTTATAATAGCCTACTCCTACTACTCAGTCATTTACACTAGCACTTACACTAGCTATAGCTATGTAACTATGCAACAACCTACTCAACATTAACATTTAACATCTATTGTGATAATTCAACTTGTATCACCTTTACCGTACCTATATTTGTAATTTACATTGCATTTACACTGATTCTCCTATCTACATGTCTAATTCTACTTACTCTAATCCTCGGCTTAAATAGTCAGCCACTACATTGTCACTACCTTTGAGGTATCTAACTCTAAAGCTGTAGTTCTGAAGCATTAGGTACCAGCGCATTACTCTAGCATTTCTTATGTTACCAGTCTTTAAGTATTGCAGTCCTAAGTGGTCAGTCTCTACCACAAATTCCTGTCCATACAGGTAGCGGTTGAACTTTCTAATCCCCCAAACCATCGCCAGGCACTCTCTCTCCTCCACAGAATAGTTCCTTTCACTTTCACTAAATTTCTTGCTTGCATAAACCACTGGATGCATAACCCCATCATGAATCTGCATCAGCACACATCCCATCGCCGTATTGGACGCATCCGTTCTCAAAGTGAATTCCACACCAATCTCAGGTAACTTCAATATCGGTGCTTCTGATAAAGCATTCTTTAGACTCTGAAATGACCTCTCTAGATCATCATTCCATTCGACTGTTATCCTGGCAATCTTCCTTTATCTTATCAACAGATTCTTCCTTTGGTTTAATCATATTTTAGTTATTTTCCTTTCACTCAACATAACTCGCAAACCTACCTTCAACAATAACTCAACTTAATCTCATAATGTATTATATTTACATATCTACTTACTTAACTATTCTATACTTACTACTATCAACTTCTGTTTGCAGGACTTCTGCTCTTCTTTGGACAGCTCGTCCTGTCTACATCCATCCTATTACTTTTCCTCAAAACTCCCTACACTCACATCTCTGTTAGTTCTATACCTAACACTGCCTTTAGGACATGACTTTTCTCCGTCATTCCATGACCTACTTTTCCACCTACTCAGATCATTGCGACCTCCATAACTCTTATTTTGTCTTCCTCCTAACTGATTAGCTGGTTCTTCTCTGTACCACGGTCTATTATTTCTCCAATTATATCTGCATGTGTTCCTCCTATTCCACCTTATTTCTCTACTATCCACATTTGGATTCTCTTCGTATTCTCCGTACCTCCATTCATTCGATCTCCTATATTGGCTCACATTTCGTTTATTTCTATTCTCTTCATTTCTCCAGTCTGCTCTTTCCTTCCAATATTTACTCTGATTTCTACGACTGTCACTTAACTCACTGCTTCCGCCCGTGATTAAATATTTGTCATATGTTTCCACCAATCTCAGTGGCTTATTTCTAAAAGTCTTCTTTATTGTTTCACCTTTTCGCTCTTTCCTATCTTTGTCATGTGTACGTGTATCGTACCCGGCTAATATTCCTCTCACAGGCCCCTCTGCCTTCGACTCCTCTATGATATTGGACCTAAATGCTGTGTCCAGACCACCATCCGTCTTTTCTTCAAGTGTGTCACGTTCACCTGTTAGCAAATAATCTTCTTCGAACGTCACTCGTTTATGCATTGTCTCCTCAACATCACCAGCGACTACCTCCTTACTAGAATCGCCCCTTGTGACATCATCCTCATGGGTACTCACTCCAACGTCCTTGACCCTGAATTCATTTATACACCCGATTCTTTTTGGTTTCTTCTCGTATAATCCGGGATTTACTATCAGCTCTTTGACCAAGTTCTTTATCACTAATGCCTCTGCTTTCCCTTCAAATTCTTTACTCTTGATGTCAATCAGAGCTGTTGGGTATTTTACTTTGGTTCCATTAGCAAATCTGCAAACCATTTTACGTCCAGTATACTGGTAATGTTTCTCTAAACCCTTTCTAATGGCAACACATGTTGCACCCGAATCATTTAGTGCCTTCACCTGTTTCCCATTCACCAACGCCATGCTCGTATAAGCCCCCATCGTTTCTGCTCCTTCAGCTTCATAGCACGATATGGTAACCTCATGTTCCACATCTTCCTCTTCTCTATCTTCAAAACACTGCATAGTGGCGACCGTATGCGACCTTGCGCCTGGTCCCATCTTATCGCATTTTGATGCATAATGTAACGTAGATCCACAATGAAAGCACCCTCCTCTTGGATCTTCTCTACCAACTTCCCTCCGTTTACTATTCCTAAAATCCCATTCATTTTTGAACCGACCTCTATCTTCGCACCTGTCCTGTTCCCTGTTCCTATTCCGTCCAAGACTACTACTTCTATTCTCACTATTGCTCTTTGCAAATTCTCTAAAACGACCTTCAGGTTCAGTGTCCCTTTCTTTGTGAATAGGTGTCCGCTTCCTCTCGCTAATTTCTCTAGCCTCCACATAATTCTGTGCTTTTTCTAGCAACGTTTCCAAATTCACCTTACCCTGCTCTTTGAGAAAGCATCTCATCTCATCATCACATGTCACTAAGAACTGATCACGCAATACCAGTGTCTCTAATCCTTTATAATCATTCTTGAATCCAGCCATTGATAACCACTGCCTCAAATATCGTCTCAATCTCTCAACATACTGAGTTACAGTTTCATCTGTGTCACGTTTAGAAGAGCGAAACTTCTTTCTATACCCATTTTCCGTGAGCTGGAATCGTTTCAACAGTTCCTCTTTTAATTTCTTGTAATCTTGTGCTTCATCTACTTCCAACCTCTCGAAAACTTGCAATGCTTTTCCGTCTAAGGATTTCACTAGTGTTAATGCCCACATTCTTTCTGGAACTTCGTATGCCATGCAGGTCCTCTCGAACCTTAATAGATAGGCATCAAGACAATCTCTGTCTTCCCTAAATACTGGCATCTTCACATTCTTGGCATTATTATTCTGTCCACTGGTTTCCCTACTATAACCATTTCCAATCCAATCATCTCTATCGCCTTGTCGTCTTTCTTGTTCCAGTTCTTTAAGTCTAATCGTTTTCTGGTTGTCTAATTCAATCCTCTTCAGATTAGCTTCTCTCTCTTCAGAACTCCTCTTTTCTTCCATCTCTAGTTCAATCCTCTTCAGATTGGCTTCTCTCTCTTCCGAATTCCTCTTTTCTTCCATCTCTAGCTTTCGTAATTCTAATTCCTCATTACGTCGTTTGTCAGCTATCTCTTCTTGACGTCTCTTGTCAGCTATTTCTTCTTCGCGTATTTTGTCAGCTATCTCTTCTTGACGTCTCTTGTCAGCTTGGATCTCTTCTTGTCTCTCTCTGACAAAATCCCTAAGCTCTTGATCCGAATAACCAAGGTCCGATCCAACTTTAATCCACTTTGCGAATTCCGCCGCCATTTGTCAAAGTTTAATTATCTTATAGACAATTCTGCGCTAGAAAATTTTCTAAAGCGCTATTTAAATTTTCGCGGTGAATCAGTTCAACCTTAGACCTGACCTCTTTGTCAACCAATAACAGTCAGTATAATTGAACTACCAGCTACGTCACACCTAATTAATATTCAAACGGCGCTTGAAGCTTATACACACGTGAGTCAAACTAATTTCTATCGTAATTAAACTATGCAATCTAATACTTCTTAGATCCCTTAGATTTACAGTCTAAAATTGTTCTAGATCCCTCGGACGAAGCCCCCAGTTTTGTAACGGAATGCTAAGACCACACTACGGCTCAATAGTTTGAGTGGAATTATATTCCAGAACCCAGAACTGAGTTCAAGTTACTCATTTGCATGCTATATTCCTATTCGCTGTAATGTAGGTTATTGACCTATATGTCACCAATCAACAAGTCGAATGTTTTATATAAAAATAATATTAGCCTATGAATATTAATATATGTCAACATGTACAGCACACAAAACCTTTCTCTAAGGGTTTGGGATAATGTTTGATTTAACACAATCTTCTATTAAATAGCCTTACCTAAAACCAGTACTGATTACAGTAATTTGAGGGATATAATTTTAATATCTACCCTCCCACGTAGAATTCTTTAGGTCTTGTAGTTATTCACCACCGGCCAGTCTTCATCGTACTCTCATCAATGGATGATCTCCAGGCTGTTGGCTTCATTTCTCGGTTGTGGATTATCATCGGACTTTTCTTCTCAAATGTTGAATTTCTTTGCGGTCGCTGCTTACTGTTTGAACAGTTTCTATTCCTTATCGTATTTACCAACTACTGCGACTTTCATTTACTGTTCGAAGTAGTCTCTGTAGATTATTTATCGTTTCGCAATGTCACGAGATGTAACTTCGTTGATCTAAGGTATACAGTGTTTAATCTAGACGTCTCTGGGGGGGGAAAGTTCCCCCCCCAGGATTGACATTTCCCCCCCCCCCAGAAAATTTGACGAAATGATATTGGTTTTTAGTTACTGCTTTCATCATTGTTTTGCATGAAGTGTTATAATATATCGTGATATTATTTATTATTATATGATTATAATGACATTATTTTATTACTATAATATATGATTCTATCATGTTAAGATGACACCTTGAAATGCATCCATTGCAATGTGGAAATTCAAAAAAGTTTCTAATGGGTCACTGAAAAAGTACAGCTATTTTGTTAAGACGACCCCCTAAAATGCTGCCATTGCAATGTGGAAATTCAAAAAGTTTCTAATGGGTCACTGAAACAGAACAGCTATTTTGTTAAGATGACACCTTAAAATGCAGCCATTGCAATGTGGAAATTCAAAAATTTTTCTATTGGGTCACTGAAAAAGTACAGCTATTTTGTTAAGACGACCCCCTAAAATGCTGCCATTGCAATGTGGACATTCAAAAAGTTTCTAATGGGTCACTCTGTCAGTACAGCTATTTTGTTAAGACGACACCTTAAAATGCAGCCATTGCAATGTGGAAATTCGAAATTTTTTCTAATGGGTCACTGAAAAAGTACAGCTATTTTGTTAAGACGACCCCCTAAAATGCTGCCATTGCAAAGTGGAAATTCAAAAAGTTTCTAATGGGTCACTGAAACAGTGCAGCTATTTTGTTAAGACGACACCTTAAAATGCTGCCATTGCAAAGTGGAAATTCAAAAAGTTTCTAATGGGTCACTGAAACAGTGCAGCTATTTTGTTAAGATGACCCCTTAAAATGCTGCCATTGCAATGTGGAAATTCAAAAAGTTTCTAATGGGTCACTGAAACAGAACAGCTATTTTGTTAGGATGACCCCTTAAAATGCTGCCATTGCAATGTGGAAATCCAAAAATGTTCTAATGGGTCACTGAAAAAGTACAGCTATTTTGTTCAGACGACACATTAAAATGCTGCCATTGCAATGTGGAAATTCAAAAAGTTTCTAATGGGTCACTGAAACAGAACAGCTATTTTGTTAGGATGACCCCTTAAAATGCTGCCATTGCAATGTGGAAATCCAAAAATGTTCTAATGGGTCACTGAAAAAGTACAGCTATTTTGTTAAGATGACCCCTTAAAATGCTGCCATTGCAATGTGGAAATTCAAAAAGTTTCTAATGGGTCACTGAAACAGAACAGCTATTTTGTTAGGATGACCCCTTAAAATGCTGCCATTGCAATGTGGAAATCCAAAAATGTTCCAATGGGTCACTGAAAAAGTACAGCTATTTTGTTAAGACGACACCTTAAAATGCTGCCATTGCAGTGTGGAAATTCAAAAAGTTTCTAATGGGTCACTGAAACAGAACAGCTATTTTGCTAAGATGACCCCTTAAAATGCTGCCATTGTAATATGGAAATCCAAAAATTTTCTAATGGGTCACTGAAAAAGAACACCTATTTTGTTAAGACGACACCTTAAAATGCTGCCATTGCAATGTGGAAATTCAAAAAGTTTCTGATGGGGAGGGGCGTATCCCCCTCCCCATTACCCCTCCCTCTCCCAGTCTCGGTGCTATGCGCATCACGAGCGTCCTTCGGACGTTCAAATGTCTCCCCCCCCAGAAACCCCAATTCCCCCCCCAGAGGAAGGGGACTAGATTAAACACTGTAAGGTATACGCTGTAAACTGCAACGCATACACGCTCTTACCGGTAAGTACAGCGCTATATCGATCGTACGTTACGCTCGTTGACCTTCATTATAGTCCACACCTTAGGACACTAAGCGTTCGTTATTCGGCTTCCAATCGTCCCGAATGTCACGAAATCACACGATAATGTTCGACAACAATTACCAACTTCTTGCGATCGCTCAAACCTCCGCCATTACGTCCTTCTTCTCCAGCCTCCCTAGATGCTCTTTGCGCAGGCGTAGCAGACGATCCTTTTGTTCGCCTCCCATTGGCTGACTGACCGAATGTTGCTATATCTCGAAATGTTTGCCCCTGTTTAATATATATTTTTGCCCCTAAGTACTGGTTCTAGTACTGGTTAATTAATTAAACAGAGCAATGTGAAAGTTCTGAATCAAATCATTAATTAATCATTAACTAGGGCCTCTTCCTAACTTAACATGTGTAGTTAACATTCAACAATATGTATAGCAGGGTAAGAACGTATGGGTGTGATCAAGGATATCGCTACAATGCCAGGTTAGAATCCGTGGGGTGGCGTCAAAACTATAAGACAATATTATGGTTCTACTATGGATAATGGGATCGTGCAGCTGCGCAGCAAGTAAATTGTATTATTTCAATAGTCTTGGATAGACTGCTGCAGAGTATAAGCCAATACAGGGCAAGCGGAAAACTGCTGAGATTGACAGGGGGCGACAGAGGTGATGGAAGGACCGAATCATGGTAGGCACATTTCGAGAGGTTGTTCCAAAAGTAGTTATAGGCATATCCATGGAGTGATTACGGATTTGGGGGGGGGGGAGAGAGAGAGAGAGAGAGAGAGAGAGAGAGAAGAGAGAGAGAGAGAGAGAGAGAGAGAGAGAGAGAGAGTGAGAGAGAGAGAGAGAGAGTGAGAGAGAGAGAGAGAGAGAGAGAGAGAGAGAGAGAGAGAAAGAGAGAGACAGAGACAGAGAGGGAGGGAGAGAGAGAGAGAGAGACAGAGAGGGAGGGAGAGAGAGAGAGAGAGGGGAGAGAGGGGAAAAGACAGATATACAGACAGATGCAGATAGGGAGACAGACAGAGACAGACCGAGACAGCTAGATACAGAGACAGAGAGAGGGGCAGAGATCAGACAGAGTCAGATACAGAGACAGAGAAAAGAGAGATTGAGAGAGCGAGTACGGCAGTGTATGCATGCAATTAAGAGTTGCGATTTTGTAAGTGTACGTGCAGGGTCGTAACCCAATTAACCATGGACGCCCGCACACAGGGGCAAGGGGTACTTGCCCCCTGGAAAATTGGCACCTACGTTTTAACTACTACTTTTGGGTTTTAACAAATTTCTTTGCATTAATGCACCAATGATACGAATGATACAGGCAGTGAAAGTCAGAAATCTACGTATACAGAGATCTCTATAGCAATAGACATACTTTTCTTTTTTAAACGTGACTTGGTCCGTGTGGATGACTACACGATAAAACACGAAGCATTTAAAGTTATTTGCACGATCAGTAATTAAAAGCGGCGCTATAGAATTATTTTGGTGTGGTGGTGTGGGGTTGGGGCCGGAGCGGGTCGAATCCTAAATTTCCCGGGCAACGCCGGGCACCCCAGCTAGTAATATTAATAAAAATAAAATATAGTAATAACACTAATAATAATAACAATAGCAATAACAATAACAATAATATTAATACAAATAAAATAATAATAACAATAAAGCCTGAGGGATCGTTTATACCTTGGGCGCTAAAAAACAATAATAATAATAATAACAATAATAATAATAACAACAATAATATTAAAATAATAAAATAATAACAATGTGTGTAATGTGAATAACCGAACGATTGACAGAAGTTCTGAACTTGTGACGGCTATCGATCTTCATAAAGCCTATAGCTGCTATGGTTTTAATCAATCAGACGTTCGGTCAGAATTTCATCGAGACGTGCTATCGCTGGTCGATGGTTTCTTTACGCGTCCAATTGACCAGTTTGGGGTCAGTGGAGTCCAGTGGTTGAGTGCTGGATCGTCAACGGAAAGGTCGACAGTTCGAATCCCCACCAGAGTAGAAATTTGTTCCGAGAATTGATCGTCGAAAATTGGTTTCTTCTTTTCGTCTTAGCAACGTAATGAGCTACTGCGATAAAATCTCAGAAGCTCCTCGTCGTAAAATGGAGAGCTTTAAATTCGAAGAAAATTGTGTACGCTTGTCCGTGCGTGTGTGCGTACGTACATGATGTACATTGTATGTATTTATGTACATGTATGTACACTTGTTCTAGCGCCCCTTCAAGCTACCTACTCAGAGGCGCTTCCGACTACAGAGCGGACACTGCATCGGAGTTTCACGCCGAAGCGCTGAGCAATTGCGGGTGAAGGACTTGCCCAAGGTCCGTATACGCGGCGACTTGAGGTGGATTAGAATCTGCAACCCTTCGGCTGCAAGGCAATGAACATACCCACTACACAACCGCGCCCCGCATGTATGTAGGTTCCCGGACAATTCGGAGCGGACAGTTCGGAGCAGACACGGACTATAATAATTCTTATCAGTCCGACTTCCATTGAAGTAGGAGTTATTTTCATCAATCTAACGTTTATTTAAGCAACAATGGGTTACTTTTATCAATCCAATTTCTGTTTAAGCAAACAATTTCGCCGATCCGGTCCGAATTGCTTGCTTGCTCCGAATTGTCCTGTCCGAATTGTCCGGTTTCCAATTGTCCGGCTCGAATTGTCCGGACATCATGCATGCATAAGTGTATGTGTATGTACGCACGTGTGTATGATTTAAATGTCTGTCCGACTATCTGTCTCTGTTCGTGTCTGTCTGTCTGTCTGTCTGTCTGTCTGTCTGTCTGTCTGTCTGTCTGTCTGTCTACCATCTATATAGCATTATAGCTATGCACTCAGCAGAGTTTGTATCTGATTGATTTTCTTGAACGTCATCTTTTCTTCTTAATCCTTTTCGTCGAATGTATTCAAATTTCTTTATTTTCTCAAAATTAATTTCCTTCGTTATTTCCCTGAAATTCCCTCTCTCAGTGTCTGCCTTTGTATACGTGTACTTTCCTAAGGATTCGACTGTCTCTTCCTGCTTGTCTCTGTGCATATGCGTGCCTTGTTATGCGTCTTTGTATGCTCCTATATCCTGATGCTTCTCTTGTTTAGTCGCTGGATCAGAGCCAGCTGGAGTTTGTGTATTCCTCGATGTTCTTCTCGCTCTCTTTCTACGTCTCTCTCTCCCTGTCGTCAATCCTCTTGTCCCAATTCTTGTCTGGTCTCTGTGTAGACTTGTATCTCTCCTCCTCTATCCCCTCTGTCTCTGTCTCTGTCTCTGTCTGTGTCTCTGTCTTTGACTTTGTCTCTGTCCTTGTCTCTGTCTTTGTCTCTGTCTTTGTCTGTCTCTGTCTTTGTCTTTGTCTCTGTCTTTGTCTCTGTCTCTGTTTTTGTCTCTGTCTCTGTCTCTCTCTCTTTCTCTCTCTCTCTCTCTGTCTGTCTCTCTCTCTCTCACTCTCTCTCTCTCTCTCTCTCTCTCTCTCTCTCTCTCTCTCTCTCTCTCTCTCTCTCTCTCTCTCTCTCTCTCTCTCTCTCAGTCTATCTCTCTCTCGCTGCCTTTCTCCTACGTGCCATCCATCGCTTCCGTTTCTCGTCCTGTCTCCTCTGCATCTTCTTGTTCCTACCCTCTCCTCCTTTCTCCTTCTATTTCTCCCTCTGCCTTCTTCCCTCCCCTTCCCTCCCCTCATTCTGCTTCCCTTCGTCTCTGCCTCCTTCCCTCTCTCTACGCCTTTTCTCACTCACTTCCTGCCGTTCTCCCCATCTCCTTCCCTCTCTCCCTCCATGCTTCCCTGTCTTCCTCAAATCGCGTCCATCCTTGACTCCGGAAGCAAGAAACTCGTCCCGCATCCACGCTCATCTGGGTTTCTTTCCATTCGGACGCGGAATGGGCGGGACGGTGAGCCGGAGCGGGGAAGAGTAGCATCGGCCCTGGGAGAGGATGAAGGTGAGGAGGGTATGACGGAGAGGGAGTGAATAGATTGGGCGGGAGCCACTCGCTATGCACGGCCGTGAATGCGAGGATTTGAGAATAAGCTACGGCCACTGTGGGATGAACTGCGGTCTAGAGCCTCCGTAACGGTTGCGGAGGATGGAGAGAATGGGAAGGAGGAAGGGAGGAGGTGGAAAAGGAGGAAGAAGTGGAGTGGGATCGATTAGGCGGATGAATCAGAGAAGGGAGGAATTGAAGGAATTTGGATGGAGATGACGATGGCGAAGTGGAGGATGCGCTCGTGAGTAAGCAAGTGCCCTGCGCTTGGCTTTCGAGTGGCGCTTTAGAAATTAGGAGATTACGATTATGATTATGGAGGATGCTATGGGAAAGGGAAGAAGAAGGGAACGAGGAAGTGGAATGGAGAAAAGGAAGACGAGGAAGATGAGGAGAAAAGAAGGTGGTAATCAAAAGAGTCTATATATACACATATATATATATATATATAAGGAAAAGGAAGAAGATAAAAATAAAAAAAACTGCATGGAAAGAGGAGAGATGGGTTAGATAGGAGGAAGGCAATGAGGTTGGAGGATGAAGGAAGGAGGAGGAGGAGGAGAAGGAAGGAAGAATGCGGACGAGCTGCAGTATATATGGGATGGAAAAGAAGAATTGGGAGGCGGTTAAAAGATGCTGAATGAGATGACGAGGAAGCAGATTGGTCTGACCTGGAGTATATAGGAGGAGAGGCGGGATGGGCTTGAGGACGGAGAAGAGACTGAGAAGAAGGAGGAGGAAGGAGGAAGAGGAGATGGAGGAGTAGGAGGGAAATGGATGAGGAAGATGAGGAAGAGGAGGAAGAGTAGGAGGGAGAAAGGAGGGAGAAAGGAGAGAGAAAGGAGGAAGAGGAGGAAGTGAGGAAGAGGAGTTGGAGGGGAAAGAGGAGGAAGAGTAGGAGGAGAAAGAAGGGAGCAAGGAGGAAGAGGAGGAAGAGGAGATGGAGGAGTAGGAGGGAAATGGAGGAGGAAGATGAGGAAGAGGTTGAAGAGGAGAAGGAGGACGAGGAGGAAAAGGACGAGGAGTTGGAGAGGAAGGAGAAGGAAGAGTAGGAGGAGAAAGGAGGGAGAAAGGAGGAGGATGGAGGATGGGGAGGACGGAAGTTAGAGGAGGTAGAGGGGAAGAGGAGGATGAGCTGGAGGCTGGAGGGCTGGAGAAGGTTGGTTGGTTGGTCGGTCGGTCATCATCATGCGGGGTCTGATTATTCGAATCTCCTGAGGAAAGTTTGCATTCAAGAAGAGCGGATCAATAAAGACCTTAACTGTCGGCGAGATAAAGTCCAGACCAATGGGGCAGAGAGGAATTAGGAGGATGCCACTAAACATGCTGCTGAGGCTGCTGCTACTGCAGCTGCTGCTGCTGTAATGCGGTTGTGGATGACCGTTGGAGGCATCTTGTAACGACGGATTGATTGCAAGGCACACGTATTGAAACATGCGCAAAAGCATGATGTCAATTATAAGGTCAGACAAGAAACTAAGGAACAAAGACTCAAGCGCAAACAGGAATATGACCTAACAGAATACACTGTTCAAGTATATAATAGTACAATGTGAAAACACAAAACATGAAAATACCAGACACTGCAGGAACGTACTCGACCAAAAAAATACCCAGAGAAATGCCAAGACAGATAAGATAAAATCGACCTACTCAAAAACGGAAAAATGCCCTAGCACAAAAAATTTGCAGACACAATGTCATGGCAGTAATATACCCAGAAAACAGCGGAATTCCAAAACACCAAACGGAAAAATGACTAAAAAAGCCCCACCCAAATGTCCAAACAGAAAACAGGAAAATACCCAATGACAAACCGGAAACTACCCAGTGGCAAAACAGGAAAATGCTAATGACAAAACAGAAAAAATACCCAAATGGGGAACAGGAATGTGAAATAGGAATGTATTCACATTTGAGGCATGGGTTTCATGACACTGCCAAACACAGAACAGAAAATAACACATAACAGGAATATAGCAAAACAAAAAGAAAACAAGAAAAGTAGGCTACATGAGGCAGGAATATAACAAACCAAAAAATATCGAAACCGAACAAACAGAGAAATATCAAATACATATTTATTTACATGTATGCATGTCAGCAGATATGCATTTATGTATTTATGTAAATACGCATATTTGCCTGTTTGTTTGTACTGTACATGTGCATCTATGAATGCAACTACGTGCATACGGGTACATCTCTGTATCAATCCCAGCATTTTTTTTATAGAGCCTTTAAGTACTTGTCAATATATGTAGCATATTGCTGCGAGGGATCATTCAGTAGATGTATGACTATTTCGGATCGATAGTAACGGGGATAAAGGATTTGGAGCTCCATCGCTTGATCCCTCTGGATTTGATCGCATGAAAGCGCTAGATAAATAAAAAAAGACAACATAGTCATTTTGGCAGTTTTGTCCATCTGTCTGTTTTCAGTTAAAAATTCGTAACATATATACTTAGTCTGTCACAATTTTCCTTCCTTTGAAATCTCCTTTCTATTATTTGTGGGGCGTGGTTGTGTAGTGGTGGGTTCGATGTCTTGGAGTTGGAGGGTTTCCGGTTCGAATCCACCTCCAACCGACGCGTGGGGACCTTGAGCAAGTCCCTCACTCACAATAATTGCTCGTGCGCCTCGGCGTTAAACTCCGATGCAGTGTCCGCGCTGTAGTCGGTAGTGTCTCTGTCTTTCTGTGTAGAGAGCTTAAAGGATCGCCATATAGGCAACTGCCAGAAATAAATAAAGAAAGAAAGAAATCTCCTCTAGGTGGGAAATCTTTCACTTAAATTCATGTCTATTGTTTATTCTCTCTGGCAGTGGCGCTACCACGTCAGGGCAATAATGTCCACTCCAGGATTGCGTTTGATTCCATCCAGTGTGAGAATTGTGGAAAAATAACTGGGGGGGGGGCGTTGGCCTATGATAAACTTGGAATTGGGGTGTGAAAAACAGAGTTTACTATATGGGGCACTAAGAAAGACTCGGGGGGTTGAAACCCTCCAACCTCCCGGCAATTCTCACCCTGATTCCATCGGAGTTTTTGCTAGAAATACCTGGAACCCAGGAATCGAGATAGTGAGAAATCTTAATTTTTAGTCTGAATGGCCGACCATTAAAATTAATTGGACGCTTGGTTACAGCTGTTAACTCTCAATTTTCTGAGTTGTTTTGTTGTTAGTCGGTTGACAGGTCTCGTCTGTTACACCCACAAGTTTTAACCATATATATAATTATATATATATGTTATATATACATAATTATATATAATATATATTAACTGAAAGTAGACTGACTTGGGTATACACTATACAGTAGGGTGGAGTGAATCCGAGTGAAAAACAATTTTTTCTCGAATTTCAAAATCCGTTAGTGATCAAAAGTTGCGTATGGTATCACAGAATTGCTACAAAAATTTTGAAATTTTTATGTTGACGTCTTCTGCCCTCTACCGGACGATTTAAGGACGCCATATTGATTTTAAATACTGTCAGGCATTTTTAGACCAGGCTTGGTATCTGAAAATTCCAATGTTAGAAGCAAGTCATGTAACAATTTGCTAACTGGTGTTTTTAGACTAATTTGACCCTCAGAAAAACGAAAATCGCAGTTAGCAATCTGGATTATTAGCGATTCCATGGGAAAACAAGATGGCGGACAAAATGGCTGCCAATTACTTCAGATGACTAAAAGTAAAGCATTTTATGTGACAGAAACACGGTTTTAGGCTCTAAATTAAGATTATAGGGTTCAAGGAATGCAATGGAATCAAAGATATATATGTAGCACTTCAAAAAATCAAAATGGCGGACAAAATGGCGGCCAGAATCTTAAAATGGCAATTGATGAAGTCATGTATGCAATGGAATCATGATTTCAGGGTCTGAGTCAACATTTTCGAGGTCAACAAATATGATGAAGCCAATGTCATTCAGGTAGCACTGCACGAAAACCAAAATGGCGGACAAAATGGCGTCCATATCCTGGAATTGGCTATTAGTGGAGTTCTGTATGTAATTATTTAGTATTGAAATCACGCTTTGTTTCATATGTTGGCATTATCTTTCTAGCTTCAAGTCTTGCGCGAACTAATCCATCTCTTGCATGCTGTCCAACAACCAGCAATGATGACTCTGTAACTGTCTTGACAGACCTCTCGACTGCTTGAGTATGGCATGGAAACTTTGGAAAGCGAAGTAAATCAATCGCGGAGTCGTCGGCATTGTGGATCAACTGTTCCAGGTCGTCATCATTTATGTCCTTCGTTAGAGGTGGCTCTGTCACTTCACATGACTGCCAGTCAATTAATTCTGTATAGTCGGCTGCATGAAAGTTCAAACTTGGGGGGTGAAATATGCGAATTCCTCTCTGAGGCTTCTTACTCGATCGCGCCTTCATTATCCTTCTGAATCCTAATTCTCGAATTGATTTTCTCTCATCCGTGATCATTGAAAGAAGTACATTTTCAGGATGAGCAAAGAAGGCGTTTCTCTGAATAACTGGATCAACTATTGACTTTAAATAATCAGGCAAGTATCGTGATTTGTTAGCAAGCATCCACAGATGCTTCGCACCATCTTTGCAGGAGGGTTTGGACTTTACTGCAAACCAAACAGGGGCGTAAACTTTCAATACGAACTCAGTAATTGTCGAGAGACAGTTGCTTGGCTCTTTCGTGGCAACGTATAGGCGTAGTATTCTGTTAGCTAAAGTCAACCAACGAGACATTACTAGTTTTCCAGGACTTCGATGCAACAGTGCCTCATCGCATATACCACTAGATACAGCTTGAGACATGTCGTACAAGTATCTCTGGTCTGTACTGAGATCCTGCAGAACAGAGTCAGGTAGCACTTGTAAATCGCATTCAATTTGCTGGAATTTAACCATTGGCATGTTCTCACATCGTTGAACTTGTGTTCCAAGTTCGCCTGAAAAGCTTCGTGGTCCGGCAGTACTGCCATCAAGTTGCTCGAAGAGGTGACGTAACGGTAGCTCGTTGCTATGTAATAGGCATATGAACCAGTGGAGTGGACGCTTAAGATGTACTTCTAACAATCTGATAATACCACCCTTATGTCCTGTGTTGACAGCCGTTCCATCGCATCCCATGACAGCCAATAATTCCATGCTTATCTTTCTTTCTTCGAAGAAATCCAGTATGGCCTGCTTTATACACTCAGCACTGCCACGCACTGGAGCAATATGTCCCAAATAGTTCGAGTCGGGTTCTTCAATCAATACTATGTGTTCTTCAATAACAGTCCTGCGATGTAACTTACCTCCAATATTTTCCTGCAGTAGAGTCTTGTCTTTTCTGCCGTCGAAGTATAGACCGCGAAGATCCGAAGAATGGCTTGCGGATTCCTGAAGCAAATCTTCACGCAGTCTTTTTCTTTCTCTTCGGAGTTTGGAACGGTCAATAACCTCAGATTTATCGCCAGTTGTTACTATTCCGAAATCTGTAAGTAGGCTCGAAGCAATGTCTGCTGCTGCTCTGTCAGATATTCCATATCTCTCTGACGCTTGTGCCGTGTTCGTCAGTCGTCGTCTTTGTTGTGAGTGTTGAGTTTTGGCGATTTTGTTGTCTTCCATTTCTTCCTTGCCTGCTGAAGATCCATTATCGGTTTCGTCACCTTCAAGGTTTTTGTCAGATGAATAATGTTCATCAAGCTCATCAACCGACCTTGATGTTGAAGCACCGCTTGATGTAAGTCGCATCGCTTCGTCCTTCTTTCGTTGTGCTCTAAGCATAAGTTTTTCTGTTTTCGGCCGGTCGATTGACCCTATCATCATTGTCCTTACAGTTCTTTGGTCTTTTAGAAATTGTCTTTCTTCCACCGGAATCTTTCCTTCTTTTGGACATTTACATGCGGCTGGATCTGAGCACTTGCAACTGGCAATGTCAAACAACGTATTTATTGCATGTTCTCTGAATTGTGCGACCTTCTGCTCGTAGTTGGCACTTCTTTTACATGCGGGGTATCGGATTAACTTTAGATACTGATCATGATGGATTCGCACAAGTTTAGTGATTCGATCTATCGTAACAGTCGGGACAGAGGCCCGTGTCCAAATTTCTTTCACTTTTTTAACTAGAACACTGACAATTTCGAATGCTTCGGGCTCTTTAACTGGATGTTTACGTAAATCAAGCCTTACCCATTGGTAGTCCTCAAGAAGATCTCGAATAGTTGGTAAGACATCTAGTTTCATTCGCTTTGCAACTCCAAATATTGGACAGATGCTCACTTTTCTCTGAAGTCTTAAGCGACTCTCAGCCATGTTGCTTCTACAGTTTGCTAAGAAAATGAAATTCTATTAGAATGTATTTAAAGAATACTACGAATACTACTAAGAATACATAATAGTTTAGGTCACGTCACGATGATGGAATTCTATCACTTTGGTTGACGTAAACATGAAATATTGCAGGCTAAATTGCCTGACAGTACTGAAAATCAATATGGCGTCCTTAAATCGTCCGGTAGAGGGCAGAAGACGTCAACATAAAAATTTCAAATTTTTTGTAGCAATTCTGTGATACCATACGCAACTTTTGATCGCTAACGGATTTGAAATTCGGGAAAAAATTTTTTCACTCCACCCTACTATACAGTTTGCGTATTGTTAACTTTCAAACGAAGATATTTTGATCTTGTAGCAAGATGTTGAATGCTATATGCACAGTCTCTAATCTATTCTAATGTAATCCAATCTAATATAATCTAATCTAATCTAATATAATATAATATACGAGGAAGAGGAAGAGGAAGAAGAAAGTGAAGAAGAGGATGGTGATGGTGAAGAAGAAGAAGAAGAAGAAGAATAGGAAGAGGAATAGGAATCGGAAGAGGAAGAAGAAGGAAAAAAGAGGAGGAGGAGGAGTATGAAGAAGAAGATTACGAAGAAGAAGAAGAAGAAGAAGAAGAAGAAGAAGAAGAAGAAGAAGAATAGGAAGAGGAAGAGGAGGAAGAAGAAGAAGATGAAAAAGAAGAAGAAGAAGAAGAAGAAGAAGAAGAAGAAAGTATACATTTTGAAAATGAAGAAGTGACTTCATGCATAAAACGGTTAGAAATGAAGCAGCAAAGAAAAGATGTAAGATGCAGAGAATTATTGTATAAAACGAAGAAACCGAAGAAGAACAGAGATGACGAGGCCGAAGAAATAGCAACGAAGAAATAGCAACGAGGAAATAGCAACGAAGAAATAGCAACGAAGAAATGGCAACGAAGAAATAGCAACGAAGAAATAGCAACGAAGAAAAAGCAACGAAGAAATGGCAACGAAGAAATAGAAACGAAGAAATCGCAACGAAGAAATAGCAACGAAGAAATAGCAACGAAGAAATAGCAATAGATATCGCGAGATTGTGACGCCTGAGGCGTAGCAATAAAAACAGATGATGAAAGTCTGGAGGAAGGAGACACAAGGAAACTTTTGGAAAGACATAGAGGGGACGGACAGACAGAGGTAGACAGACAGACAGACGGGCGGACAGGCAGACAGAGAGGGGCAGACAGAGAGGGGCAGACAGAGAGGGGCAGAACGACAGTCGAGTGAATTCTGTGTCCTAATCATCAGGGACCTAATAGAATTTGTCTGCAGTCACTGAGTTTATTAGGCGCTGCTTTGAACAATCGATTGGTCGGGGATTCGCCGCTCTTTGTCTGTCTGTCTGTCTCTCTCTGTCTCTCTCTGCCTGTCTGTCTCTCTCTCTCTGTTTCTGTCTCTCGCTGTATGTCGCTCTGTCTCTATCTTTGTCTTTGTGTCTGTTCCTCTCTCTGTCTCTGCCTCTCTCTCTGCTGTCTCTCTCTCTGTCTCTATGTCTCTCTCATCCTCCCTCCATCCCTCCATCTATCTGTTCGTGTTAACAGTCTAGAGACAGAATCCAGCATCAGCATCAGCAGCATCAGCAGCGTTTGTGGCATCTTCGTCGGATGAAGAAAAGACGCAGATGCGACTCTCGTGCAATTTGTGCCTCTGCAGTTTGTTAGGAGCGCAGCAAAGGCACCACGAGAGGAGGAGGACGACGAGGAGGAGGAGGACGAGGAGGAGGACGAGGAGGAGGAGGATAATAAGGAGGAGGAGCAGAAGGAGGAGAAGGGAGAGGAGGAGAAGGAGGAGGACTACAAGGAGGAGGACAAGGAGGAGGAGGAGGACGAGGACGAGGACAAGGAGAAGACGAGGACAAGGAGGAGGAGTAAAAGGACGAGGAGGACGAGGATGAGGACGAGGAAAAGGACGAGTAGGAGGAGGAGAACGAGATGGGTGTAGAGGGTTGATGTGGCGGCGGTGGCAGAGGCTCTGGTCCCATCACGGATCCTACTTCTGCTGCTGCTTTATCTTTGGTCGTTATCTTTTGGTGCTTCTGCCTCTTTCCTTTGATGCTACGCAGTTCATCGTCTGCAGCCGTATCTCTGATCGTATCTATAGCGATATATATGTAGATATACCGACGAGTCGTATCTGCAGGAATCTCTTTGCTCGCCTGTCTGTCTGTCTGTTTGTCTGTCTGTCTGTCTGTCTGTCTATATGTCTGTCTGTCTGTCTGTCTGTCTGTCTGTCTGTCTGTCTGTCTGTCTGTCTGTCTGTCTATCTATCTATCTATCTATCTATCTATCTATCTATCTATCTATCGATCTATCTATCTATCTATCTATCTATCTATCTGTCTGTCTGTCTGTCCGTCCGTCCGTCCGTCCGTCCGTCCGTCCGTCCGTCCGTCCGTCCATCCATCCATCTATATCTATCTATCTACTAATCTATCTATCCATCCATCCATTTCTTTCTCTACCACTCTCTCCTCTTCCCTCCCTCTTCATCTATTCTTTCATATCGAGTAGTTCCTAATTGTCATGGCGTGTTTACACTTCCGTGTATTTGTAAGGGTTTTCCGTGGTTCTGCTGTCTGTATGCGCGCCTATCTCTGTCTGTCTCTGTCTCTTTCTCTGTCGAATACTTTATTCACTCTTCTTCTTGCCTCTAGGACCCGAGGCCTTGTTTGCTCATATTGTTCCGATGTATGAGTTCGGCACATGGGCGTTTCATTCACGAATTTATCGTCTTTCTGCATTGGTTGACTGTGTGTGTTTGTGTGTGTGTGTGTGTGTGTGTGTGTGTATGTGTGTCTCCCTCTCCCTCTCTCTCTCTATCACTCAAGCACACTTCAGACGACACACACTCATGCATTGAAGCATTCACTCGGACAGACAGGCGCAAGTGCACGTGCATTATCTCTCTCTCTTTCTCTGTATGTCTCTGTCTTTGCTTCTGTTTATCTGTCTGTCTCTCTCTCTCTCTCTCTATCTGCCTGCCTCTGCCTCTGTGTATCTCTGTCTCTACACATGCTCTCTCTGAGAGAGACATTTATCTGTCTCTCTCTCTCTGCCCCTCTCTGTCTCTCTCTGTCTTTTTGTCTGTCTTTTTGTCTGTCACGTCTCTCTCTGTCTTGTAAGTGTCTGTCTCCCTTTGTCTGTCTATCTGTGTCTCTGCCTCTTTCTCTGTCTCTCTCTGTCTCTCTTTCTGTCTGCCTTTCTGTCTGTCTGTCTGTCTCTCTCTCTCTCTCACACACACTCTCTCTCTCTCTCTCTCTCTCTCTCTCTCTCTCTCTCTCTCTCTCTCTCTCTCCTCTATCGCTCCTCTTTTCTTTCAAACTGAACATACAATATCAGACATTATACTAGCGCACATAATAGCAGACTGCTAATAACAGTACATTATGTTTCCTCCGCGTGCCTATAATAATTATACACTGAATACGCTGGTTCCCTGCTGTTATTTAGCAGCTTAATAGACCTTGCTTGTGATTTAAAAGGCTTTAACAAGGCAGCAATTACCTTGTCTGTTTTGGTTAATTTATAGGCCTACTATGTGCGAATTACCGTGTCGTATACAGTCCTCGCACAATAATTATCAACATCTTTGATATTCTACCTTGTATAATTATATACCACAACCATAGGCTATGTTGCGATTGTAGCATAAGCTTACACCAGCGTTACACCTATCTGACGAGTCATGATGTCCAAGTAATTTCAGTTTAGGCTATATGGCGGTCCATTACAATAATGGACTAAAAGACTGGAAATGATATCCATTATGCTAACTCAGAGCGGTTTGATGCCATGTGTTGTATTTATGTTGCCTAGCAACTATTGTTAACAGTCTATAATATAATACGACGGCTCCGTTAAGATGGCGTTCACTTTGATGTCTGAGCACGTATCTAGCTGACCTGCACAATAATTAACTATAGTAAAATACATATTATACGCGTATAACTATAAGGAATAGAGAAGACAGTTATCGAGTTACAATTTCAAAGTTGTTCATATTGCTGCATCTCCTTTCACTATTTTGTAATTCAGTGTCATACAATGTAACAGCAGCGCCCGCAGGCGTACGCACAAGTTTACGCAAGTGCGTACAGCGCTAAAAGGATAAAAAATAATAATAAATTACAAATCAAAACGTAAAATATTATAAGCTATGGAATTCTTATGACTAAATAAGGTCATCAGTTTTTTCGGCGGATGGAAAAGTATGTTTTTGGGAAAATCGAGACCGATGACAAAAAATTCTGTATCCGCCCTTGGCTGTGCGCAAGGGCGGATACAGAAATTTTCGAAGGGGGCCAAAATTTTTGGTGTTGCCGGCGAAAATTTTTTTTTTACCGCTGAAAAAACTGATGACCTTTTTTTTTTTTTTTTTTTTAGTCATCGGCCAATTTTTTTGAAAAAAGTACTTGTTTTGAAACCAAATGGGGGCCACGTCCCATGCAATTTTTAAATGGGGGGGCCATGGCCGGATTGGCCCCCCTGGATCCGCCCTTGGCTGTGCGTACAAGAAAAAAATCCTGGGGGCGCCGCTGCAAAGTAAGGTCTGTATAATGTATAGTATAGTATAGTATAGTATAGTATAGTATAGTATAGTATAGTATAGTATAGTATAGTATAGTATAGTATAGTATAGTATAGTATAGTATAGTATAGTATAGTATAGTATAGTATAGTATAGTATAGTATAGTATAGTATAGTATAGTATAGTATAGTACAGTACAGTAGGCTATAGTACAGTATAGTATAGTATAGCATAGTATAGTATAGTATAGTATAGTATAGTATAGTATATTATAGTATAGTATAGTATAGTATAGTATAGTATAGTATAGTATAGTGTAGTGTAGTGTAGTGTAGTGTAGTGTAGTGTAGTGTAGTGTAGTGTAGTGTAGTGTAGTGTAGTGTAGTGTAGTGTAGTGTAGTGCAGTGCAGTGCAGTGCAGTGCAGTGCAGTGTAGTGTAGTGTAGTGTAGTGTAGTCTAGTGTATACTGTAGTGTAGTGTAGTGTAGTCTAGTGTAGTACAGTACAGTACAGTGCAGTGCAGTGCAGTGCAGTGCAGTACAGTACAGTATAGTATAGTACAGTACAGTACAGTACAGTAGGCTATAGTATAGCATAGCATAGCACAGTATAGCATAGCACACTATATAAATTAGTACAGGATAGTATAGCATAGCATGGCATAGCATAGCTATTGCATAGCATAGGATGGTATGTTATAATATGGCATGGTATGGTATGGTATGGTGTAGTGTAGCATAGTCTTGCATAGCGTGGCATATATACTTATATAGTATGGCATGCTTTGAAAAAATTGATGGTTAAGAGTGGGCGATTCTCTCTCCTGATATATAATCATGATCCGCTTACTTACTAGATGTTTACTCACTTGTAACTTACCTTACTCACTCGCTTATACTTACTTGCTTGCTTACTGGTTACTCCCATACTAACTCACTCGCTTACTTACATACTTAACAGTTTCTTGTTTATTTCTTTATTTATAAAGGAAAACTTTCTTTATTTATAACGGAAGATGATTTTGCTGATTGTGCTTAACATGTCATGTTGAAAGTCGCTTGTCTATATATGTTTGATTCGTTTGTTGACATCATTTTGTTTCAGTTCAGAATTGATTTATTTGGAGCCTTTTTTATTTGTTTTCTTTGAAGTGCGTTGGTGCAGCTGGGAAGTGCTTCA
>OX457046.1:32847768-32905268 GCA_949752735.1 Lumbricus terrestris | reverse complement strand
AAGATTCCGGCCGGATTACTAAAAAAGGTCATCAGTTTTTTCGGACGGGAAATTTAAGAAACACCCCCGAAATCAAATCCTGACTACGGCCTTGTTTGCACCCATTTATTATTTTTATTACAGCAATTTGATATAGCGCTCCTTCAAGGTTGTCTACTCAGGAGTGCTCCCACCCCGGTCGAAAGGTGAGAAATGAGGCAGAGAGGACAAAATGCGTTTGACGAAAAGTATAGCAGCAATATGCCCTATTTACGAGTCTGTCTGACCTGGGATCAAAAATGCCTGTACCTATCTAAGAGATTTTGTTTTGACTGAGCGCATAATTATGAATAAACTCATACTCGATACCTGGTGGTAGCCTATTCTGAAAGGCTGTGACTAGGGGACCGCCAGGCGGCTGTCGTATTTCAATTACTAGGGGACCGCCAGTCACGTGTAACCTGTCACATGACCCGAAAGCGTTGTTATCTTTAATAAATCCAACTTCTAGTTTGCCGAAAATCCTTTTAATCGATCCAGCTTCTCTTTAGGCAAGAATTTGTTCGATAAATCCCGCTTCTATTTCGTCAGCAAATATTTTCATCCATTTTTCATTGAAAATTATTGTTCATCAATCCAGCTTCAGAATGACTGCACTAACCCTAAAACTAACCCTAACCGACCCTCACGACGCCTAACCTGAGCCCTAACCGACCCTCACACGATAAATCCCGCTTCAATTTCGTAAGGAAATATTTTTCATCGAATTTATAAAAAAAAGTTACTTGCTACCGAGTCATTATAGAATATAACCCAATTTTGAAGTTCGATTTTTCAAGAAAAAGTTCTTGTAACTAACCCTACCCTATCCCTAACCCTGACCCTATCATGTATCTGAAGATTGGTTACTTACTCTGTCCTTAAAACAAGAAAAAACAAGAAAACTTTTGTCCGACATAAAACAAGCAATCGATAACTGCCGCCATTATTCAAGAATGAAGACTCGTGACTCGGGTCATGTGACAGGTTACATGTGACTGGCGGTCCCCTAGTAATTGAAATACGACAGCCGCCTGGCGGTCCCCTAGTCACTTCGATTCTGAAATTCTGAGAAAATCCAAGAAGTGTGGATAGCGCACTTTGATGAAAAAACGACGTAATCGGTTTTAGATTCCATATAATGTAGGCCTATAGACCTGCACGGGCAGAATAGTTAGAGGCGTATAGCCTAGCTGCCCTAGCACTATGAAGCCATAAAAATTGTGGTTCCATTTCGGGAGGATTTGCAATGGTCATGGTGGCAAAATAGGCCACAAAGAATTAGCTTGAAGAAATTCAAGAACTTTCCAATCCGGGGAAAATTTGAACTTTGAGTACGGAAAGACCCTAAAGCCTACTAAGTCAGCTAGCTACCCCTAGACCAGGCAAGGGGCTCTGAATAGCGTGCGCACATTTAAATTATTATTATTATCGACTTTTTATATAGCGCACCTTCAACGTAATCTACTCAGAAGCGCTCCTATTCCAAAACGGCTGATAAAGGGAGATTTTAAGCGGAAAAGAAACATTGTAGTGTGAGCTCTAGGTACAAGGCTGAGTGCAACAGGGAGCCATTCCAAAACTGGCAACGTTGGTTAACCTATAACCTACATGTATATAATATTACTCTTGGTTTTTATATAACGCACCTCTTAAGCTTTATGTCAATCTACATTTATATTTAGGCTTTAGCCTACATTCCAAATAGAAACATTAGCCAACATGTAGCGGTTTAGTTCTCTCCCATTTTGTCACCTTCATTTTCTGTCAATGATAGATTTATTTTAGTTTATTTATTTCGTTTTGTTTTATATTCGTTAATTCGAAGTAACATTCCAGTGGCGATTGTCGGCTGAATGTGATCGTTGTTGTATGTTAGGACGGTCTTTAGAAAAACCATATTTTGGAGAGAAAAAAATAGTATTGAATGGAATAAAGTGTGCAACTGCATTCATCAATTGTTATATGTTTGTCTATTTAGATTGATGAGCTAGGCTCTCTTGGTCACTTGCTTACTTATATGTCTGTCCAGTTGTCTGCATATCCGTCTATTTGTCTGCCTATCTATTTGTGTGTCTGTCTTTCTGTCTTCTGTCTTTTTGTCTGTCTGCCTTTCTGTGTATTTGTCTGTCTGTCTATTTGTTTTTCTGTTTGTCTGTATTTATGTTTGTCCGTCTGTCTCTTTGTCTGTCTGTCAAAACACACTCTGTCCAACCATGCATTTATATTCTCATTCCTTCGCAATTTATCCCCTTTGCCACTCTTTCTCAACCTGTGCCTCTGGCTCCCTCTGTGAAAACTACATAATCGGCAACAATAAGCTAGAGCAGTGCAATGAGTCACTCATATTGTGGACTTCTATTTCACATTACCTTCAACAGCTCCCTTGTAATCATTTACTTTACCAGACTCGACTTTGAAAGTGCTTCTTGCTTCTTTACACCCGCCGGCATTCTCTGTTTCTTCTCATTTCGTCTTCTCTCTTTCTTCCCAATTCATCTTCTGAAATTTAAGCTCAATCAATGACCAATAATTCACAGGACCGGAAGCTCCTTATTTAAAGTCGGTCGAAAGGCGAGTCGCCCGGCCTTCTGGCGGACAGAGCATGTTTACGTAACAAATGCATCCTGCATGGTAATAATATTTATGATGGAACATCGACCAAAAAGTAGCCTACATCTGCAAGGTGAAGTATTGCCTGTGGCGATTAAAAACGCCATAGACTGAATTATTTAATAAAATTTGCGAAAATTAAGATTAGGATTAAACAAGTCGACATCTATAACAATATTGGTAGCCTAAGGATGCAAATCATGCAACTATAGGCCTAGCCTACAATTATAGGTTATTCGTAATCGTAATCGTAATCTCGAGACTTCTACAGTGCCCACAAAAGCCAAGTCGCGGGAACAAGCTTATTCACAAGCGCTCAATCAAAACAAAATCGATAGGCAGCGGGTCAAGGCCGGATAGTCAGGCATGTAGATAGATGGACGGCTAATTAAGGTGGGAGATGTTTAGAGTTGAAATGGCAAGGGATGAGAGGAGAAGTGGAAGAATTCATCATAACATAATGATTTCGCCGCAATAAAGTAGGCCTAGGCTAAGTGTATAGCCAGCGTTTTTAGTACCATGTGACCAACGCTCACTCGCTCGCTCCCACACCTCGATACGTCGCCTTGCAGTTGATCCATTGTCGCGAAATAACAATTTTTTTACCTGCTGTTATTTGTTCATGTCCACTCATTGCTGGGTAAATTGCATTTCCTGGAACAGCAAGGACACTCTTTCTATCGTCTGATTGACAGCTGCATGCGTGAAATCGCCTCTGAGTGACTCTAAAGTCTAAAGACGCGCTATATAAATAGGCCATAATCCGTTACATCACATCAATTTACAGCAATAATACATACATAGCCAATAGTAGATAAATAGGCACAATTATCATGATATTTCTTGCCCCGAATATCTTGCCGGTGTAATAGGCCTACACTCCTACTTGTGTGGGGGCGCGGTGGTGTAGTGGGTTGCAGCCGGATGGTTGCAGGTTCGAATCCACCTCAAGCCGTCGCGTAGGGATATTGGCCAAGTCTTTCACTCGCAATTGCTCAGCGCGTGAAACTCCGATTCAGTGCTGTAGTCAGGAACTCTTCTGAGTAGCATCTTGAAGGTACGCTGTAACAGGTTCTTGTACGTACATGAATGTTCCGGCTTCTTTTTAACCTCCTGACAGAGGCGCGCAGAGTACTACGAAGATCAGTGCTATGGGATAATTATAGAAGCGACAGGGTTCCGCCTGGGATTATGTGATCCGAGTCCAAGCGTCTCAATAGTGCACCTGACGTCATCACTGGCCCAGTTAGCTACATCGGTAACAGCGTTGGCCCCTTCCAACTCACCACTCAGCGCTCCCGACTACAGCGTGGACACTGCATCGGAGTTTCACGCTGAAGCGCACGAGCGACTGCGAGTCAAGGACTTGCTCAAGGTCCCTATATGCGACGGCTTGAGGTGGATTCAAATCTAGAACCTTTCGACTCCAAGGCACCGAATCCACCACTACACCACCGTGTCCCACAAATGTCAGACTTCCTGCATTCATTAACATTGATGATTGAATTGATTGGCCTACTCGGTGGATTATTATTTATTTCTATTAGTTTTATTCTTTTTTGTATCGTCTGTTTTTTCCTGCCTCTTTGGCATTAGGCCTAATAAAGGGTGTTCATTAAAAGAGGCTGCACTAAAACAGCAACTGTTTCATCAATTCAAATCAAGCGTGCAGGCGGCACTTTACCGTGAAGTGTGCCATACAGGCCTTCAAGAGCCCGGCACAACGAATTTTCCATGAACATAGGTTCGCAGCCAATAAGAACACTTCACACAATTTTTAACGACGACGCGAACCATGGATGGCAACATAATGACTCTTCCTGTGGTCGATAATGACCCGAGTGAATTTAATGGGCGTTGTCTTCGAGTGCAATTCCCCTGCAAAGCGCGTACGACACCGCCCATATTTATAGTCACTGTTATTCCGCGTTATTATCCGCCGCCTTCAATAACGCCACGCCGCGTTCGCCCCGTTGTATTATTATTATCATCATCGCATGGCTCTACGTGTGGATATATACTCCGCTGTCAATGATGCTTGTTTCCGAGTCTTGCCGCGTGCGCCCGGAAGTGTTTGTGGAACATCGATCGTCATGAACGGCAATGTGTGGCTCTTCTGCTGTGATAATATGCATGGGATGTCGTCATATGATGGCTCGTTTATAGTCTCCTATACGACGACATTACTGCGTGATATTTGCACAGCTAACTGGATGTCAAGGCCTCAAGGGACAAATCACACCAACCCTGTGTATATAAATTGACTAGCCATGAATTGGCTGTTTGATAGGCCTGTAGTAAATAGCCGTGTGTGTATATATGTATGTATATATATATATATATATATATATTATTCGTGTCAGATTGGTCTATTTAAGGAGCCCCCGTTTATGCATCTTATCAGCGGCGCCGCCAGGATTTTTTTCTGTACGCACTTTTTTCTGTACGCACTTTTTTTCTGTACGCACAACTTGCACAAAATAAGAATACGCGAAATGAAGTTATGAAGTGTTATGACGATCTTTAATGGACATGCAGTGAGTGAGAAGTGTATACGTGGTCCACTACTAAAGTATAGATTCAATAGAATTTCATCGCTTATAATATTTCACGCTTTAATTTACAATTTATTATTTTTTTCCGTTTCCGCGCTGTACGCACTTGCGTAAGTGCGTACGCCTAACGGCGCCCCTGCATCTTATTAGCACGAGTTTCAAATCTATTAAATAAGCTATCATCGGGAACCACAACCGAAGTGCTTGGGTCATATTCATACACACAGTCACACTAATCAATCAATCAATCAGAATTTATATAGCGCCCCTTCAAGGTATCTACTCAGAGGCGTTCCCGACCGAGATCGAGCTAAAAAAGTCTTCAACAGTTTATGAAATTGAGAACCATATGGGAGGTGTCGCATAGTCAAGGGAAACTCATTCCAGATTGTTGGACCAACCACAGAGAATGAACGACTCTGCATTGTCACAGAGCGAGTGAATGTAGCTATAGACCAGGGCAGTGGCGTAACAATAGGGTAGACTGGGTAGACAAAGTCTAGGGGCCCCGAGTGTAGAGGCCCCAGAGGGGTCCCCGAGTTCCTAGTTACGCCACTGTTATAAGTGATAATACATTTCAATATTCACATTTTGTCTAGGGGGCCCCCGAGTTCCTAGTTACGCCACTGGACCAGGGTGAGAATTGCTGGGGTTGTGTGAGTTCAACCCCTCCCTAGCCGATCTTAGTACCCCAATCCACATAAATCAGTGTCTAACCCCCGTTATTTTTTTCTCAATTCTCATACTGGCTGTAGCGTATTAAATCGCTATTATCTATCAAACTAACTTATCTAGTATTAAGTGTTAATTATAAGTAGGAGTTAAGCTAGACAATTTAGTCGGCGTATCTAGATTAATAATTTGGCGTCTAGTGGATTAGTAACTAGGAAACCACGAATCTTGCGTATATGAGCGAGGCAGTCATGGTGACGTCAAGCGGTTACTACGGACGCTACGTAAGCGAAAACATTTGCATCGACGCGCAACCAATTAAAAGCATCGAAATGAGCGTAACGGTCGGAATTGAATGGAAACAGCCACGTCATTGAAATTCGACATAAACGGTTGATTCCTTGCATGAACATTGAGAAAGATGGTTGCTCAGTTGCGGCTGGCAATTCATTTGAAGTTTATTCAATGGTGAGGATGAGGTTTATGCTCGTATCTGGTTGTAAAACAGTACGAGGCATTCGTGTGAGAGTAGAGGCGATTTAGAAGTTCAAAGTTGCGAACTCTAACGTCCGTGAAGTCTACATTGTGATTGGGACGGTTGGTGAGACGATATTTCGTGTGAGAGAAACGATTTTGGGCTCGTTGTCTCTGGTTGACATTTCAAGGTCATTTCTCAATTGGGAAGGAAATTCTCATTGATTGGAGTATGATAATTTGATGCTACGGATGTATTGAATATTGTCTCGTCTGGTATTCGATCTGGATTCCACCGCTTGGCAGTATCTCATCATCCTCTTCAATATAGCACCGGGTTGCTTATCTTCATACAGTGAATCTACAGAGAATCTGCAGAACTATTTCAAGGCCGTTTTACACTACAGAAACGATATCGATCATATATCTCAACTGTGGAGCACAGATAAGCAATAAGATAATTATAATTAGTGATACGCCAAATAAGTAAATAGGAACACTGCGTAATTGTATTATTTATTTAACAGTTTTCAATTATATTATACATTTATAAAGAATTGGTTTTCTCTTTGAACAGATCATTTAAATGCAGTACATTTTCAATACCTGCTAAAATAAGCTTAAAACGGATAAACGTTACACTGGCTAATGTGGCTATAGCTGGGTCTGTCGCCGACGGTGCAAATTCCGCACGTATAAAAATTTGCCTCTTGTCTTCTCCACACCATCTGCCAGCCACAATTCGTGTCCACGTCATTAATCACGAACTGCCAGCGTTAAGAAGTTTCACGAGGTCTCTGTACACAGCGACCAACTCACTCACCCGTCGCCTGAATCTGGACAATCCGATGTATTAAAGGACCGTGCTCAATCAATTCGCTCTCTTGTCACTTCATAACGGAGTACCATCGTCGAGCCGACACAAATAAACGTTCCCATTAAAAACCGTCCCAGCTGTAATCGGTCAGTCTTGAGTTTGCAAGAGCCGTGAAGAGACCTATGAAGTTGTATTATGGGTGATGGCTTCAACGATCCTTCGCGCCACAACAAGAATACTCCGATCTATCACAACTGCCTTTTCGTTTCAGTGGAGTAGTAACAGTACAATGGTTGTAGCCTGCCGAATGTTGCGGTTCGATTCTGTTCAGGACAAAGATAATTTTTATATCATATTGCTCCTAAGTGCCTGGGAAAAAAGGCATTGCACAATGGACAGGGTGGGGATTACTTTTTTTGGCCAACCCTGCAAATCCAATCAATCAATCAATCAATACTCGTCTATTTAATCATAATAAGCTGACATCGCCTCAACTTATAAAAGACAAATTATAGGGTAGTAGGAGTCTCGAGGTAACATGTACACTTCTACAGTGTTAGCAGGAGTTCTTATGCAGGAAACCGGATATAAAATTAAATTTGCCTTTTACTGGTAGGGCAAAGCCAACTAGTCTCTGTAGTTGAATGGAAGTCTAGTCTACACAAAGAGATTATGTAAGCCAAGCCTTGATTAACGTTTCCTGAACATATTTCCAACCATTTTTCCAGCTCTCAGTCACTGTTTCCAGACTTTCAACCAATTCCATTAACCTTCAATTCCTGGCTGGCCAACATTAGCCAAACACGAATTATTTTAAATGTTGGGTCATAAGAAACTGCATGCTAAAACAGTTCTGTACTCCACAGTTCTGGGTGGCTGTGGTCTAATGAACCAAAATAAATAAATTCTTACACAATCACATGTAAGTACACACATACACACGTCTATGCATATCACACATCCAACCTTACACAAAAACTACCTAGGTCAATGTCAGCCACGTGTTCTTGCAAATCTATACACATGTAGATATCAAGAAACTAACCATAATGATAATCTTTAAATGACTGTAAAACCATACAAGAGTCGTCAGCTTTAGATGGGAGTTGTTTACTTGTTATGAATCCTAAGAAACAACTTTCTAAATGTGAAATAAAGCCCAAATTGTAAACAAGTAATTATGATTTATGCGAAAAAACCGATACAAGCTACCAACATAAAATATACGCATTCACCATTTTATTATTTTAAAAAAATACACAATTCACAAGAACAGCAGATTTTTTTTATTCCAATGACCTATTACACCCACCTTCTCAAACATGAGACAATCAGGAACAGTTTTCACCAAAACAAATTTGCTCTAGGCTCATCAACTGGATAATTTCATAAGCAATGTTTGTCAAGATTCAAAAATTTTCTTATGATTATTACAATGACAGCTGATTTAGGAGAAGCGCAATCCATATAGTTCTTGGCAATATTGAGATGCAGACCTCTGGAAATTTAAGCAAAAAAATATGCGAAACGATGAAACCAAAATCTATCACATAACTGGCATCACCAGCAATTAAATGTACAAAGCACCTTGATAGTTTAATCAACACCTTATCCAAACCAGCAATGCACAGGTGCTGGTCAAAACTTATACATGTATGCAATCCAAAACCAATAGACAGATCTAGAAAATTCAAGCAGTTTATATTTTCATCTCCCATGCATTAAAGCTCCTTAATGGCCTGAGCTTCTTGCAGTTGTGAAACTTTGATGCATAGGCAGAGTGCGTCAATTTTTCAATCCAAGATTGTTCGACGAAAGAAACGTTATAATAAATAATTAATTACCAAACCTTAGTCACGTTCTTCTCCGAGATGTAGATAAACGAACTAAACAAATGCAACCTTGATAATTTCAGTTTTAAGAGAAGCAGCGTAAAGCGTCGAATATATCGTGATAGTTAATGGAGAGGAAAAGAATCGTGCTGAAACACCGGAACTCAAACCTCTGACTGAATTTTGCGATTAGTCGACGAGTAATTAATTAATTATCTGAAATAATGGATGAGCGAAATTGTCAGCTTGAATGCCCTGTAGCACCCCCAGATGACAGCACTAGACAGCGTTGCCCGGAAAACCCATTTGACAACCACTCCGCTAGTTGATGCCTTCGGAATCCTACAAACACAAAGTCAAATTCGTCACCTCTCAAAAAATAAAATTATTATTATGAAGTTTTTATATTAGCGCACCTTCAAGGCAATTTACTCGGAAACGCTCCCAGTCCAACGACAGCTAAATGAAGCAGTTTCATAGTTGTGTGTGACCTCTAGGCCAGTGGCGTAACAATAGGGTAGACTGGGTAGACAAAGTCTAGGGGCCCCCGAGTGTAGAGGCCCCAGAGGGGCCCCGAGTTCCTAGTTACGCCACTGTTATAAGTGATAATACATTTCAATATTCACATTTTGACTAGGGGCCCCCGAGTTCCTAGTTACGCCACTGCTCTATGCACCACTCGGAGCGCAACAGGGAGCCCATTCCAGGTCCTAGGGCCAGCCACCGAGAAAGAGTGCCACTGCTTTATAGTAGTCCGCAAGCAACAGAGTAAGAGTTCAGCCTGATCAGCCGATCTGATGTTTTCAATATACGTATTGTATTAGCCATAATTGTATATTGTATTAATTATTATTGTATTAACATCTGATGCAGTATCTGCACTGTAGTCGGGAGCACCTCTGAGTAGAGAACTTGGAGGGGCACTATAGAAATGCAGAAATAAACAAAATAAAAAATATATGTATTTTATTAAATATCACAATGATGCTATATTTGGTCACTTCATACAAACCCACAAGCTTTCAACCATAGTACCAAACTTCGTTTCTTTTTCCAACCAGCTTTACAATGACGTGAGAAAATGGATTTCCTGTCTTATATTTCATCTGTAGCCATTAATTATCTTTTCAAAGGACATCCTTCTGCGTCCTCTATAAAGCCTCTGCAATGATAATTATGTAAATTAAATCCCTGAAAGTTTTCAATGTGACCTGCAGCTGTAATTAAATACAATGCCATAGATATTGTCATAAAATAAAGTACAACACATCTTGTCCTCAACCACATAACTTAAGCATGATATAAAAGAAAACGGAAGAATGCCACTTACGACATGAGTTCATTAACGTTGATGTCCTCGTTCTCCCAGTTGGCCACAATTCCCGGAACGTGACCAATTCCCACAATGCCAACAGTCACGGATGGAACGGAACCTATGCAGACGACAAAAAACCATCATTATTATTATTATTGAGTCCCTTTTTTATACAGCACACCTTCAAGAATCCACTCAGAAGTGCTCCCAGGTTAACCACGGCTATAAAAGGCAGGTTTTAGGTTTTCGTAGAACATAGTGGTGTGAACTCTAGGCACCAGGTGAAGTGCATCTGGGAGCCATTGCAGATTTTAAGACCAGCCACTAAGAAAAGGAGCCACTGCACTATGAGGCAGAGATGTGGAAAATGAGTTTGTTTTTATTAGAAGCTTGACGTATATTATGAATCACAGGGGCATGGACGATAAGTCGAACCCCTTACTGAGTGTGCCAAATCAATGGGACATATGGGGCACGGTGGGGTAGTGGTGGTGCTCGGTGCCTTGGAGCTGGAGGGTTCCAGGCTAGAATCCACCTCAAGCCGCCACCGTGTAGGTACCTTGAGCAAGTCCTTCACACGTGTGCTTTGTTTGGCGTGAAACTCTGACGCAGTGTCTGCACTGTAATCGGGAGTGCCTTTGAGTAGAGAGATTGAAGGGATGCTATGGCAAATGTGAGAAATAAAAAAAATACAATGGATTGGAATCCTAGGTCAATTATCTGCGCATGGTGTGGCAATGTGGCATGTTCGTTTACTAAGACCACAGTAAGCTAAAAATTATGCAATTTACTAAAAGCATATAAACTTGTTAAAATTAAATCAAAAATAGAATGTCTGATGTTATTTATGTATTATAGACGTCCAAAGAAAATAATTTGTAATAGAAAATAATTATATATTCTATCACGCCCAAATTATCAATTTTTGCATACATTTTTGATAATTCTTTGAGAGGTTGAGGGCCATTTTTTAAGGCATGGCGGGCCACGGTTTGGGAACCACTGAGCTAATTAATAGATGTTGTGTAAGCAATCACAAACGCAAACGCCTGAAAACTATACCATTTGTTAGCGGGAGCACTAGTTTGGGTCGGGAGCGCCACTGAATCTGTGAGCGGCGCTATATAAATGTTCAATTACAATCATAAACTGAGCTGAACAAACCCTGTGAGGAATGTGGATCCTTGATCGGAACGGCAGTTGTTCGCAGCATGTGAGCAAGGTACATGTCACGCTCGGCGACAAAGACGCGACTGAGCTCGGGGAATTCCCCGGTCATTTCGACGAGCATTTCCTCTAACAGGTCCTTCTGTTTACATCGTTCGACATCTTCTTTGCTAAAACGGAAATGCAACCGCAACAATGATATGCATCATTTCCCCGAGTGCTATACAATCGGCCGTGGCCTCTCTATCTGACTTGCACTGTTTGGATTACATTTTTTTAAAATTTTCTTTAATCATTTCTTTAATTGCAATTGGTTGCGGTATGTCAGCAAGAGTTCAACAAATCGAATATATCATCGCCGATAATACACTTTCCTGACAACATATTGCTCGTTATTAAAGTATTGATGAACTGCTTCTAAGTTGAAGAGGAAATGCTCAGCAGAGCCTTTACTCCTTCGTTTTTGTTCTACTAAATCAAAGCCTTCTCCCACTCATCTTTTTCCCCTCACTGAATTACAGAAAATCAGGAATAAACGGATTCAATCGCTCGAGTGAGTTGAATATAATTCATCATTGCACCTAAGACTCTCCTCTCCAACTCTCTTACCACTTAGTATCACAGAATACATTATAATTATCGTTAATAAACTGCAGGACTTGCTACTGCCTCCGCCGAGAGGGTGCAAGAGAGCAAATGATTCTTGGGGCCGGGCCAGATAGTTATATACTATAATGTACATAGAAATGTTTGTAAGTAATGCTTTTTTAAATTTACCGTTGCAGAAAAAATTAACTACAATCAGTTTAAACTTCAAGTTAACAACTCAATAAAATCATATTCTATATATAAATACAACATTATTGAAGGACGCAGCTGAACTTTTATCAATTCAATGCGGTAATAACAAATTTTTTCATTAAGATAGTTTAGGGCCTATGACTGCTCTTCATAGGGGCCAGGAATTCCTCTTGCCAGCCCTGCTTGCAACTAATAATCTGTCAAACTCACCTAGCAATTGAGTTAATCACTGTTTACCTGATTGAATCCCTGCATGTGAAGACACTAAAGGTGAGGGTAAGCTTCTGGTACCACGACAGTGCGCTCAACGCCCTGCGCAGGGTTACACCGATCGGTCTGTCGCCAAGACGCACGCGACAGCCAGGGATCTTCTGAGCCTAGCGAAACCAAAAACGTAAATTAATAATTAAAGCAATGTCGTGTCTTCTTGGTTGCTGGCCTTGTCCCATGGAATGGGTTTCTGGCAGCACTTCGCCTAGTGACCAGGGATCACTCCATCATGTTCTTCTCTGGGCTCAAGACTGTCCACTTTAGCTGAAGTTGGGTAGGGAGTGCTTCTGAGTGCTTGTCTTGAAGAGTGCTTTACAAGTGCTACGAAAAAATAATACGGTTGTCCATAATGAACGATTGAGAAAAGCAAAGCTATATGAGTTGTCATCATATAATAACTAATAATTAATTGACGTCGTCTTGAGTTCCCATTTCTCCCAGTTCACCGCATAATACTCATTCTTCAGACATTATCACTTGCATATATTTGCTATTCTGCTTTGTTAACCTTTCCATGCTTTCTTCTTCATCTCAACCAGTAACCTAGCTTTCTCAGCCTATCTTGTGGGGTGGGGTGGTGTAATGGGTATGTTCATTGCCTTGCAGCCGAGGGGTTGCAGGTTCGAATCCACCTCAAGTCGCCGTGTCGGGACCTTGGGCAAGTCCTTCACTCGCAGTTGCTCAGCGCTTCGGCGTGAAACTCCGATCCAGTGTCCGCGCTGCAGTCGGGAGCGCCTCTGAGTAGAGAGCTTGAAGGGGCACTACAACAAGTGCACATACAAACATCTTAGCCTCTTGTCTGCAAAAGGCTAACCATTTTCTTCGAGATTTCATCTTGTTAGGTCACAAGCACTTCTGATAAGAGTATCTCTTTATGTGGTACTATATTAATATGCAATTACCATACCATTATCTTTATCAAATTCATTCAGAACATCCATTGTACTTGGATTTTAAAATGCTTCCTGTAAATGCCTCACTATCCAACTGAATTCATGACAATGAAAGCAGAGGAAAATACCTCTCGAAAAGCTGTTCGGAACTCTCCTCCAGGCGCCATTCCCAGCTGCTCGGTGATCCGAGCGGACAGACTAAGCAGCAAAACGTGGAGTAGACCTTGCAAGACGCCACTCTACATAAAGAGCAAAATTTTTACACGTACGCATTTCATAGTCATGTCAATACAAATACATGGCTCCTCTTCAATCGGTACTTAATGCATCTGCACGTTTGATTGCCCGCCTTCCTCGTTTCTCTCACATTTCGACTTTCATGACTGAGCACCTTCACTGGCTTCCTTTGACTGCCCGGATTCAATATAAAATTCTTTTTCTTACCTATAAGATGTTTTTGGGTCAAGCGCCTCGCTACCTTTGTGATCTTATTAGGAAGCCTTTCTCTGCTACCGTTGGACGTCCTCTCCGCTCTTTAGACCGTGATGATCTTCTTGTACCACGATCTCGGACTGCCACAGCCCAACATCGCGCCTTTGCCTCCGTCTGCCCTTTACTGTGGAATGGCGTTCCTCCTATTATTCGTTCCCAGATTTTATCTGGAGGCTTTACTTTTTCTGCCCGTTGTCTTAAGACTTTTCTTTTTCCAGGAGTTCTTCGCACTGGGAGCGCCTCTGATTAGGTTGTACTGTGAGAGGCGCTTTATAAATCCCAAAATAGAATAGAATAGAATGTACAGATAATATAAATATCGAGCGCCTCTGAGTAGAGATCTTGAAGGGACACTATATAACTTTATGTGATTGATTGATTGAAATATACATATATATTTATATCACATAGGTTATATATATTATGTCTAGAATATTTCTGCAGGTAAGGATAAACACTATTTTACGCAATAACAACAGGACAATTTGCATAGCGCAGTGGCCAAAGAAAATGACATTCTTCACTGTCTTGTTCACCGAGGTCAAAAAAATTCCCTGTCAATGAAATGAGAATTTCCATAAAAACATAAATAAATTTATGAAAATTTCCACAAAATTAAATGAAAATTTCCACAAAATGAAAAATCATATAACATTCGGTAGAGATTATAAACGAATCATTTAAACATTTAACTGGGTGCATGGAAATCAAGGGATACTTTCCACTGCTCAAAATGGTTCAGCTAACTGCAATTACGGATACATTTTTCCCACACGTATTTTCGCTCCAAACCAAGGGTCTTTTACCCAGTTAGCTAATAAAAACATTCATTTATTCAACAAGCCAGATGACAGACTGCAACCAGTTACAGTATGCAGTAATGAAGTTATTTAAATTAATATCAATCTTAACTACTAAGTGAACAGACAGCCTGCAATAGAACGGCGATAATAGCAGCCTACAAAGCATGTCTAATCGTCTATCCTACGAGGATAACATAATTTAACATAATCGACTCTGATTAACTCTGTATTTAAATGACTCAAGCTAAACCGATCTAGTTTAGATGCTAACATGGCTATGTATTTTAATTAGTGTTGTCCTATAAAAAAAATTATTAAAGCTTTGCTAAAACATTTAACTTGGTGCAATAATATTGCAGAAAACCCAAGGGATACACAAATCCAGCTCCTAAAATCATTACTCCAGGAAGGGTACGCTTGTTCAATCAATTACTTAAACAGCCAATCAATCAAAACTAGTTGTCAAGCTGAGCCACACAGCTATCCATCCACCTCACTAACCTGACGTATGGCCTGACGAATTTTCTGAATGTCGATGTTTTTTGCTTCGCGCAGTAGAGTTTCCTCATCCAACGACAGAATGTTTATGCGACTCGGACATAATTCAACGACTACAAAGTCCGGCTGCGTCTGTTCGATCGTCTAAAAGTGAATACAACCATCTCTCTATACATGTTCACGCATATTCCATTTATTTTATTACAATTTCTATAACATCAGCTGGTGGTCCAAAAACACTACTGAGTGGTAACCTTGAAGGGGTGCCATATAAATTCTTGTGATCAATGATCTCTTTGATGCATGTGCTATTTTGTCTTAAAGATATGGCAATTCTGTCTGCATACATTGCAAACACAATGTTCAGTCAGAGTCAGACAATTCATAATATGCAGACATCTTGAAAATCCTCTGCTCAAACAAAATATGTGTGTGTATTCATTCAATTTAATACAAATATATGCATAGAACCCATTCAAAGCAAGTATACGTACCACTTAGGCATGTTTCTGGACTCTTATAAAGTGTATTTTAGGAACCATCAGAAGTGTGTGTGACAGCAAACGAACAGTTTACATCATGCCTGTCTAAACATAACCAATCCTCAGCGACCTACGAGGCTACACCAAGGCATAAATTAAGTGACCGTTGAATTTTCTCAATCTAAATTTTTCCAAGTATCACCGACCTTGGCAACGTCTTGTTGACTGCTCTCGCTAAAATGTGCCGTTCCGACCAGGTAGACCTTGCATCCATGTTTCGTCGTCAGGACTTCGACAGTTTCTGGGAGTTCCGGATCCGGATTCCTCCTAACAACGAGACATGGAGAGACAACCTCGTCCTCCTCCTCAACCACGTTGTCTTCCAGGTCCGTTTCATCGCCACTATCACCATAACTAACTGAAAAGCACAACTCGGATTACACAGGCTTCCAATCAATGCCAAAAAACTTTTATTAACAATTGCAGCGAAGGGCAGAAAAACTGTTTGCGCAAGGATATGGTAGTCAAGATAATTATGATGAATTACTTAATCGATCGGCGAAAACCGTGTGTGCGGCTGGAGCCCAGAAACGAATTTCGGCTGGAGCCCCAAAATCAATTTTCTAAGTGCAACACAAATAATGAATTTTAGACACTAAACTTGAACACCACTAACAGGGCCCTTATGTCATGTATATACCTTAACTCTGAAAAGCGTTTGGAAATTCCGCTGCCTTCCATAAAACGGTAATCCCGAAGACTGAGTGCCCGTATTCAAAACAATATGGTTGCCAAAATAGAGCGCAGCGACACACCGATGTCCATGGCCGACGGCGAATCAGCCGCGACTCCCGGTTTGGGCAGTGTGTGCTTGTTTATATGTAAAAATATGCAGTAAATAGAAACGAGAAAGCAACACGATTTGGAAATGCAAAGTTTAATATGCTCCAACAATTGTAGGCTAAATGTACCAAAATAATGGAAAGAATAGGCCTGTTTCGATTGCTTACTTACTTACTGGTCGCCTTGCGTTGTGGGATGCAGGTGACAGGTCGCTGCGCTCTATTTTAGTGCAGCCGTTGGCAACCATATTGTTTTGTATACGGGCACGCAGTCATCGGGATTACCCATAAAACTGTTTTCGGGAAATTGTGAGTTTATGTATTTTCGGCATATTCGGGGATTTGGGTTGATCCCAAAAAACGGTACATGTGATAATGATTAAACACAGTATGTGACAAGAGGGACTCATCCCAGTAGCAGATAATGGAGAACCAGATATCCTAAAGGTCGCACACCTCTCGTAGTCATCCTTGAATTTTCCTGACACTCACGCATGCTAATAACATTTGCAAGAACTTGCATCATTAATTTTCGCCTCTAACGCGACACATCGTGACCACGAAAAACGCCAAGTCAATAGTTTTCAGTCACATCATCACAACCAGAACCAAAGAAACTCGCCTGAGAAATCTTACAAATCAAGAAGGAACTACCAAGAATAACAGATGGCCAAACGAAAAAAAATAATATCAGAAAATAAAATAATAAATGAAATACTGACCGTCTCCTTCCAGATGTTGCTGATCGCCCATGATGCACGCGCATGTGTACACAATTTCTGATGACGTAACGCAAACAAGCACACACATTTTTATGGCACGCCGCAGTCGGCGCCAAGACTTCTCGATGATAATAATAATAATAATCTTCGTTTATTGACATTCAATCTGACAAACCGCAGAACGATTACATGTACAAGTTATACGAAATACGGCCTGCTTCGCACGACACGCAGTTCGGCTACAACAGGTTCGGTAACTTAACACTAATGGCCTAAGTACTGGATCACTCCTGATTCGGCCAAGCCAGGAGTGGGAGGGGCTCAGGGCCGTATTTACTTTGGTGGAGGCCCATGTGCCCCGCTGTGGTGGAGGCCCAATTGGACACAGGACAATTGTAAAAATTTCAATTTTAAAGGTGCTGTACCGCCCGTACGTACCACAGCAATGCCGTTGTCACGAAATAGAGTATCGCCCGTATTAGTTGTATCCCCCAAATTAAAAAAGTCGAAAAAACCGCTTCCGCGTGTATTTTTGTGGCAAATTAATTTTCTTCTGCTTTGTTTTGAACAATGACATTAACATGTATGTTTATTCCTACAAGATAATTTGTTTTGCCCTGTTTTAGAGCACTTAAGACATTTAAAACACTTAAGAACACTCAGAGTACCTAAATAAATTCGAGTTGCCTTGATCTGAACATTGCTTAGAACACTTAAAACAATTATAGTCACTTTAAATTTTGATTACAGCATAAATGTTTTTATTATACGCATTTTTGAAAAAAAGAGGATAGAATGGTTTATCCTCCCAGGTAGCATAGACCGGTTAATTCCATCCGGGGGCATAGATTAATTCATTCCCCCGGATAGCTTTCAGAAGGGATACTCCGTTTCGTGTCACCGTCACAAGGGCGCCTCACCTACAACTTGCAGCAGGATAGACCTTACAAAATATAAAGTTTAGGCTGATCTCCATGACATACGTGTTGGCTGTTACAGTAGCCTATGCTGTAAAACTGGTTGCTTAACATTAAATGGCTTAAGTGCTGGATCACTCCATAGGCGTCCGCAGGAATTTTTCTAGGGGGGCGCAAACTTTTATATAGGTCTAATTGTCAGAGGGGCTAAATAGGTTGTCGAAAGCAACCGATGACTCCACCTTCGACACTTGACGAATGTTGAGGACACTAATATGGCCAATTGCAACATAATGGAGCGGAGTCATGGACATACAGGAAGAGTGAAGTGAGAAGAATAAAGGCTTTTGAAACGACATCATACAGAAGAGTACTAAGAATACCGTGGACGGCTAAGAGAAGGAATGAGGAGGTGCTAGTCATCACTCCTGGTTCGGCCAAGCCAGAAGTGGGAGGGGCTATCTTACTTTCAGCAGAACCCGAGTCAAGCAACACAACAGCAAAGCGCCAATGGCAGCTAACAGAAAATTCAAATAAATTTTTGCCCCGTGTGAGGCTTGAACCCGGGTTGCGCGGATGACTCTCAGTTTAACGGCCAGCGCTCTCTCCACTGAGCTACCCCTAAATCCGGGCCTGGAGGGGCTATCTTTTATTTTTAGCAGAACCCGAGTCAAGCAACACAACAGCAAAGCGCCAATGGCAGCTAACAGAAAATTCAAATAAATTTTTGCCCCGTGTGAGGCTTGAACCCGGGTTGCGCGGATGACTCTCAGTTTAACGGCCAGCGCTCTCTCCACTGAGCTACCCCTAAATCCGGGCCTGGAGGGGCTATCTTTTATTTTTAGCAGAACCCGAGTCAAGCAACACAACAGCAAAGCGCCAATGGCAGCTAACAGAAAATTCAAATAAATTTTTGCCCCGTGTGAGGCTTGAACCCGGGTTGCGCGGATGACTCTCAGTTAAACGGCCAGCGCTCTCTCCACTGAGCTACCCCTAAATCCGGGCCTGGAGGGGCTATCTTTTATTTTTAGCAGAACCCGAGTCAAGCAACACAACAGCAAAGCGCCAATGGCAGCTAACAGAAAATTCAAATAAATTTTTGCCCCGTGTGAGGCTTGAACCCGGGTTGCGCGGATGACTCTCAGTTAAACGGCCAGCGCTCTCTCCACTGAGCTACGGGACCCCCCCGATGACGATTCAGAATCGTAAATTGAATATCCAATTTTACAGCGTTCTTAAGAGACATTTATTGATACTGGTGGATGCAAAACCGTCAGGGGAATGAGTAGATAAGCTATTTATGGCGACCTTAATTAATTTCTGCTTGTATTTTAGCACATAAATTGCGGTCAGATTGAATGCTAATAAACGAAGATTATTATTAGGCTACGGAAAAATTTCAACCTGTAAAAACGTCGGGCTCATTTTCACAATAGGTGTCAATGTGGGATAATGCTTTGGTGTCCTTCTATTGATATACATCCACAAGCCAGTCAAGATCTAAAGTTTTAAGGGTAGAATAATTGACCGAATAGAGGGCGGTAGATGTCAGAGTGAATTTGGGCTGGTCGTGACCGGTCGTGACTGTGCATCGTAATACAATGACGGCAGACGACGAAGGTGGGCGCCGTGTTCGTATGTCGACTGCAGATGCTGCACATAATATACAACGATGTTTGATAAATAAACAAACTCTCTTCACATGGCGTTTGTGTGAACAATGAGCAAATCCAACAACGTGTTTGTATTGTTCAAACCGACTTTTGGAGACAACGGATGGATAATTAATGAGAATCATGAAGTGGCAATGTTTCACTTTCACCTTATGACGGCGCAGGTAGGCCTAGACTACTAAGACTACAGTGCAGCGGATAATCTTTCGATACTGAATCTTGCAGTACTTGACAGACTGATGCATAGGGCATACTTGCAGACAAGAATTGTCTAAAAGTAATTGACCAGTTTCGACCGGTAGAAGTTGATGAACATGGAGCGTTACTGGTTGAAAATTTAAGAGTTGAGTTAGCCACGAGTTTTGTGATTTGAAATTAGCCTACTGTAAAAGGTGTAATGGATAGTTGACATGTTTCATGTTAACAATGAACAACAGAAGGCTTGAAAGCTGCAAATGAAGTTGTCAGCGACCATTATGGATGTAAAAACTTTACATCACGCATGTGTTCCAGTGACTGTCTTAATTCTTGGTAAGATCCATCGCTTTTCTGATTCTTGTGCATAGTGAGATAAGTAGATAAGTAAGTAAGACAATAATGTGTAAGTATGTTCTTTATTAACCAATTTCTAATCTGCACTTTGGCCTACAGATATCTATTAGGCCTAAACACTGCAGTTTTAAATGTATATAGCATCCTAACATCCGGCTTTTGGCTGGGATTAATGGAATGAGTATAAATTATGAATGAGCAAATACCATGTGGTTTATTTATGGAGACCTGTGCTATATTTTTAATGTTGACAGAGGAGGGCATGCAAAGACTATAGTGTGGCCAGGAAACAAACTGTCCAACTCCACATAATTATGTAGATTCAATGCCACTTTATAAGTCATTAACTACCTGGCTGAAGGCCACTTGTATGATATAGTTGGCATGATTTTATTGATACCATATATATATATATACTCCTATAAGTTCTGAACACAATCGTGCTTGATGCTTTTTGAAACAGATATTTTTTTAATATATAGAACTATGCCTTGAACTAACTTTCAGAGGTAGTAATGAATATGAAAATTTTCCCTGACTTCATATAGCACAAAACAGTTCATGTAGAAAAAGTACGGTAATCAATTAGCCTTAATTGCCTGTGTTTAGCACACAGGTCTGTTTATTTTGCCTATACACAACTCTTCTGTCAGTTTGGTAGCTTTGCTTGGAGTGATTCCAAGTTCTGACTCAGGGTTCATCACTGACTTTAATGAGATTGCTGAAATGTGATACAGAACCGGAAAGTGAAAAGTAGTCAGAATAAACTGGATGATCTGTATTAACATGGAATCATTTAAAGGTCATCTGCGTTAGCTGTTCTCACATGAATAATTATTTAATGAGTTAATTAAGATGAGGAAAAAATGCTGCTGTGAAGAAACAAGTACAGTTTGGCTATAGTTGCCTTGGTGGTTCAACAGTATACATATTTAATCTAGACATCTCTGGGTGGGTGCACTGAGGGCACTTTGCATGAGTTTTTGTAAAGTTCAGGGTATCCAATAAGACTAACTCCAAGTTACTGGTTGGGTGGTTATAGAAATTGCATTACATCGTCCATATTTTATGTTTTGGTTTTCGAGAACCATCAGTTCATACCTTTGTTTTAGATGTGGAGTCTAAATTATACCCAGAGGCATTACTATGACCACAACTATCAGGTGGATCCTGGCCAAAATAAAAAAAGAGTAGGCAGCCAGAAAGTGCTATTAAGTATGAATTACCTGTGGGGAGGCCCAACACTGAACTTATGCCAATGATTAGATCTTGGGTTTTTAACAATTAAATCATGATATTTTTACGATTTCTGTTGGCCTTACCTACTAATACCTAAATAGTATTAGCATAAATATATCATATATTATATGATATATTTATAACTAAGTGACAAATAACGCAGTGTAAGGTAAATTATTTGTGGAAAATCTGAGTGCATGAGCTGCTATTTCCTGATTTTACTTTTTATAGCTCATGTGTCAATGGATAAAGCTGTGAATCAAGGGTCTGGCCTGCAGCTGGGGTCAAGTATGTCTTTACACTAATGAGTCCCATTCACATAGTAATGACCCATTGACTTATTTTACTGGAGAGGCCATTAACAGGACCCATGCTTATTGATAGAAGACAGAGATAGTGCAGGTCAGCAGGAGGACAGAGGCACAGAAGAAAGACAGGCAAACATACCCACATGTGTGATTGATCTGCCAATATTTGCTTATTTTTAGTAACATCACACATGTGCAGGTCCTAAGTTAAGGTCCCAGTGGGAGCTTTGAAATTTGTGAAGATGGGGTGGGGGTTTACTGCACAATGATCTGCATTAAATTGCGAGCTAGGCCAGGGTGAGAATTGCCAGGGGTGGGGGTGGTTTGGGGGTTTCAACCTCCCCGAGTCCTTCTCAAAGCCCCACAGTAAGGTCTGTTTTTCGCACCCCAATTCCAAGTGGATCATAGTCCAGCCCCCAGTTATTTTTACACAATTCTCACGCTGAGTTAGGCCTACTCTTAGCAAATGTAGACAGGTTTCTAACCTACGAAAGTGCAGCCTTAGATACCATTGGTATTTGCACATCTCTAATTAATCAGTGGTCTTTTACTTAGGCTAAGATTTCTCCCAGATTTTTACCATATTTTGGTCAACATCTCTACCAGGTTTTTACCAAATTTCTGTGCCAAATACAGCTTACAAGTCCAGGCTGAGCAGATTCTAGCAGTTAACTCAAGTGAGAAATGATTCCTGTGGGATTCGTTTGCAATTTATCCAAAGTTATTGATAAATCATCAAACCTTTAATGGTCCAATTTCAGAGGTGTCAAGAGCATTGGATATTAATACATGACATGAATTCCACAGCACTTTCATTGTGCTAACCTGGACCCTAATGGCACCATAAATAACTGTAATATACATTATACAGATAAGGTATTTAGGGTGATATGAGCTATAATTTCTGGTCTATATATAGCCTATATATATATATATATACACTGAATGATGTTTAATTTGAATTCAGAAGCATATGATGAATGATATCAATTTTTTATCTTTATAAAGACATTGTCTATAGCTTAAGAACTTGTCAGTAAAAATGCCATTGCTGTACTACCGGTACATATCTATGAATCCATGCACGTATGCAGAAATATATTGTGGGTAGCAAGCTTAAAATTTATTTCACGCCAAGGCTGATGAGGATTTGACAGATTTATTGATTAGGAAGCTTGAGAATTCGTGAAGATATTAATGAGTATGATTGTGAATGGTAGTAGTTGAGGTCGTCATGGATGCTAATAAGGTCAGTAATGAATATTCAATGAGCTCTGCCTAAAATTTAACAAGGCATAAAGTAAGGGAAGGTGAAAGACTGGTTATGTTCTTCCATTATTTTAAGTGTTGTATGGTGTTCCTACTCTGACTCACTTTCCACTTTGCAATTCTCAACCTAAGCACCACCCACCTTAACAGCAACTCTGCCACCTCTGATTCTTTGGTAAGCGGACTGCGACCTTCTTCAGACTACTCTTTACGACAACCCTTATGACTAGACACAGCGCTCGTGAATAAGCTGGTGCCCTGCGCTTCTTCTTTCAAGTGATGTTCTAGAGATTTGAAGATTACGATTATGAGTATGACCTTATGTGTTGAACTGTTAAATATTTGTGTTTATTGAAATTCAAAGTGCAGGAAGTATACTAACTTGATGAAAGGTTATTATATAGATGATGATGATGATGATGATGATGATGATGATGATGATGATGATGATGATGATGATGATGATGGTGATGGTGATGGTGATGGTGGTGGTGGTGGTGGTGATGGTGATGGTGATGGTGATGGTGATGGTGATGGTGATGGTGATGGTGATGGTGATGGTGATGGTGATGATGATGATGATGATGAAGAAGAGCTGCCCATTAAGCTAGTCCTGGGAAGCAACCGCGTGGACGGTGTGGTACTATGGCCGATGGGTAGAGTGATGGACCTGTAATGAGGTTCGATTCTCTTTCGATGTCATTACTGCCTATAGGGACCTTGAGCAGGTCGATCCTATGGGTCCAGTTGCTCTGCAATGTAACTGTTCGGCATCTGTTTAATAGTTTCAAGTTTCATGTTTTCAAGTTTTTTTATTGCTCCCCCCCAAAAAAATAACATCAATTACACGTTATGCAGTGTACATAATGAATGATAGTAAGAGTAAGTGAGAGTAAGATGTGTAGAGAGTTAGAAGTAAAGGGAAACAATAGGAACCCCAAAAGGGAAGATCCCCCCCAAAATAACATCAATTACACGTTATGCAGTGTACATAATGAATGATAGTAAGAGTAAGTGAGAGTAAGATGTGTAGAGAGTTAGAAGTAAAGGGAAACAATAGGAACCCCAAAAGGGAAGATCCCCCCCCAAAATAACATCAATTACACGTTATGCAGTGTACATAATGAATGATAGTAAGAGTAAGTGAGAGTAAGATGTGTAGAGAGTTAGAAGTAAAGGGAAACAATAGGAACCCCAAAAGGGAAGATCCCGCTATAGGTAGCGGCCCTAAGTAAGTGATTATTCATAGCAAACATGAGGTGTAAGTGACCTTTGTCAGGTTTAGTGTCACGTATGTTGACCTCTGATCTTCAGAAGAAAGGCAATTGATGTCAACTTCAGTGGTATTGCATTATATTAAATATTGTATCGTATCGTATCTGACCATTTGTAAAGCGCTTCTTGCAGCAAGAGCCTTTCAGAAGCGCTCCCAGTGCGTGCAACTCCGAGAGAAATTGTATGTATCGTATGTGTGTGTGTGTGTGTGTGTGTATTTTATTGGAGTACTCGTATATTCTGAGTAGATGGTCTTGAAAGAGCGCTATATTAAATCTCTTAAATGAAATTAAAAGAATATAGCAGCGTGTTTGCATCCGGCTTTTAGGTAATTGAAAGCTGAGACAACCTATATTATAGAGGGATATGGGTATTGAACCTCAACCTTCAAGATATCTGTTTTTATCTATATGTCCTTCAAGCTATGTATATATATATATGCACATATATATGTATATATATATATATATAATACATTATATATATATATATAATATTATCCCTCTTTAACATGGGTATTATGCTAATGCTAGACATTCACAGGTTGTGAAATTATCTTAGTACAGTCAAGGTTTATTTGTATATAGCACGCCATGTGCGGAAATGCGAGTTCTGGTTTCGTTATTGCCATTGTGGTCTGTTGTTATGTGTCATTGATTGCCAGAGCAGTGGTAAGGAATTCGGTTTCTGGCCAGAACGAAATTAAGGTGTTGTAGAATTTACATTAGAATTTCAATGTTCGGGTATATTGAGATTAGACTGGGTTCCTGTACTAGGTTTTAAAGATGTTATGTATGGATTTAGAGCCAGCATTTCATTAATGATAATGATATTTGCATTGGAATTAAAGATTGTGTTTACCATATTTTTTTGTGGTGCGGTGCTGTAGTGGGTGTGTTCGTTGCCTTGCAGACAGAGGGTTGCAGGTTCGAATCCACCTCAAGCCACTATGTCGGAACCTTGAGCAAGTCCTTCACTCTCAATTGCTCGGGTGATTCGGCGTGAAACTCCAATGCAGTGTCCGCGCTGTAGTCGGGAGCACCTCTGTGTAGAGAGCTTGAAGAGGCGCTATAGAAATGTAGAAATATAATAAAATGAATAAAATAAATAAAGTGTGGCAGGGCTGTTTTTAAGGAATTTCTAGAACTGCACAACCCCTTCTTTTCTTTCTAATACTCCATGGTAAATTACTTCCATTCGTAGGACAGCGACCATTTTCACTAACTTTAACTGTACAGAAGTGCGGCTACAACTGCACAAATCCGTTTAGAACTGCACATTTTGTGTACAACTGCACGTTAAAAAAAGCCCTGAAGTGTGGATTTAGAGTCAGCGCTTCATGAATGATATCTGCATTGAAATTGAAGATCTTGTTTACCACATTTCCTTGAAAACGACTTGTTGTTTTTGTTGGACTTGAATCAAAAGTTTGACCATTAGCATATGTACTATACTAACTAAAGGTAATTGGTAAGCCAATGCAGTTAAATTGTTAAAATTACTCTTAAAATGATTATTACTGAATACTTTGGTTTAAATCGCAATAGCTGTCTCAACGAGCTGGACCATTTCGCTATCGTCACCACATTGCATGGAGACCAGTTGCTATCCCTCCATGGGTGACCTTCTGATCGGTCGAGAAGACAGACTCTACTCCAGCTCCACCTGTGGCCTGGAGAAACCAACGCCCTACTGTCTCGTCAGCCATCTTCAGCAGAAGAAGACCGGCAGCTGCACCATCTGCGACTCTCGAAAGCTGTTCATCCGGGAGAATCCTTACGCACACACGATCGACAAGGCCATCACGAACTTCGAGAGGGACTGGAGGCGGAAGTGGTGGCAGGCGGAGAACGGCGTCGCCGACGTCCAGATCCGGGTGGACTTCGAAGCGGAATTTCACGTCACGCATCTGATCATGAAGTTTCGGACGTTCCGACCGGCTGCCATGCTCATCGAAAGGTCGGCGGATTTCGGTCGGACGTGGCGAGTCTACAGGTATTTTGCGAAGGATTGCGGGCGGTCGTTTCCTGGGATCTCTGTCGAGCCTGTGAGGAGGATCGGTGACGTCATTTGCGAGTCGCGGTATTCGGATGTGGAACCATCTACTGGGGGAGAGGTAGATTTAATTCATTCGTTCGTTTAAGAGATTTATATACATGTAGCGCCCCTTCAAGACCATCAACTCGGAAGTGCTCTCGATTCAAGCCTGGCTAAAGAGAACAGTCTTAAGAGTAGAGTAGGATGTGGTCTCAAGGGCTGTAGGCATTAGATTTGGTTCTACAGGGAGACCATTAGATTTAATATGGACTGAATCCGACTCATATCAAATTTAGCGACTTAATGTTGTTTGAAGTGATTCAAGTGCAGAGTTTTATTTATTTATTTATTATATGCATTTATATAGCATATAATAAATAAATAAATAAATAAAACTCTGCACGTTTGTCAGTAGTGTAGTTTTGAATTAATTGCATTTAGATCTTTGGATATATTGCAGTAAAACAGAGTCGAATTTATAGTGTATGGCCTGCGATGCAGAGTATTTTGGTAACATCACAGGTTCGAGATTCCACTTAGGCGGCCATTGTGTAAGGACCTCAAGCAAGTTCTGTTTGAAAGCACAGTTGCTTTGTGCCATTGATGTTCTGTCATAATTATGGTCTTGTGCTCTTCAGAACTCTAGAAGGAGGTCAGTATCAAACCGTAGTTGTAATTGTATTGTACTGTAAAGAAGTGTTTAAATTATTTGTAGTGTACATTAACGCTGAATTTAATTCTTCTCATGTTGATATTTAATTCGCAGGTTTTTTAAGATTTTACAATCCTTTATGCTTCATATTTATTAATTGAACTAAACTGCCGATTGATCATTATTATTTATTATGTATGTTTCTTTGTTCAGGTGATTTTTCGTGTCCTGCCAATTACCGCTACAATAACTGACCCTTACGCCAAAGAAGTTCGGGACTTAATGGCAATCACTAACTTGCGTGTCAATTTCACTGAATTGCATACTCTTGGTAAATACTTTGTTACGTCAATTTTTAGACAAAGTTTAAGTTTCTATAATATAAGTTTTTACATTCTGTATCAGGATTGTAGTGCTAGCTTTTTTATAAGTGGCCCTTTTAACAATTTATGCTGTGTTGTGTTGTCATATAAATTGTCGTTAAATTATTATTATTATTTTTTGCCCTGAGGTATGCAGGATCCATCAGGGACTTCGCTACCACCTAGTATAAAATCAGAGTCTGGAAAGATCCTATTCATATTCTCCTTCCTGGTCAGCGAAAGTGCCCCTAATTATTATTATTATTATTATTTATTATTATTATTATTATTATTATTATTGCATTGGCTTCATTGTTATTTCTTAAGTCCTTAGGGTTCCCATATGAGGCTTGATGTCACTCAATTATTCTGGTTGTATTGGTGGTTCCAGGTGACAATTTGATCGGCAGTTCCTCAGATATTAATGTGAACTACTACTATGCACTGTATGGAATTGTATTGAGAGGAAGCTGTTCTTGCTACGGTCATGCCTCTCGATGTGTTCCTTTCTCTGGAAATGATCATCACCCAGACATGGTATGTTCAGATTTAAGGCACTGTTACTGTGCACTTGTAGAGCTAAAAAATGATGTTCCATTTTAATTATTTCAGAAATGACCAAATATACTTATATTTTGAGCCGCTGCTGTGTATGTTGAAAGTTCAATCTTTGTTATAAAAACGTACAGCTTCATATGAGTAAGTTCAGAATTTTATTATAGGAATGTAATACTTTTATGAGAAAGTGCAGAATTTTATTATAATAATGCAACACTTCTTTGAGATAGTGCAGAATTTTTTTTATTAGAATGTAGCACTCTTATGAGAAGGCACAGATTGGGGGCAAAAGGTGACACTTTCATGAAAAAGTTTAGGCTTTTGTTATAAACGGAAGCACTTCTTTGAGAAAGTTCATGCATAGATCTGCTCAAACTACTTTCACAGGACTATTGTGTACAGTGTTATTGTGGCTCAATGATCTAGTTGTAGTCGAACCTTGAAATTTATTACATCTCCCAAAAGGCTAAGTCACTAGAGCCAGCGTAATATAGGTAATATACGTAGGTCCTAGAAGATAGGTCTTGCAAAATCTTGTTTTTTGTCTCACTCAGGCGGCTACAAGCTGTCTATGTTAAGTCAGGTCTCATTATGGGAAAGAACTTGGACTATACAAACGCACAGGAAGCACTGTTTACCTAATGGAAGAATCCATTGTTATTCCCTTGGTCTGGGGACAGTCCCTGTTCCTCCAAGGTTCCCTTGAATATTTTTCCAGTTTGAACTCAATTTCTTGATGTTTTAGGTACATGGTAAATGCGAATGCATACACAATACAAAAGGACTGAATTGTGAAGTCTGTGAAGACTTCTTTCACGACTTGCCGTGGAGACCAGCGAGAATGGAAAAGTCTAATGCCTGTAAAAGTACGAGATAGCTTCTTTCGTTGTTTGCAAGTGTATCGTGCTATAGATTAGAGATTGCTTCAATGCCAGGGCTTTGTAATAGTTGTAGCAATGTGTAGCAATTCCAGCGAACTTAGTTATGTTTTAATATGCCTCATAAATTTCCATAAATAATAGTTGCATGCTTTGAAAGTTTTAAAATTTTAACATGAAAATAATGTTAATATTAGGTATAAGTCTGACGTTAATTTAATCAATCAATCAATCAATCTATAAATTGATCATTAATTTTTTTATTGATGCCAGAAAAATTCATTGCCTCTCGCTCGAATCTTTGTCGGGTTTTACAGGATGTGAGTGTAACAGTCATGCAGCAACTTGCCACTTTGATCCTGCCGTGTACGAGGCAAGTGGTCATGTCAGTGGCGGTGTCTGTGACGACTGTCAGCATAACACTGACGGTCAGCACTGCCATCTCTGCCTGCCATTCTTTTATCAAGATCCTGGTCTCAGCTTTGATGATCCTCACATTTGCAAACGTGAGTGCATTTTTCAGTTGTGTGTTCATGCTTCATTTGTGAGTATACAACGGATACTTTTATATATTGGAAGAATTTTAAGAAAATCGACTCAACAAATTAGCAAGAAGAACAGGCTTGGCAGAGTTTTTAAGTAAACCTCACTGGCGAAAATATCAAAGTCTCCACAAATCCGTGTTGTTCTTGAGCCGCCAAAACACCCTATCTTTCAGTGTGAATATTATGCATGCCTGGAACATGATGCTTTTAGTGTGCAGTTGCACACTAACTAATATTTATATTTTACAATAATAATAATGATGATAATAATGATAATGATGATAATAATAAAGATAATGATGATAATAATAATAATATTAATACTACTACTACTACTACTACTACTAATAATAATAATAATAACAACAACAACAATAATAATAATAATAATTATAATGAGGAGGAGGATGATAATAATTATTGGAGGCAGCCGAGAAACTACATTTCTGTACCAGCACCTTGCTGTTGCCATCCAACACTTCAATTTCAGATTACTTTCGAGTATTTAGTGTGACATCAACAATGACTCGCTAGTCAACGTAGAAAATTTTCCCCTAAGTTATGGATTCCTGATGGATTATAATATCTACGTTAATTTTATTTAATATTTTCTGTTTTTAGCATGTGATTGTGATCCAGTTGGATCATTGTTTGGCGGACAATGTGATGCTCACACAGACAATGAGTTGGGCTCAGTAGCCGGACAATGCACCTGCAGGCAGCACATCACAGGAAGAAGGTGCGAATTCTGTGAGCATGGTTACTGGAACCTGGGTGCAGGACTTGAGGATGGTTGCTTGCGTAGGTGTTCAGTAATTAATATTACAAGTCCAGAAATTATTATTGATGCTGTTGTTTTGAATACTGTTTAGTACATCTTTAAGTTAAGTGCCTTCGTGAGGTTATTGTAAGACGCTATCAGTGTGAGAATTGTGGAAAAATAACTGGGGGTGGGGATGTTGGACTATAATCCACTTGGAATTGGGTTGTGAACAACAGATTTTACTAAGGGGTTCTAAGAAAGGTTGGGGGTCTAAACCCCTAAACCCCTGGCAATTCTCACCCTGGGCACTATATAAATGTTCATATGCAATACATAATATTGCATACATTACATATATTATAATTCACTATTGTATGGTTTAATGTGATAATTTTCAATGCTGTTTTATTAAATTATAATGATGAGTCTGGTGTTTAATCTGACATCTTTTGATAATGTTTTGTGTATAGATTGTTACACATTATTCTGTGGTTTAATGTGACAATTTTCAATAGTGTTTTGTGCATAAATTAGAATTTTGATAACTATCTTAGTGTGACAATTTTAGCTTAGTTGAGTCTAACAAATATATATATATATATTTATATTTATTCAAAGTGATGATTTAATTTGTACATTGTTATGGGGTGAAATATTGACTTCGGTTGGGGTGAAATATTGACTTCGGTTGGGGTGAAATATTGACTTTGGTTCTAAGTTGCTATCAGAATTTTTTTAAATGTGTTGTCTGTGTTTGTACAGCTTGCGACTGTGACATCTTGGGCACCATAGGTGGTAGCGCCGATTGCGACCCGCACACTGGACAGTGTCGCTGTAAGCGATATGTGATAGGAAAACACTGTGACAGGTGCCCGGTAAGTCTTTTCAAATTTACTTTGTTCTTTTCATGGGGAGCAGGGGGCGTTTAAGCTTATCGTTATACCTGCCACTGCAGCTTGCAAAGTTTTACCTTTTAATGAAGAGCAAGCATTAATAAGCGTTACCATGGAAAGCCAAATTCAGCTTGTTGTTAGACGCTTAGGATAAAAAAATTCTGATAATTATTAATATTATTTTTTTAAATGTTGTTATTATTTTTTTATCATCATCATCGTTACTATTTTATTCAAGGCAAATTTAATCGCTCAGGAGTAAAAAAAATTGCGGCAGTTAATGACTTCTGGAATGGCCACGTTTTTATCCAACTTTTATTATTATTATTTTTTGTTAAAATTTATTATTCTGCATTTATTAAGCTACAATATAACGACCAAGTGTAAATTGATGATGTTGAGAAACTGGGAGTAAGTAAATGAATAAGTTAGTAAGCAAGTTAGTACAGGGGCGGATGCAAAACGTTTGGAAGGGTGGGCCAAAATTTATTTCACCGAAAAATCTGATGACATTTTCTGACCTTTTCTAGTCGTTCTCCTTAGAATTTCTACAAACATGGCAACGCAAGTCTGATAATTTTAAAACTGATGATCTTATTTCTTATTCTGTGCAAATCTCTAAATGGAGGGGATATGGCCGGTGTCACGAAATAGAGTATCCCCCGTATTAATTGTATCCCCCCAAATTTAAAAAAGTCGAAAAAACCGCTTCCACGTGTGTTTTGTTTTGCAAATTAATTTTCATCTGCTCTGTTTTGAACAATGACACTAACAGGTATGTTTATTCCTACTAGATAACTTGTTTTGCCCTGTTTTTAGAGCATTTAAAACATTTAAAACACTTAAGAACACTCAGAGTCACTAAATAAATTCGAGTTGTCTTTATCTGAGCATTGCTTAGGACACTTAAAACAATTGGAGTTACTTTAAATTTTGATTGCAGCATAAATTTTTTTATTATGCGCCTTTTTCAAAAAAGGGATAGAATGATTTATCCCCCCGGATAGTATAGACCGGTTAATTCCATCCGGGGGGATAGATTAATTCATCCCCCCGGATGGCTTTCAGGAGGGATACTCCGTTTCGTGTCGCCGGATTGCCCCCCCTCTGGATCCGCTACTGAGTTAGTATATTATATGCTTTATTGAAGGACTTGCTCAAGGTCCCTACACAGTAGGGACTAATTAATTTTAATTAATTAGTCTCAGGAGACTAATTAATTAACTAATCAATTAATTAATTAATTAGGACCTGTTGGAATGTATAGTGTGCAATATATCCTTCTGACCTATTGATACATATACATTGCATCTCACTAACCCATAGACCACACTGCAGTGACCTTCAAGTTTCAACGAGCCGTGTGTCCACGACCTATGGCGACAACGTTGAGCGGTTGCACCTTAGCACACAGACCCGAATCTAATTCCGTCATTTAGAATTCGATGACCTGTGGCAGTAGTAAGCCCAAGCCCGGCGCTACAAGGGACGCATGACCGTGCAAACAGGCAGACAGTAATTTTCTTGTCTCGAGGAGTCCACAGTCGGTCTCGCGTTTTGACCCGGCTGATCACAGGATAATTGCATTTGGCCGACGATGGCTATGTTTGCGATCGCAATTGAATGTCTACACTTGAAAGTAATTCCCGCAGAAGAACTACATGTAGCTTCTGTGTCAATAGACCCGGCCTTTCATGTGGTCGAGCCGCCGTGGTTACAGGTGGTCTTATATTATGGTGCAGAAGTATACGGTTGCTTTTGCTACGGGGCTTTCAACTTCCAAGTCCATGGCTTTGATTGTAGAGCAGATCTGTTTGGATGCGACGAAACCTGTGAGCGCTGAAGGTGTGTTTGTCAAAGAGATATTTGAAGGAGATGGGAGATTGGATTAAAGATGATCTGAGAGAATAATGATTTAACGTATTGTATAAAGTCTGCATTCATTGTTCGCTGTTGTTATTATTACCCTACATATCTTAAATTACCGTACATATCTTAAATTCTTTTCATGTCTTTGCATTAAAGCTGAAGAAATAGAAGACTAGCCTAACTACTATGGTCCTTTAAAGCTAACTTATACAGGCAACCATAATTTTATGTGTGAGGCTGGATATAGTGTTAGCCTGATTAGAAGAGTTTCTCTCATAAGACCCAAATTTATAGATCAACTAGCTGTTTGTAATGATGAGGCAATCTCTTATATATAACATGATACACTTGCAGACAACGAAAGAAGCCATCCCGTCCATTTGCATGCATTAGACTTTTCCATTCTTTCTGTTCTCCATGGCAAGTCGTGAAAGAAGTCTTCACAGACTTCACAATTCAGTCCTTTTGTATTGTGCAATGCATTCACAATTTCACATTTACCATGCACCTGAAACATCAAGAAATTGAGCTTGCACTGGAAAATCAGTACTGTCTGTGTGAGTAGCTCACTGTTGTTTGTTATGCTGCAGCAGCAATTGGCTTGTTAAGGGATACTCCTGCTTACTTACTTGCTTGCTTAGCGATGTTATAAAGATGCAGCATAAACGACCTGACAGACACAGTGCTGGAGCCATCCTCTGACTGTTCTTGACCTATTCATCTAGAGACCAGCTGTGAAGATATCCGGTTTCTTGACAGCTTTTGTTCCATCTCAAGTGGCCACAATCAATCTACTGTCACAAGTCAGATGTCTGTGGTGGTGTTATTAGGGGCAAACCGCATCCGATAAACTTGCAGAATTGGGTTAATTGACCTCATAATATGTATGACATTGTCATGCCAAGTTCTTTAGTACTTCTCAAGTGTTTGAGATAATCATAGAGAGATCTGGACGAGAAATTAACGTGGCAGCATTGACAGTGGATGACGTTAAAGCAACATCCTGAGTTAATAAAGTGGGGCTGTGGCGAAACTTTGTGTTCAATTTAGAAATTTGAGTGGAGTGCGTATTCAATGTGAACGGTCATTTATATAGCCCTACACATTATGATGTTTAATGATAGACATGTCAACTGGATTTTTACTTCTCTGGACAACTCTGTTGTTGACACGGTGGTGCAGTGGTTGGGTTCGGTGCCTTGGAGCTGGATAGTTCCACGTTCGAATCCACCTCAAGCCATCTTGAGCAAGACCTTAACTCGCAATTGCTCTTGCGCTTCAGCATGAAACTCCGATGCAGTGTCTGTTCTGTAGTCAGGATTGCCTCTGAGTGGTGATCTTGAAGAGGCGCTCTGGCAAATGCGAGAAATAAATAAATAAGCTCCTATGACTTGAGACTGCCTTAAAGAAGAAGTTAGTTCAAAAATCTTGTAAAGAAGCTGGTTCTGTGCACTTTTGCAAAGAAGCCAGTTCACAAATGCTGTAGAGAAGCTACTTCTCTAACCTTATGACAAAGCTAGTTCTCTAACCTTAGGAAGAACCTGGTTCTCTGTCCTTATGAAGAAGCTAGTTTTCTAACCATATAAAGATGCTGGTTCTCTGTTCTTATAAAGAAGCTGGTTCTTAGATTAGATTACGCGTACGCTTACCAGATACCATGATTTGTGCATGCTATAGGATGGCTATTGGGGATTCGGTCAACTCCATCCAGCGGGATGCAACCCATGTGACTGTGACTTGGGTGGAGCAATGGATGGTCAGTGTGGTCAAGCGGATGGCCAGTGCCTGTGTCGTCCAAACATCGTTGGAATCTCATGTACGGATCCGGTTCCTGGATTCTACTTTCCCGATCTCGATCATCTTCTCTATGAAGCGGAACTGGCGAAAGCGAGAGGGGTTAGGAATTTATGCATCAATTTAAGTTTTAATCATTTATATAGAGCTATTCAGCTTCTGTAATGGCAAGACAACATTTGTTTGTCCTGAGTAATTTAAGACTATACTCAGCTGATTAGTGACCATTAAATCTGTAGTTACCTCGTAATTTACCGGTAGGTTACTTGGTAAGTTATCTGGTAAGTTGTCTGGTTACTTCAACTTACTTGCCGGTAACTCACCTGGTAATCAGTGGTTAAAGTGGTTTGGGTGAGCAGTGGGAACGCCGAGTGCATGAGCAGTGGGTACGCCAACAAAGAGTTTTATTGGAACGCACGTGTTTCCAGCGTTCCACGCAGGTGAGCAGTGGGAATGCAAGCAAAAAATTTAGAGAGCAGTGGAACGCCGTTCCCTTGCATTCCTACCCACTTTAAACCCTGCTGGTAATTTACCTGGTAAGTTAGCTTGTAATTTACCTGGTTAGTTATCTGGTAGCTTGGTAAGCACAACATTGTACAACCACGGTGGCAGACAAAATGCTGTCCTCTCCCTCGCCATCTCTCCTTCCCACAAACAGTTATGAGTTAGCATGCCTTACTCATTATGGCTAAGAGGTGGAGGTGAAGTAGAACTCTCGAACGAGATTTCTGCCCTGGCTGAGATTCGAACCCTATTCTCTGCAGTGACAGTCCAGCCTGCTAACCACTCTTAAACATTAAACATTATAGAGCTTGGTTGTAAGTGATACCAGAACGTGGCTGTACACAATTATTCAAGATGTATCTTATCGTAATATCACAAGAAATCTTGTCTCCCAGGCGTCATGCATTTTATATATATATATATATATATATGTATATATATAATATATAGGGATAATATATATATATGTACACATACATATATATATATATATAATCAATCTATCCCAGAGTATATATATGTGTGTATATATATATGTATTGGGAATAGATTGATTATAATTTGAATCAGTGGATTTGTTTATGTTTGTTATAACAGAGAGCAGTTGCTGTGCTGAGGAAGCCAGAAAATGGAATGGCTGCTACGTGGACCGGTCCGGGATTTATGCGAGCATTTGAAGGCGATATAATTGATTTTCAAATTGATGGCATTCCACTGTCGCTCAACTATGCAGTCGTCGTGAGATATGATACAGCAGTCAGTTGAATGTCTGATAAGCTATTAAATACTTAGCTACATTATACTTGCATGCTTTGGTTGCTTACTTACTTGCTAGCTTGCTTATTTACTTACTTACTTGCTTGCTTACTTACTTGCTTGCTTTACCTACTTGCCTGCTTGCTTGCCAACTTGCTTACTTTTCAGCTCACTTGCATGATTGCTTATTTGCTTGCTCACTTACTTAATTGCTCATATCCTTACTTGCTTACAGTACTTGCCTGCTTGCACAGTTACAGTTTTGCTGGATTAAAAGCACAGATTTATTAGTTTTATTTAGATATAAATTATGCGAGATGCCACATTAGTAAATGCCACATTAGTAAATGTAAATGTTATTATTATGGTGATGTAAATATAATTATTATTTTAATGATGTGATGTTACTTGCGTCTTTTTATTACTTAGTTTACAACTAGTTATTCCTCTTGAAGTTTCCACTTTCCACTCCTCTCAATGCTGACCCTCGTTCCATTTACTGTATCTATCATCCATCCAATCAACCAGCCCCATCCGTCTCAGTCTTTCTCTCATTCCATTTCCCTTCATTTTCACTCTCAGAGGGAATCCCTCTCAGTTTCAGACCAGTCCAATTTCTTTGTATTTCTTTTATAGTAGCCATAAGAGAGCTGCTTCTTCATCTTGCTACCAAATTATCACAGGACAGTTATCTCGATTAAAATTGTGATTCTGCAACTTTTATATAGATGCACAATAGAAGTCTGTAGATGTCTGTGAAATATAACATTTCTTCTGAAAACATAGCATGACATAACATATCAAAACATAACATGACAACATAACATTATCATAGCATTTCATTTCATAACATGTTTTATTTGGTAACCAACATAATATCCAGGTCGTAATAACATCTGATGTTTTCTTGAGATCTGGGAATTTTTTTTAGCCATGAATGGTATTACATTAAATAAAGTTTGAAAACATGCATCCAGCTCAGTAATTACTAATCTAATTGAATCGTTTTAAAACTGTTTCAAAGCAAGAAACAAGTTAACATAGATTTCGGTCAATAAATTGCTAAATAAATATTAATTCTAACATAGGTAAAAGTGACTTGATATAATAAAAGGTAATAATTATCATGCTAGGTTTCCTAATAGACCTCTTCATTGCCACGGTTGTTATAAAAAATCAAGAGTGTTTTTTTGTTTTCCTGAAGTTGCTTAGGAAATGGGACAATGTGAGGGTGTTGCTTGTCAGGCCATTTGCGGTGGATCCTTCTGGAGACTGTGCGAACATTCGACCTAAGGAAGACTACAAGCATGTCAGCATTCTACCAGGTAAATATTAAAAGACATTTTTCCTGTGAAAAAACATCCAGCCGTGCATTAGTGTGAAAATATATTCCTTCTGATGATGCTCCTCATTATTATTATTTATTACTAATATTTATTATTTATTATTAATATTTATTATTATTTATTGCTAATATTTATTATTTAGTACTAATATTTATTGTTATTTATTACTAATATTTATTATTATTATTATTTATTACTAATATTCATTATTTATTACTACTATTTATTATTATTTATTACTAATATTTGTTATTGTTATTTTATTACAAATATTTACTATTATTTATTACTAATATTTGTTATTATTTATTACTAATATTTATTATTATTTATTATTATTATTTATTATTAATATTTATTAATATTATTTATTAATTTTTATCAATATTATTTATTATTATTATCATTGTTGATCGCACTGAAAGTGCTTCTAAAAGGCTTTTACTGAAAGAAGTGCTGTATAAATGGTCATATACATTACAATGCAATACAATACAATAGTAGTAGTAGTTGCAGTTTAACGTCACTGTGTGGTAACAAAGACCATTAGCGACACTCTCCTCCTTTATCCAGGCTTGGGACTGGCACTGGCAGAGTGCAACCAGTGCGGAGTTCATACAATACAATACAATGTGTATTCTTTAAAAGCTGAACATTACAAGACTACTATTTGATTCAATCAGCCCCTTTGCCCCATGTATTATTCTACACAATTCACCATTACCCACATACAGCCAGGTCACCAATTGGTCTAAAATAATGGCTTTAGTATATTATCATAAAATAATTATTTCATCATTGAAGCAATAAACTTCTCCTGTTTCAGGTACAAGGCATTTTATGTCCTCAACAACATTTTGCCTTGAAAGTGGAGTTCCTTACACTCTACGCATGAAACTAAGTAACTACAAGCATGGGTTTCAGAATACAAGTGTTCTTATCGATTCAGTAAGAACCTGGTTATGCTTCTACCGTTTCTGTAAATTAAAAGTTTGAAACTCTTATTTTAAATAGAAATATTGCATGGGGCATCATTGCTTGACACAGTAGTTTAATTGACAATTGTAGTAATTATTGCAGTATTACTACTATAGAGTATGACTATAGTGAACTACTATAATTGCATTGTTCTGTATGGTTCTGCAACTTTTAGTCTGTAGACTGATGTGAAATATAATCTTACCTGCATTTTCACTGTATATGAAAATTAAAAACCCTAACCCAGCAATTAGGTAAATTTAATCATTTACGAACTGTTTTCTTTAATATGAGTAATTATATGAGACCTTCACCTAGTGGCAGATTACAATCGACCATGTTCTAATCTAACCTTAGGGCTGTATTATTTAACTGTGGCTGGGTCTGGAGCACTCCTCAATAGTTTGTCTTCAAGAATGGATGCTAAGTAAAATCCCTAATGATTGAATTCTTTAATGGATATTTATTTGCAACAGCATTGTAATCGTAATCTCCGAATTTCTAAAACGCCGCAGGGCAGTGGTTAAAGTAGTTTGGGTGAGCAGTGGTAACGCCAAATCTGTGAGCAGTGGGAATGCTAGATGTGTGAGCAGTGGGAACGCCAAATGTGTGAGCAGTAGGAACGCCAAATGTGTGAGCAGTGGGAACGCCAAATGTGTGAGCAGTGGGAACGCCAAATGTGTGAGCAGTGGGAACGCTAGATGTGTGAGCAGTGGGAACGCTAGATGTGTGAGTAGTGGGAACGCCAAATGTGTGAGCAGTGGGAACGCTGATGACGTTTTATTGGCAACGGCCAATGCTTCCAGGGCTCCATCATGAGCAGTGGGGACGCAAGCCAAGAAATTCTAGAGCAGTGGGAATGCCATTCCCACGCGTTCCCACCTGCTTTAAGTCCTGGCGCAGGGCACCAGCTTATTCATGAGCACTGTTGTGAGGCACTTTTTTGTGAGACTCCCATCATGTTGGAGATGTTCCACTTATCAGCTGACTCTGCTTGAATCCTCAGATTGTTCTTATACCGGATGTGGCAAGTATTTCCACTTCCCTTGCTTCCGACCGAGGTCAGGCGGCCGTTGAGGACTTCCTGCGACGAAGATGTGTCGAGTTCCAGTTGTCCGTCGTGCGTTCTTTGATGCCAGAGCATTGTCTGCGGCACATACGAAGCGTGTCTGCACTCATCTACAATGGAGCTGTTGGTCAGTAAAGTGCTAAGCTTGTCACCTGTTAGCTGTGCTACATAATTGTGTTAAATGTCAGTAAATATCTTGCAGTATTAAATTCAATGGCTACCTACCTACTTAATACTGTAATGTAATGTTGCTTATATGGTAGCATGTATTTGATTTCAACACACATATATACACACATACACAATTTACACATACAGACACACATACACACATATACGTGCACATACACACACATATAGTCGTATACACCTGTATATACGCATGCACACATGTATGTCTGCTTGGTGCTCTTTTTGATAGCGGCTTATTGCTCATAATAACAAGAGATACAACGAGGTAAGAATGCTGAGAATGATCGGACCTTTCTGGTGTCAGGGCCAAATAAATTTTATCTATAGTCCAGCAAGGGATTTAGTTGGTTCTTGATTTTTTGTAAACATTCTTTTAAGTGGTTCATTCTTTTAGCTTGCAGGTGCCATCCAATTGGATCGACGAGTGATGTGTGTGAGCCAATCGGTGGCCAGTGTCACTGTAAGGCAAACGTGATTGGACAGAGATGCGACCAATGTGCTCCCGGTAGCCATAGTTTTGGACCAAATGGTTGTGAAGGTAAGTGCCACACTAGTATACTAACACTTCTAATAATAATAATAATAATAATAATAATAATAATGATAATGATAATGATAATGATAATAATAATAATAATAATAATAATAATAATAATAATAATAATAGTTTGCGACTTCTATTGTGCCAGACTGACTGCCATTGTCTAATGCTCAGGGCTTCTACTTATGGCGCTCCGAAACCAAGCCACAGTCAGGTCAATATGATCAGAACTTAAGACAGAGGAGCGTTGTGTGTGGTGGATAAGCAGCAGCATGGTGTAACTTGATATGCACATTCTTTTACCAAATGGATCTTGTACAATAGAATATGTGCAATAGAACAAGTACAATAGAACAAAGAACAATTCACATGTACAATAGAATAAGTACAGTAGAATATGCACAATGGTAGAGCATGTATATTAGAACATGCATGATAGAAAAACGCAATAGTACATGTACAACTGAACAATTACAATAGAACAAGTGCATTAGAGCAATGTGAATATTGTACAATAATAGAACAAGAACAATAGAACAAGTGCAATAGAATAAGTAAAGTAGAATGAGTGCAATAGAACAAGTACCAATACCATAGAATATGTACAATAGAGCACGTACAATAAAACAAGAACAATAGAACAAGTACCATGTAGCAAGCTGTAAAGTGTTGAAAACTGCAAGATTGAGTGAGCTGGAATTTTTCCACATTGCAAACCATCAGGTTCTCATAAATGGTTTTGTTGGGTAGGTTGTTTTTCCAGCCCATTCAATTGGGTTCCATTGTCATTGATCATGTTATTTAGTATACCATGCATTAATTAGGCAATATGATTGTCTCATTAATAGTATTGCCTTTCATAAATGTTTGAATTAGGGTTAGGGTTAGAGTTAGGGTCTGAGTGCCACTTGGGAGTCTAGACACTTTATTGTACAGCTGTCTTGACAGCAGTTGTCTGCATATCCAGGTGGTTTAATAGTTCTTAGAGTGGCACTTACAGAGCTACAACACACTTGATGGTACAACTGTCTATCCAAGTTGTATAATAATTATACATTGATTACTCAATATGAAGTGTGATTTGCAGAGACCTTCAATTGCAGATATTACACTGTTGCTGGTACTCGTGATAACTAGCCTTTCCAGGGATTGTAGTCTATCAGTGAATACAGTAATTGCACTAAAAGTCTGATGAGTATAAATAATTAATTTTTTATGTCTTCCACTGGTACTGTCGCCAGTATGGTAACTGGCAACCATGCGGTAACAAACAATGTTTTTAGCAAGGGATGGTCCGATACTTGGAGAAAAATTTAGGGTCTAGAATAGCAAGCCCTTTTATGACAAGGGTCCTCAATGAGTGGCCCAAGCTCCTTCAATGGGGTCTACGGCAGAGCCCTTGAAGTTATGCATTTTGAATCATTCAGTATCATATTGAGAACATTGTGGCTAATGTTTCTATAAAGCTTCTAACGAGCGGCCTATAACATAACATAACATGGGTTCATGGTTTTTGTCTCATATACGGGATTGAAACCCACTGCCTGTTATGTCTGACTAGGTAAATCACTATCTTAAAATATAACTGTCATTAGCATGTTTACCTGGTTCATCATGGTTTTTGCATTAATTAATTATTATTATTAATTAAAAAATGATAATAATTCTGTACAGTTTTTTGTTCTTGAATAGCATGTGATTGCGATGTGCTGGGATCACGTGACATGATATGCAACGCTGAAACCGGTCAATGCAAGTGCATCTGCGTTGTCACCGTTGTTGGACTACGATGTGACCGTTGTCAGAAGGGAATGTACATGTTTCCCAAATGCCAGGCATGCCAGTGCAACGAGCTTGCTGACGAATGTGACGATGCAACAGGGCGTTGCATTGGTTGCAGATTCAATAGTGACGGAGACAACTGCGAGAGGTTTGTTGTCATTTCATTGGCTTCTACACTTTCAGCTGCTTGACACAGCTGGAAAGTTTGTTTTTTTCCTTGGTATTCTTGGGTCATTTTTTCAATATGTATTGTGGGGCACGGTGGTGTAGTGGGCATGTTTTTTGCCTTGCAGCCGGAGGGTTGTAGGTTTGAATCCACCTCAAGCCGCCACGTATGTATAGGGGACCTTAGGCAAGTCCTTCACTCGCAATTGCTCAGCGCTTCAGTGTGAAACTCCGGTTCAGTGTCTGCGCTGCAGTCGGGAGCGCTTCTGAGTAGTAATCTTGATGGCGCACGATAACAAGTGCACATACATACAAATATATTATTATAATCTTTGTTTAATTTCAAACAGGCACTGCACAGAATGATTACAATTTATAATGTGACAGATGATCAAAAGCTAATACAGGAGTTGAATTTAACAGTTGAATTTAACAGTTGGATTTAACTGTAAAAAGCAGTCCTGAAGAGGCAGCTGACTTTTCTTGCCTCCATGTAGCTAGCTACCCTGTGGCCTGTGGTGCTATCTTAATTGTCTCGATACAAACAGGCATTTGTCTTGACAGATGTGCAGCTGGATATTTTGGGAATCCCGCAACTGAGGTGGGTTGCCAGCCTTGTCTTTGCCCAGGAGGAGAGGGCAGTGGAGTTCAACACGCGGATTCATGTCGGATGAATCCATACACAGCGGAAGTCATATGTAACTGTCATCCTGGCTATACAGGTAAGAGCTTCCTTTACAAAAGAGAACTTCCTAATACAAAAATTGCCTGAAATTGGCAAGAGATTCCTTTACAAAAGAGAACTTCCTAATACAAAAAATTGCCTGAAATTGGCAAGAGCTTCCTTTACAAAAGAGTGCTTCTTTATTAAAAAATTGCCTGAAATAGGTAAGAGGTTCCTTTACAAAAGAGAACTTCCTAATACAAAAAATTGCCTGAAATTGGCAAGAGCTTCCTTTACAAAAGAGTGCTTCTTTATTTAAAAAATTGCCTGAAATAGGTAAGAGGTTCCTTTACAAGAGAGTGCTTCTTTATTAAAAAAATTGCCTGAAATTGGCAAGAGCTTCCGTTGCGAAAGAAAGCTTCATTTTATGACTTGCTGCAAAAATTGTCTGAAATTGGTAGAGATTTCTGTATGCAATCACATCCTCCTCGTTACCTGCGATCATCAAGCGCTGCTGTGCAAGTCTTTTTTTAATGAGCCACGATGCAGAATGGTTATGAGCTTGAGTGCATTCACTGCCTCTAGGAGTTGAATTGACTACCATGCTGTCTTCGTACCTGTCTTCGTAGCTCAAATGCACTTCTTTGCTTCAAAAGGTGACTCAAACTCCCTATTTCTCATTGACTGGAAGGCACTTGAATATCTAACTCCATCTTTTCCTGTCGTGTGACTATTATCAGCACTTCAGATTCACATGCTGGTGTTGCGTACATTGCATTTTTAATATTTATTAATAATAATTATCACAGGGAAATAATTTTTTTTAATAGCTTCAATTCGCTCTTTTTAGGGATTTGTCACATTGCATTATCATCTTTGTTTTGGTAAGGAAATTCTTTGTACAAAGTAAAACTTGTGACAATGTCGGTTGTCTGTTTGAAATTGAACATCTCCAATATACCTTGAATTCTTTCAAAAATAGATGTGACTAAAAGATGTTCTATAGATACAAGCAGCTGTTGTTTTCAGTTTTAATTCCACCAAAATGGTTACTGGAACTGCTACGTCCCCTCCTCCTTTATCCAGGCTTTTGACTGGCACCAGCTGAAAGCGGCAGTGATGCTGAAGGCTTTTACTGTAACCGAAATACCTTGTTTAGATTAGTTTCAGTCTGTGATGGGAGTTTCTTGAATGTTTCTCAGGTAGCAGATGTGACCAATGCGAAAGAAACCATTTCGGCCAACCACTTCTCGTCGGAGGTACCACTTGCCTTCGGTGCGAATGCAATGGTAACATCGATCCGGATGTTGGTGAGAGTTGCGACTCCATCACAGGTGATTGCACCAGATGTATACACAACACCGAAGGGTTGCACTGCGAACGATGCCAACCTGGTTACTATGGTGACGCCATTGAACGACACAACTGCAGAAGTGAGTGTTGTTCTTTCGATTGTTTTTTGTGTTTGGGTTCATGTTTTTTAAGACAAGAATTTCTGCTCATAAATGACATGCTAGTGTTTCTATTACTTGTATTATTATTCAGTAATTACATCATGGGTGTATTTATTAACCAATTGCTAAAATTGCACTTTGGTATACACAATAAATGGTATGCATAAAAAACAGTTGAAAAGTATAGCATCCTTACAATAACTGTTTTGTGCATCAAGCTGTTTGTTGGCTGGAGAGATTATAATTATGGTATTATTATTACTATTCATCTCAAGAATTAATTCATTCATTTCAAGAATTTATCCAGCACCATTTCAAGCAACCCACTTAGAGGAATTGCCATTGTTCTTATCATTGCCCTTGTTATTATTGTATATTTGTATTATTAATATTATTACTGCTGCCTCCACTACTACTACTACTGCTACTACTACTGCTACTACTAATACTAATATTACTATACTACTACTGCTGCTGCTACTGCTACTACTACTACTATGTGATTCTTGTAATTCTTTGTTCTCCTTTTCTGACAGTTTCTACTGCTACTACTACTACTACTACTACTACTACTACTACTACTACTACTACTACTACTACTACTACTACTACTACTACTACCACTACTACTACTATTACTGCTGCATAATTTTTGGTGCTCCTTTTCTGACAGAATGCCTGTGCAGCATTCTGGGCAGCAACCGGTCCAACATTGACTGCGACCGTGTGACTGGTCAGTGTCCCTGCCTGCCACACGTCATCGGTCGCAAGTGCAACAGATGCCGACCGCTCTACTGGAAGTTGGCCAGTGGTGTGGGATGTGAGCCTTGCAACTGCGATCCAACTGGGTCACTCTTTGCGCAGTGTAATGAGGTAGACCTTTCAAATTCAGTCAATCGGAATTTATATAGCGCCCGTTAAAAATTCCAGCTCCAGGGATGCTCCCGACCTTAGGTTAAACGGAAGAAAGTAGTCTTGAGCAGCAAGTGGAACTAAAAACTGGAAGGTATCCAGGGATTAAAGTGTGACTGGATGGTCATGGACGGCGTCCAGTCAATTATTTTCAAATTTCCAAAGGCCACTTTTAATTATTAAGCCAAAACAACCTGGAAAGGTATGGGACGTCCAGGCACTCCTTTTCTTTTTCTACATAAATTTCAAGCGCTGCAGGTAAACATTTGCAATTTCGGGAGATGGAGTAACAATTTAAATATGTGAATATTGTAAAGGGGCAAGTTGTCAATCCAGTTTATGAACTTGCAGTGTTATAATTAATGCTGGAAGCAATTTTGCGAGGAATAGACACTTTGAAGGTTCATTCGAAACTCTCACTTATATAGTGATTTATATCTTAAAAATATATAAAATAATAATTTTTAGATGTAGAATATACAATAGAAATTTAAAAAAATTCACTTAAATTATGCATGTAACAATGTGCAGATTACAGTGAAGCAGCGTAAATAAGCAAGGGTGTTAATAAGTAATATCAATGTAATGTATATGCATGTTGTAACTAAAGTTTGAAATGTGATAATGTTAATGACATATTACTATGTATTCAGTATTCATGCATGTGAATTAAATGAGAGGCTATATAAAATGTGTGTGCTACACTACATGATATGGGATTCCGCCACTGGTTGCACTCTGCAAGTGCCAGTCCCAAGCCTGGATAAAGGAGGAGGTCAACGCAAATCAACTTCGATATGGCGGTGTCGTTAAACAGTAACAAACCTACATGATATGGTGTTATTGGTGATATTGGTGTTATTGCAAGCCTACATGATATTGGTGTTATTTCAGTTTGATGGTCAGTGTGATTGCATTGATGGTAGAAGTGGAAGGGATTGCAGCCAGTGTCCAGACTTCTACTGGGGAAGTCCAGCGGCTAGTGGTCTCTGCGCCCGTATGTATTTCATTTACAAATGAGGGAGCGTTTTCAATATAATAATACAATGATGATGATAATGGCGATATTAATAATTATTATAATAATGCTTAAAATATAATAGTGATGTTTATTATAGTGATAATAGCAGTTACAATAGTAACAATAGTAATAATAATAATAATTAATAATAATAATAATAATAATATTGCTTTAGAGGCACCTTTGAGCACGTTGGAGACGAGAACCTATAAACTAATTTTAATCTCTTACAGCCTGGGGGATCTTTACTACCTCGGGTGAAAAATAAAATAAATATAAGAATTATAAGAATAATAATGGTAAAGGGGATAATAATAATAAATAATTGACACATCCATGAATACACTTATCACAAGTGCAACTCTTACATTACATTATATTGTAAGGAAATAGTAATTACGTTGTCTTTCGAAATCCATTGTTTCAACACAATAAAACTGGTCTTTTGTTGGCATCTCAAGATTGCCACTGCATTATTTCTTATTTTGTTTTTAGACTGTGATTGTAGTGCGGTTGGTTCCGTCAACCTACTGTGCCATCACAGAACTGGACAGTGCAGCTGCCGCACTGGGATCACAGGACAGAAGTGCGATAAGTGCGCACCAAGGACAAGTGGCGTCTTTCCAAACTGCGTACCCTGTGGAGAATGCTTGGATCAGTGGACTTTGATAATACGGAATCTCACTTGTAAGTTTACTTCCTATGATTCATTATATTCATGTATATGCATTTATATAGCGCCTCTTCAAGGAGACTACTCAGAGGCACTCCGAATGTGGAGTGTCTAATGTGTGTTGCATCACCTACTTTTTCTCCATCTCCCGTTTCTTCATCTCAGTTTTTATCATTGCGATTTCTCCATCTCCATTTTTATCTACACTTTTCCGTCATCTCAATTTCTTTATCTACATTTTTGCATCTCAATTTCTTCATCTCCCATTCTGCATCTTCATTCCCCCATCTCTGAAATCATCAGATGACATATGCAGGCATTAAGCTGCATGACACCTTCTTTTTTCTATCTCCTTTTCTCAATCTCCATTTTCCATCTCTTTCTTCATTTACCCTGCCTCCATTTCTCCACATCCATTTTTCATCTCCTCTTCTCCATCTTTATTTACCCTGCCTCCATTTCTCCATTGCCATTTGTTCATCTCTTTTTTATCTCTATTTCTCCATCTTCATTTAACTTGCCTTCATTTTTCCATCTCCATTTTTCATCTCCATTGTTCATCTCCTCTTCTTCATCTTCATTTACCCTGCCTCCATTTCTCCATTGCCATATGTCCATCTCCATTTTTCCATCTCCGTTTCTCCATCTTCATTTCTCCATCTTCATTTAACTTACCTTCATTTTTTCATCTCCATTTTTTCATCTCCATTTCTTCATCTTCATTTCTCCATCTCCATTTCTCCATCTTCATTTCTCCATCTTCATTTCTCCATCTTCATTTCTCCATCTTCATTTAACTTGCCTTCATTTGTTCATCTCCATTTCTCCGCCTTCTCTTATTCATTCTTCTCTCTCTTCATCCTCTTTAGCTCTTCTCTCTCCAACCGTTCTTCTTTCTGGTCTGCATCATCTTCCATAATATCTTAATCCCATGAATTCTTTCGATTTGGATGTTAATATTCAGCAGAGGACAAATTTTGACTCTGCACTTTTAAAAAGGCGCCTCCACTTCTCTTCTGAATCATGACAATCGTAACGTTTACCATTTTTGTGTAGATGATTTGGAAAATGTCGTGCAAGCTGGATACAACATTGGAAATGACCAGATTCCTTTGGCTTTGGATCAAGATCTAAGGAGAGCTGAGGAGAAGTTGACTGAGACAAAAACATTAATCTCGTCAAAATTAGCAGATCCAGTTGGCTGGACTGAAACAAGAGCCACTATCTCTTCAATCAGGTATTGAAATTACTTACTAATTTTTAATAATTTACTACTAATTTCTGTGCTTGAAAGTTTATTATTTGTTTTTTAGCCCAGAGGTAAACATGATCTCTCAGGGACTTTAATATTATTAGGTGTTGGTAAAATCTGAGATGTCCCTGCTCGTCATTATCATTGCCATTATTATTATTATAATTATTATTATCATTATTATTATTATTATTATTATTATTATTATCATTATCATTATTATCATTATTATTATTATTATTATTATTATCAAATTTCAGTTCAAATCATCATTATATTTGTTCCTCTAAAAAACAGAGTTCTATGGCCATAATAATAATAATAATAATAATATTATTAATAATAATAATTATTATTATTATTATTACAATTATTATTATTATGCATTGAGATCCACTTACCAGATCTTTCTGGAATTAAATAATTAACTGTTGAGTACAAGAAAATGACCTTGATTCGGCTTTTTTTTGGTGCATGCATCCATTGTTATTCTCATTATTGTTTGTATTAATTGAAATTCTCCATTTATCATCTATTGTATCTATCATCTATTGTTGTGTTTTCCAGAAATAATCTCTCAGAGAGTGCTTTCATCGTCAGTGCTACGGACAACCAGCTGCGTGGTGTTCTGAGGCGCCTCAATAAGGCTGGTCAGCAGATCGAGACTCTGAGTCAGCGCAACTCACAACTGAAGCGGCAGACAAAGAGACTCCGGGACAATGCCACTCGAGTTAGCGAGTTTGATCCGGCCGGTACTAATCTAATCTAATCTAATCTTATCTTATATAATCTAGAATCTAATCTATTCTTATCTTATCTTATCTAGTCTAATATAATATTATCTTATCTTCTCTAATCTTATTTAATCTTATCTCATCTTGTCTTATCTAATATGATATAATCTTATATTATCTTATCTAATCTAATCTAATCTACTCTAATATTATCTTATCTAATCTAATATAATATTATCTTATCTCATCTAATCTTATCAAATCTAATCTTATCTTATCTAAGCTAATTTTATTTTGTCTAATCTTATCTTATCTAAACTTATCTTATTTTATCTTATCTTATCTAATATAATCTAATATGAAAATTTGTAAAACACTTCGCACAGCAGAGCTATTCGGCATGACTGGCCCCTGAAAAGAGAAACGTCTTCACTCTTCAAGGTGGAAAGATATGCAGGTGAATTCCTCACCAGAATCCTGCTGCGAATTGCATTCCATACTGAAGGACCCATAATAGCGAAAGCTTGATGCTGGCTGGATTAATGTGACTGAAGTTCAAGTAGGCAGTCATCAGGACGAAGAGGGCATGAAGACTGCTGTACTTTATTTTATACTTAGACTTATAGCAAAATACAGAAATCAGTTACAAATTTTTGCGTTCAGTTTACATTACAAGACAATGTTCCTTTGTCTTTAGAAGCTTATCAGAGCGTAAGAGAGAGTTCGTTTCGCTCAGCCATGGCTCAAGAGAAGGTGAAGGCCACCACCAACACAATCCTTGATATGCAGGTGGTCTGCAATCAGGTTGATGACGTCGTGAATGAATTTCACACGCAGTATGATCTCCAGCTTTTGAAAAATGAAATGTCTTTGAAACGAGTTGACGATACGTTCAGTGCCTTAGACCTCAATCTTACGCAGCTCAACCATGCTGTAAGTAGTCAGCCGTGTACCAGTAAGTTGTTTCATTTAAGGGCAGCATGTACATGCTCTGCATATTTGACTGTGTGAATGAGTAAGTGACTAGATGAATGAATAAGTGAATGAATGAATGATTGAAAGAATGAATAGATGAATGAACGAACGAATGAATGAATGAATGTATGAATGAAAGAATGAATGAATGAATGAATGAATGGCTGAATGAATGAGTGAGTGAGTGAATGAATGAATGAATAAATGAACGGATGAATGAATGAACGAACGAACGAATGAATATTGCGTCAAGCCACTTCACATCACTCATGGATAGCTAAATATAATTGAAAATTCAGATCTGTTGACAAAACTATTTTTGAACAAATTTGTTTCGAGAGGCAGCATGAAACTTGGATGTCCTCTCTTGTAGATATTTTTCACATAATTTACGTTAGTTTGGCTGAACATTTGCTACTTACTAACATAATAATTTACTGAACTACTGAATTACTGGGTAATTGAATTGGTTTTGTGACAGGTTTGTGGTGGACGTGGTTACCCCTGTGACGTTCTGTGTGGTGGCGGTGGGTGTGGAAAGTGTGGACTAACGGCCAGCTGTCAGGATGGTTTGGTCACCATGGCTGCTGATGCGAATGACCTCACACAGAAGGCTGATGCTGTGCTGAGGAATAAAATGAAAGCTGAGAATGGGGCAGCTGCTGAGGTCAGTGATAAGAAGAGGCATGTCATGATTCGTGGTGACATTCATGACTGGACAACTTCACTGGCTCCCTCTCTCTGCTCGCGTATACAATTCTAGTTTTGGTTCTTATGTCTCATTCGGGTCTTGCTTCGAAGTATCTTTGTGATCTCATGCTTTATTTCCTCTCTGTGCTGTCTACTATTAGATCACCGGTTCCCAAAAGTGAACCGCCAGGCCTAAGAAAATGACCCTCATCTCTCAAAGAATTAGCAAAAATATATGAAACAATTTGGACAGGATAGAACACATAATTATTTTCTATTACAAATTATTTTATTTTTACGTCTATAAATAACATCAAATATTCTAGTTTGATTCAATTGTAACAATTTTATATGCTTTAAGTTAATTAAAATTTTACCTTTGTGGCCCCCTAATATTTTTCAACAAAGAAAAAGTGGCCCTCATGTCCTCTAACTTAGAAAAAGTGGCCCTAGAGTCAAAAAAGGTTGGGAACCACTGGTCTAGATGCTTTGCCTGAATAGGTCGCTCTCTTTGAAATGGACTTCCTCCTTCAGTTCGCTCTGCCTTTCACTCTGGTAGTCTTTCCTCATCTTTCTCTTGCCTCAAATCCTGCATTTTCTCTCGGGTCGCTTGCACTGGGAGCGCCTCTGAAAGGCCTTTGCTGAGAGAAGTGCTTTATAAATGGTCAAAACCGTCAAATGCAATACAATACAATACAAAACGATGGATTTTGATTGTTTCGTTAGAAATTAATAGTTTTTATTTAATTGTATTGAGAAAATGTTGAAAACTGTTGAGTTTAATGACAGTCAAAGGGGTATAGCTGTTCCTTGTGCTAGTAGCCTAGCGACTCCATTTTCTTGGCCTCAGCATGTGTTGACTTCTGGTAGGATTATTGCAATGGCAGAACCAATGTGGGGTCAATGCAGATCTTGCAGTGTTATGGGAGAATTGATTCTATAATAATGTTAAGTGTCTTATTGAGGCACTCGTCATGATGAGTATTGCAATAATAATAATAATAATAACAATAATAATAATAATAAGATGATTTATATAGCACCGTAGCTCAGCCGAGGCCGAAGGAAAGGGCGCTGTAGTGGTTATTCAACTTCAATATGCTTTCTTAGGATGCCATGGCAAAGTTTTCATTGCACACCCCAAGTCCGTCCACATAAATCAACGTCTGACCACCCCCAGTTATTTTTTTACAATTCTTATACTGACCCTCATGTATGCTGGTGTACCTTGATATCTTAGGTGCGTGACTTGGAAGTGTCGTGCATAGAGGCAAATGCCAAAGCAACTGATGCCTTGTCAAGAGTAGAAGATGCCAAGAATTCATCAGAACAGCAGAGAAACGATCTGCAGGAACTTCTCAATGCCTTCGCGTTCTACGTCTCGGAGGAAAAGGCATCACCAAGCGACGTACGACAAGTGTGTCTGTCTGACTAAGCCATCATACTTATTTATTATCTGTGAGCAGAACCAGGAGCACTCCTGAGTAGATTGCCTTGAACTGGTGCTGTGTGAAAATATCTTAATGATAATGATAATAAAAATTTCTATTCCAATGTCTTTCCATATGTGTAGCGCATCGCAATGTCATTTTCGTTCAGAGGCACATTTCTGGATGTTTGTGAAACCTGGGACGAGGTCTGATTTCTTGGATAATCACTTCTATTACTCCTGGCATAATATCTTTGTTTCTGAATGGTTATTTCTATCTTGGGTAGAAATTAATTATATAATTATAGTAGTTGTGATAATTCATAATTATATTCAGAGCATTATTGCATATTTCTGCTGTGGTCTCACGCTGTGTCCTTGGCTGTGCTCCATCGTACTTGCGTGATCTCTGCTGTCCAGTCTCTGACGTTGCAGCGCGTCGTGTACTTCGCTCTTTGGCTAGGGGTGAACTTCTGGTCCCACGGGCCCGCTTAGCTATTAAGCAGCGCCGTGCTTTCTCGGTTGTGGGGCCTACTGTCTGGAACAACCTTCCGGTTACGCTTCGCTGTCTACTTGTGGCCCATCCGGCTGGGTTCTACAAGTCTCTCAAGTCTTTTTTCTTTGCTCGTGGTTGGGCTGGGAGCGCCTCTGAGTAGTTTCTTGAAGAGGCGCTATATAAATGCTATGAATGAATGAATGAATGAATGAATGAATTTCAATTAAATGTCAGTTTTGTTCAAGAGTGCTTACCAACATACACAACTTACACGTCCATTTTGCACTTTGCTATGGTGCTCTGCAGGTTTCCCTTCTTAGTAACTTTGAACAACACGGCGTGAATCAAAACCAGTAAATGAATGTGTTATAAAGGTACCCTGTGAAGGAAAAGTATGCACATAGATATATATATATATATATATATATATATATATATTATATGCCTGCTGTAAATATATATATATATTATATAGTTTAGTGTTTATATTTATTCCAGGTGGTAGCGGAAACTCTGCAGCTGGAGATTCATCTGACACCAGAGAAGCTGAACCGCTTTGTCGAACAGATCAGAAAGATGCTTTTTGGTCTAAAGGACGTCGACAGAATCCTGAAACTGACGGCAGACAGCATAGCACATTCGAGAAAACTCCAGCTAACTGCAGACAGTGTTAGGCAAGTAGTCGTTGATGATGATGATGATGATGACGATGACGATGGCGGTGGCGGTGGCGTTGGTAATGATTATGATGACAGCGGTGAGGATGATGATGATGATGATGATGATGATGATGATGATGATGATGATGATGATGATGATGATGATGATGATGATGATGATGATGATGATGATGATGATGATGATGATGATGATGATGATGATGATGATGATGATGATGATGATGATGATGATGATGATGATGATGATGATGATGATGATGATGATGATGATGATGATGATGATGATGATGATGATGATGATGATGATGATGATGATGATGACGATGACGATGGCGATGGCAATGATTGTTATCATTGGTAATGATTACGATGACAGCGGTGAGGATGATGATGATGATATGAGAATAGTAATAATAACATTAATGATAATTATTTCCATTCAGTGACACTGTTCAAGAGTTCAACTGCCCTAAGGTGAAAACCGTTCACTTACCTAGAGCTGTGTCATTTCTAGACGTGAAGCAGAGATCATTTTGAACGTTACTCGGTCCATCCAACAAGACGTGAATTCCGCAGAATCAACGCAAGGCAGAACATCTCTGATGATACGTGAACTGCATGTTGCTGTCACGAACCTAGACAACAGCTTACGCATGGTGGGAAAGATGAGGACTTTACATTGCGCTCCACTAAATTACAAATGGTTTACTTTGTGAAGGCAATTGGTTATTGTAAACTTCAGCATTATTTTTTATTATATTTGCAATATTACAATATTAATAATGTTAATTGTTATTTTAATTTTTACTTAACTATTGTTATTATTGTTACTATTACTTTTTTAATATTTTAACTACTACGGCGACAACTAGATAAAACTACTCTTACTGCTACTGCTTCAGCTGCTGCTGCTGATTCTACTTCTACTACTGCTGCTGCTGCTGCTGCTGCTGCTGCTACTACTACTGCTGCTACTATTACTACTGTCTACTGCTACTGCTGCTGAGCTACTACTATTATTTCTACAAACTTTAAGAATTGATTTCAAGTTGACTTGTGAAACTTTTACTGATTTCGAAATTTTTTTCTAGTTTGAAAGTCCGAGGATTAACGAAGGGAGAATGGAAGAATTGAGGGAACGATTAGGAAAGACGACTTCTCGGTTGGAGACGCTGAAAAGGAAACAGTCCGACATCAAGATGAAGACCGCCTTGGCAAAGGCGACGTCAAGGGAGCTCGTTCGCTTGAATTCAAGAACCAAAAAGGCATGGTACCAAGTGTTTTTTAAAAGTTTCATTTGTTTGTTTGTTTGTTTGTATGTGCACTTGTTATAGCGCCCCTTCAAGCTCTCTACTCAGAGACACTCCCGACTGCAGAGTGGACACTGCATCGGAGTTTCACGCCGAAGCGCTGAGCATTTGCGAGTGAAGGACTTGCCCAAGGTCCCTACGCGGTGACTTGAGGTGGATTCGAACCTCGAACCTTCCGTCTTCAAGGCAACGACGCCACCACTACACCACTGTGCCCCACGATGTGGGATTTCCCAAAGCAAGGCCTTCAAAGTATGAAAACTGCTTTAGGGAAATCTATCAGAGGAAAATAAAATTCGAAAAATAATCACAGACAGTAAATATAGATAAATATGGTGGCATAAAAGAAAAAGTGGAAAAAAACAAGAAGAAAACTAAAAATTGAAAAACAGGAGTTGGTTTTTTACCGTTCTTATAAATCCTGGCCGGTGACACAAACCCACACACACAGGCACCAACGCATGGTCACACATCACCTACACACACACGCACAGTCACACACCGCCCACACACGCACGGTCACACACCACCTACACACGCATGGTCACACACCACCTACACACACACACACGCACAGTCACGCTTCTTATAAATCCTGGCTTGTTGGGTTTTTTTAGGTTTGGAAGAGCTACTCTGAGCTAGTGTCAAGTTTAATTAATACTTGGTTCAAGTTGGTTGTGTAATGTGCATTGGTCTTACATGCTCACTCACTTGCATGCTTTATTGTTACAGAAGTTGAAAGAAGTGAATGTAAAGTACAAAGCGGTTGTACAGCAGCTGGACAACCGCTACAAGCAAACCGTTGTTGCGAAAGCGAGAACCGCTTTGCTCCGGAGAAGATTATCGTACTTGCAGGAACTAGTCGTCAACATTACCGGTTAGTGCAGCAAAACTTTGTTGGAATTGTCATCGTAATTGTCAGCCAAAGCAATGGTGCATGTGTGAGCGTGACTGTGCATGTGTGTAGGTGGTGTGTGACCATGAGTGTGTTTTTTGTGGGCGGTGTGTGGTGTGTGACTGCGTGTGTGTGGACGGTGTGTGACCGTGCATGTGTATTGTGTATAGGTGATGTGTGACCCTGCGTTGGTGCTTGTGTGTGTGTGTGTGTGTGCGTGTGTGTGCGTGTGTGTAGGTGGTGTGTGTGTGGGTTTGTGTGACCGGCCATGTGTAATTGTGTATAGATGGTGCGTGATCGTGCGTTTGTGTGTATGAGGGGTTGTGTGACCATGCGTGTGTGGGTATGTGACAATGTGACAGTGCATGAGTGTTGGTGGGTGTGTGACCGTGCATATTGGTGTGTGTGTGATACCGTGCGTATTGGTGTGTGTGTGTGATGGTGTGTGCGTTTGTAATCGTAATTGTTTTTAGTGACTAATATGACACCAGTGTCTTCTAGACATCACTAGACATCACCCGATGGTGCGCTTATAAGAAGAAGATGAAAAAGAGGAGCAATCCCTCAAGGTAGTGCTTTTGAAAAATAGTCCCTCATGTGATCATGAGCTTATTTAGGGAGGAGGGCGGTGGAGTTTTCCGGGTTCAAACCCCAAATGATTAGTTTCTTCCAATTTTTTACTGTGTAATTCTGTTTATTTTTGCGGCAATTTTCACCGGACCCCACTCCTACCCAAATGGAAACCCCAAAAAGTTGACTACACTGGTGCACGTCATTAATATCTTCGTTGTTTTAACTTTCTGTAGAACTTGAACATTCCGTGTCTGCCAAGGAGACCGCTTTGGTGGAAGTGATGTGGAAACTGGAAAAGCTTCAATCGCATATGTCTCATCTGCTCAGGGATATTAGTAAAACAGTAGCACATTGTGTCACGCGGTAATCAAACAGTTCGAGCGCTTGCAATTTATCACCGAGCATGCGGTTCAAAGTTCACCCAAAACGGTTACTGTTTAGGAACAATGGGTAAATAATTCTCACCATGTGCACCCACAGATTTTTGCAGGAGTGGGACTAAACACAGTGATCACAGTTAAATTTTAGCAACAACTTAAAAAATGTAAAGTGGACACCTATGAGGATGGGTATTTTATCATAGACGCTGCTGAATATAAATTTCTGTGCTTTATTTTGCGCATCATTGATCCTTTAGTGCAAAGAGATTTGTTACAAACCAAAAAAGTAGTTGCTACGGCAGTGGTTCCCAACCTTTTTTTTACTTTAGGGCCACTTTTTCTGAGTTGGAGGTCACGAGGGCCACTTTTTTTTAGTTGAAAGACATTAGGGGGCCACAAGGCTAAAATTTAATTAACTAAAAGCATATAACATTGTTATAAATGGACCAAAATAGAATGTTTGATGTTATTTATAGACATCAAAATAAAATAATTTCTTATAGAAAATAATTATGTGTTATATCCTGTCCAAATTGTCAATTTTTTCATATATTTTTGTTAATTCTTTGAGAGATGAGGGCCATTTTTTAGTCCTGGCGGGCCACTTTTGACTCGTGGGCCACGGGTTGGGAACCACTGAGCTAAGGAGTAGTTGTCAATTTTTCAGGGATTTTGCAAGTGACCCTCTTGCGTCTATTTGTGGGTGCCCATGATTCTCAGACAGTTTACTTGTCGCTGTTTACTTATATTTTGCCTTTCAATTGTGGCATTTAAATTAATATATTGTTCGCAGATGAGATATTTTTTATTGTGTCTTGTTGTTGGACATTAAACGTTGAAATACCATTAGTCAGGTATGAAAGTCTTGCATCGAATTTGTTATAGATGTAGTAAAATCATGTTGCAAATCACTTGCTGTAATTTAATTCTATTAAAACCAGCTGAATAAGCAATTAGTTATTCTGTACTAATTTGTCGATTGACAACAGGTTTGTTAATTGAGTTTCATGTATTTTGATTGCTGTAATGAAACAAACGAAGTCTTTAGGTAAAATTGTTGCATATAGCTGTGCTTAAATACATATAACTGTGCTCGTTGCGAATGACCGCATGTGCTCAGTTGCAAATGACTATGCTCATGTGCATAGGACTCAGGTAACTTGACTCTGCTCATGCGTA